>JAYXIM010049341.1:0-316970 GCA_037575425.1 Anastrepha fraterculus
TTTTTAACATTAAAAAATATTGTTGAATAATAATTTTTGAAAATAATTTGTGAGAAATAATTTTTTTTATTTTTATTCAAAATTTCCGGTTTTTTTAAGATTAAAAAAATATTTTTCTAATAAAATTTTTTAAATAATTTGTGGAAACTAATTTTTTTATTTTTTATTAAAATTTTCGATTGTTTTTAACACTAAACAATTTGTTTCCTTTTTTATGATGAAATATAAAACTAAATTTTTTTGAATTATAAATTTTGAAAATAATTTGTGGGAAATAAATTTTTTATTTTTTATTCAAAATTTCCGGTTTTTTCAGTTTTTTTTAAATTAAATTTTTTTAAGTATACATTTTTTACATAATTTGTGGAAATTAATTTTTTTAATATTTAATTTTATAACATTGAAATTTTTTTTTCCTTTTAAAGATGAAATATAGAATTAAAATTTTTTTAAGTATCAATTTTAAGAATACGTTTTTTAAATCATTTGTAGGAAATAATTTTTTTTTATTTCAAAATTTTCTGTTGTTTTTAACATTTAAAAATTTTTTTCCTTTTTTATAGTGAAATATAGAATTAAAATTTTTTTTAAGTATAAAATGTGAAAAAAATATTTTGGAAAACATTTTTTTAATTTTTTCTAATTTTTGAAAAACAATTTTTTTGTCATTTATGAACGATAACTTTCTACATCAAATATTTTTTACTTTTTTTCATTAATAGCTGAGACTATCCTCAGTATTCGCTAAAAGTTTCATAGTGCGATTCTCTTAACTTTCGGAGTTATATTCAAACAGATGTAGTGAACCAGCGAACCAAATTGCTTTATGGAGGACTACTGCCCAGGACTACTGAGGCTCACCAGATTTTGAGCCACCCGCTTTATTGGTCAGAGTTTCTTCGAAAATGATGATCAAGGTCACCCTCAACGACATATGTTCAAAGCCTGAGCCAACACATTTTTTTGGCTCAAACTGAATTTAATAGATTTGGATTCTGTGGACCAAATAAGGTAAGTAAGCCTCACAGCGAATGCGTCGATGATCATTCAGCTTAAATGATTTATGCGCATGTTTATTTTTCGCGAGAGTGATATGAATTGGCCACAAAGGTCATGCAAATTAGCTCCGCTAAAATTTTTGTTGGAAATTTTCCAAAGATGCAGGCCTATACCCACAAACCGTGATCGACAGATGCTTTCAATGTTAACAAAATTTGGGTCATTGTTCAAATTTATGCAGCAGAGTCATTGTACCACCCATATAGGTGCCACACCAGCCGCATAGGTGCCACCGTACGAAGCCTCAGCAGACATTTGAATCATAAATTAAAAATGAAATGCGTTAATAATTTATGCACATCTTCTCCTATTTAATTTCAATATTGACACGCCGTTATTGGAAAACTCTATATTTTTATTAAAAAAAATGGCTTACTTCTTAGATCTTATAACTTCTAGACTCTATACACCTATCCTATAGCCCTGCCGGGTGGCTTTAATATCCGCAACTGTTTGTATAATAAAAAAAATCCGCTGGCTTATAATAATCTCTGCTTACCATGTTTTATAGCTCATTAGGCACTTAGTTAACTGTCTACTTTTCGATTTGTTTTCGATCTAATTTTTCCTTCTCCCATTTATTATTTTGCTGTTTCATTCATTTGCCCGCATTTTCAAATTCAGCTGTGTCACTCATAGCTTTCGCTGCCACTTCGCGCAAAATGTTCTTTCATTCCTTAAGCTCACCAAATTCTGCGGCTGACTTTGACCCATTTGGCCAATTTCACTCAATTCGTCTCTGGAGAAAATCAATTAAATGATTAATTGTATTGAGTATTAAACCACAAAAGTTTGGTTTCTAATTAAAACAAGCAAACAAATGAAATGAAATATTTCAGAAATTAAACGAAAGCGGCACCAAACAAAACCAGAACAAACAATAGCGCATGAAATAAATAACTAATAGGTGGGGAGTAGAAATATTCCACAATGTTATTCATCATCGCTTTGGTAATCGAAGATGGTAATGATTGAATGATTTGTAGCGAATTATGTTTGGGCACGTTTTTGGATGTTTGCACATATCAAATTGTGAGGTGCACAGCTAAGGGCTGTAGTTTTATAGAAACAATTTATGTGCAACATAAAATGTGAGCTGAAGGACACTACAGCCAGAACTCTTGCTAATGCCGCCGCCGTAGCCAAATGGGTTGGTGCGTGATTACCATTCGGAATTCACAGAGAGGTTGTTGGTTCGAATCTCGGTGAGAGCAAAATTAATAAAAACATTTTTCTAATAGCGGTCGCTCCTCGGCAGGCAATGGCAAACCTCCGAGTATATTTCTGCCATGTAAAAGCTCCTCATAAAAATATCTGCCGTTCGGAGTCGGCTTGAAACTGTAGGTCCCTCCATTTGTGGAACAACATCAAGACGCACACCGCAAATAGGAGGAGGAGCTCGGCCAAACACCTAACAGAAGTGTACGCGCCAATTATTTATTTTTTTTAGTTGTAATAAATAAATAAGTAAATGAATTAATAAAAACAAAAAATAATAATAATAAAAATAGTATTGCGCTTAAATTCCTAATATATTTTAACAAAGTTAATCGATTCTTGGCCTGCAACTTTAATTTAACTTGTTCCAAATATTTGAGCTTCTTCAAATCGCTAGTATATGCTTTAAAATATATGTATATATATATATATATATATATATATGTTTCAGATTTACTAAAAATAAACGAAAAATAAGTTGTCTAATTTGACAAACTCGGCATTTAAATGTCTCTGAAAAGCACATTATTACATAATACGGGAAAAATTTAATATGTACGTGAAACAAAAGATTTTATATAGTAACACTGCATACTTTGTTTGTAAATTTTTCATTAATTAAATACCGTAAAAGGCTTTAAAGTTTCATCAGGAGCAATTTAAACAGAGGTGTCCATGGCGTATACTTCATTTTACAGGCGGAAAGTTCAACTGTTTTTTAATCTTTTTAGACAACAACAAGAGGTGTGCATTACTGCATTTGACTACCTTTAACATACATTTTTTTCCAAAATAATTCATTACAAAATTTCAGATATATTTAAGGATCCATTTGTTAAAGAACCAACACCACCAAATTTGTGCTGACCAAAGGAAACAAAAATTATTAAAAAAGTTAAATATATCCTCTTTCGTTTCACATCTATATTAATTTCATAGAAAGTAAAATTATTTAAAACTATTTATTGAAAATTTAGTCCTATGAAATTTTAGTTCTTTATATAATACATAAATTAAATGGATGTGAAAAAATGTACTATATAAAATCTATAGCTTCAAGCGCTTAAGAAATTTTTCCTGCACAACTTTTACTGTGTAATTCCTGAAAAAAATTCCTTACAAAACGAAAAAAATAATTGAAGTCGTATATTTAACTACTTATAGATTCAAAAATCCGCTAAAAGCCAAATTTTAAATATTTTTAATCAATTTTTGTTCCATCAGTTGTCACAGATGCACTGAGTTGAACACTGTTTGGAAGTTTTCCTTGCATGTCAACAAAAGAGTTGAGAACGTGGCAGTCACAATGGAACTTTTGGTGCGGTGGATGTTTTGGATATCTGAAATCAATTCTACCGTAGAAATAGTATGATGTGAGCATGAAACTTTGAGCATCTTGAAAATTGAGAAAATAAGAATTAAGAAAGAGAAGAAGGAGTCAATACAGACCAAAAGGAATGAGCGGTTATGGCAGTATTTTGATGCAGCACATGAAAACTGGATCGTTAAAGACTTGGATAGGTTGAGTTTTTATGAATGCATTAGAAAACAGAGGTTTGAGTATTTTTTATCTTAAATTTAAATTGGCAAAAAAAAATTTAAGTAATATGGCCTGTAGAGATTAAAATCAACCGGGCTTGGTATTGGACTAAGGGGACCCAAATACAATCAAAACGCTTCAAGTAACGCCTGTAGCAACACATGGTGGTAGGTTAGTAAGGGTTTGAGGTTTTACTGCTTCTGATTTAAAATTATTTATGTATATATATATTGTATATGGGTTATATATATACAGTATAATCTCGATAATTCGGACAATTAAATACCAGAGGTTGTCCGAAATATCGAATTTTTCGGATTATCGAGTGGGTAAAAAATTTAATAGAAATCAGTAGATCAGTAATTAAATGAAATAAACTTTTATTTAATCTTAAATTGATTAATATTCAATGAGTTATATGTACATATATTAGTTTTTATTCGGCCGTAAAATAATTCAATATATTCGTTTGCCGCAATTTTGTTTCATTTCTCTTTCTGAAGGCAATATCTCTGAGACTCACAAGTTTTAAAATGTCTCCGGATGAAAATTCCTGTTCCTCTGTATATTTAATACAACTATCAAATGCGACAATAGCTTGAGAGTGCGAAATTTTAGGATCTTGACTTTCATTTTCGTCAAGACTGCTGTTCTCGTTATCTTCTTCCTCAATCTCGTTGATATCGAAATCAGTGTCGTCATTCAACCACTCAGTAATCTCGTTATCATTATATAAATCAGGGGATATTTCAACAAGAAGATGAATTATTTTAGTTGAGCTGCTGGGCCGTAGCATCGCAAGAGGCAAATCATTATCTGAGTCCCATTCTTCGTCATAAAGAATTTTGTTAAAACATTTTCTGAGCACGCGTTCATCCACATTTTTCCAAGCATTAGACAATAAAAAGCCACATCTTTTAATGTAAATTTTTTTAAAGATTCCGGGAGATTGCTCGTTGGGCTGGACAAAAGTAGAGACAAAAAACTCTTCCGATAGTTTGTCTTTAAAATTCGGAGAGCATTTTGGTCCATTGGCTGTATAAGAGCCGTGCAGTTTGGTGGCAAAAACATAACATATATGTCCTTATCGACATCCGACAGTGATTGGGGATGGCAAGTTGCATTGTCTAGCAGTAAAATGGCTTTGGCTGGTAAATTCTTTTCCTTTAAGTAACGCTTTAATTCTTTAACGAATGAGTTTTCAAACCAATTTTTAAAGATTTGCTCTGTCATCCAAGCATTTTTGGGGGGCTCTGGGGTTTTTGGCTTTCCCTATCATGAACAATGGAAGTTTATGTTCTCCGGTTGCATTACAGCAAACTAGAAGTGTTACTCTTTCTTTTCCAATTTTGCGCCCGGGTGCGGATTTTTCATTATGCAATGCAAGGGTTTTTTCTCCAAAACAAAGCAGTCTCATCTGCATTATAAACCTGATTATACGTAATGCCCATTTCTGCAATTTTCTTTCGCAATTTTTCAATAAAGGGTTGCACAGCAGTAGAATCATTGGAAAGTTTTTCGCCAGATATTTTTAAGAATTTAATTCCATATCGGGAGCGAAAATTACTAAACCAACCATTACTAGCCACAAATTGCACACTTTGCCCGTTAATTTGGGAACAGAATTGTTTGGCCTTTTCTTTGATGATTGTTTCATCTTGCGTTTACAAACCATTTATACAAGTGGTCTTCCATCTTTTCAAACTCCACAGGTCGCATAGTTTTACGCTTTCCAAGGCCACATTCTGTTTTAGCAATGTAACTGCAAAATATAATCAAAGGAGTGTAAGCTCTCCTTACAAAATGTTTTCGTTTTTTACCTATCAATCTTTAATCCACTTGATTTTATGTCCGAAATTGTAGATTTACCTACATTGTATTGCGCAGCTAGCTGTCGAATTGACTGTCCTTCACTTAGTTTCTTAAGAAGTTCTTTTTTCTGGTCTATCGTTAAAAACGTATATTTTTTCTTAGCTGCTGGTGCCATAGTTAAATTTATACAGTCCACAGTTAAAGAAATTATGGAGTTAATGCTTGAAATTAGCTACTGAACTACACGTTACGCAAATATGCTTATGAATATTAACTAGGAGGCTGACGATTACTTAAACGCACTATTCACGCAAAGTAGTTAGCAGGGGAATCCCCTTTATAAAATAAAATAAAAAATAACGGAATTGCTTTTTATTTCAGCATATTCACTGGAAAATAAAGAAGTGTCCGAATTTTAGAGGTACATGAATACGTGGTGTCCGGATTAAAGAGACTTCAATAGAAAACGTTTTGGTGTCCGGATTACCGCGGTGTCCGAATTATCAAGTGTCCGAATTGCCAAGATTAGACTGTATATATATTAGACTATTATGCCTAAGAACTAGCATCTTCAACAAAATCTGTCAACTGTAGTTAAAAAAAATGGGGTTTGTTGCTTACTCCAAACTCACTGCACATATAGTAAAAGACTGGATAAAAAATCACACAATTACTGATTTTAAGTATGCCTTCACCACTTTTGTGCCTTAATAGCGAGCCTACTTTAGCTGTTTTTTTGAGTGCTCGGCTCAAACGCATTAACTCTGGTCCCCTGTGATGGCCTTACCGGGTTTTGATAGTCCATAGTATAAAGATAAAGCCAAAATTAGGAAAACACCATATGTTGACAAGTATTTGCAGTTTCGTTACTTATTTTTTAACTTAAATTATTTTTTATTATTAAATATATTTAGTTCGCTCTAGCGATAAAAGGCTGCCTTTGACAGACACGTCAAGAGGCTTTGGAAAAGGAAGAGGTTTTGGATTAGAGTTCGTTCTAAAACAAGAATTACACTGTGGAACAAATTCAGGTTAGCAAAAGTTAGGTCCATTCTGAGAGTGGCGGGTGAAAATAGAGGCGAAATTAGAAGACCCGTATCGCGGCGTTTGTTTATGTTAGTTCGAATTTTTTTTTAATCGGCCTTCGAAGTTTGCAGTCAAATGCCGATTTTCAGTATATTGTTTATATGGTTTTTTGGCTATAACTCGTCGACTAATTGATATTTTTTCAATCTGTAAAAGCCAAATTATTGCTAGAGACCTGTGCAATAATTACAATTTTTGAAAAAATTGATTTCGAAAATTTTTATGGTACTTATGAGGCAAAATGTTGGAAAAATTATTTTTTTTTCATGTTTTTTGAAAATATTTTCAACAAAACTAAGTCTTTTTTACATTTTGTGTGGTCTATAATATGCTTCTCAGTTTCTTAAATAAATGTAATTTGAAAAAAAATTGTCTTAGTCGACAATTTGCGCTTTAGGCATACAGTCATAATACAAAACTTGCGTTTTTTGAGCTTAATATTAATTTATTTCTCATTTTTTATTTACCAATTTTGTTCAGTGTTGGTTTTGAAGAAACATAGAAAAAGAAAATATAAAAATATGGAAAAAATATAATTTTGAAATGTTAATAATGAAAAGTTTTAAGTAGAAAAATAAAATAAATTAAATTAATAATTTGGCCAGCTGCCGTTTAGCAGGCGGCTGTGGATCAACATCACTGCTCTCTCTAATGTCTTGGTCATCGTCATCATCATCAGAGAGATCGATTATTTCGTCCAACAGATATTCTGGATTTTCATCTGTGTCTTCCCCTTCTTCCTCTGTTTCCTCGTCTTCCTCTTCTTCAAAGGTGTTTTTATACCACCAACAAATTTCAGCGAGTATCGCATCTGGAGGTTTCTTTCCTCTGTACCTGAAACGAAAATAGTTTTCAATCGTTAACATGTTTAAATTGTGCACTCTGAGCAATATATTAGAAAAATCTAGGAATTCAAAATATGCACACTCTATAGTTACCTTATTTCAAATGGAAGCGCAGTTTGGTGATGACGTTCGCCTTGCTCATCAGATTCAGTTGGCAACTGTTGAGCGAGTTTTTCAAGATGCTGATGCAAGAGATGAATTTTGTATGACATATTAACCCCAATTTCAGCGAAAGCTGCCAACATGTTTGCAACAGATTGCCTGTAGTTTTCTTCACGTTCTTTACCCAAAAGTCCTTTGATGACTGCTTTCAATGCGAGCCATCCATTTAATTCTCGGTCTGTCAGAACTTGCTCAAAATCTTGACGACTCATTAGTTTCCGTATGTCGGGACCATTAACAACCCCTTCCTGAATTTTGGCCTTACTTAGTCTTGGGAAAATATCTTTCAAGCGGTTGAATACTGCTGGTCTTTTTGCGATACATTTCAAAAAATTTTTAGCAATGCCAAGTTTAATGTGGAGCAACGGCAACAAAATTTTCATTTCAGGAACAAGAATTTCGTGTAGCCTATTGTCATTAGGCCATTTTCGCCCAATTCGACTACTCCAGTTATGTTGTTTGTACTGGTTTCTTCCTTTAATACCTTCTCCGTATCGTGAATCCCAATCGCACAAAAAACACGGATATTTTGGACGGCCAGATGCTGTTAAGCCTGTAATCAAGGAAACTACTTTGAGGTCGCAGCAAATGCGCCATTGGTGTTCGTTATATTCGACTACTTCCAGAATGTCTTTCAATTTATCGAAAGTTTCACTAGTGTCAGTGCTATACGCAATCGGAACAGAAGGCATTCTATTTGTCTTGTGCAAAAGCACAACTTTTAAGCTGATTAGTGAACTATCGATAAAGAGACGCCAATCATCTTTTTTATAGGTTAACCCTATCGCCTCCATTAACTTTTCAATATCGTTGCAATAAGCGAAATTTTTTGAATCATTGACATTGAAGAACTTTTGTAACTCTTTTTGGCGTTTTCGATATGCTGTTACTTTTGTACCTTTCGTCAGCAAATTATTTCCTTTCAAAAATGACGCCAGTCGTTCTGATTTTTTCTGAGTCAAACACAAATTTGCAACAATTCCATCCAATTGGTTTTGTGTTATTAGGATTGGGTCCTTTGATGTTTTATTTGATGTACCTTCACCAGGGTTGAATTCTGAGGAGAAATCCATGGGTGTGGCAGGGGTGGTTGTAGTACTGATACCTGTTTGAAGATCAGTACTTCGGTATGTTGGTACTGGAACGAATTCTGAGTGCGGTAATGGTAATTGGACACTTGACACTGCTACATAAGTTTTATTCTTTGTTTTCCTTCTATTCAAAGTTTTATTGTAGTTGGTACATCCATAGCAATTTTCTTCTTGATGTGGGCTATTATCTGACCAAATCATTGGTACACCAAAAGGCATAGCCTTCTTCTTTTCACTTTTCCATTGCATAAGAATTGAATAGCAATTAAAGCAAACTTTTTTAGGGGCATAGTTTACGTCATTGATAAACTCTTGCGAGAAATATTGTCTATAGATTTCCAAAAAAGAATCAGTCACATTGCCGCATTTTTCATCGCTTACTATGAAACGTCCACAAATATTACAAAAATGGTTCATTTTACATGTTGGTTCCGACATTTTTAATACAATATATATTATAGAATGTTTTTTTTTGTTAATTTTATGAAACTGATACACTTAACTTAAATCACTCAATAAATGAAATAGGTTCCAAAAGAATGAATAGCAAATTTTATCACGACCGAGCGAAAATTAAAAGACATCAGCTTCGGCTGAGTTTCGAGTCTTAACTGAATCTTTATTTTTGAAATTAGTTCGCGTGCAACACAAATGTTTACAAATATTATTTTAATAGCTATTGATTGTTCCTGGAAATTCCCTTTCTTAATTGTATTCTGGGAATTTCCTTTTCCTTAATTATTTTTGGAGCATGCTTTCTTCTCGGAAAATCCCTTTTTTAATCCATACTTAGCATTTCCTTTTCTTTAATTGTTTTTGGAATGTTCCTAATTCTTGAAACTTCTCTTTTTAATTACTTCTACCGAAATCGATATTTATTTAATGGTTTTGGGGATTTTTAATTACTATGTGTTTACTAGGAATTTTGGGTTTTTTTACATTAGTTTTATGTAATGAATGTGTGTATATCGCACAAATTTTCGACTGATACTATATTTTTTTCCATGATATTTATGTCATGGATTGAAAACTATATTTTAGATAAGAAAAAAAGCGAAAAAAATGAGTTGCTTGCCAGATATTAAGAAATAATAAGGAAAACGTTAATTTTTCGAACATTTTGTGACTTTCGTCAAAGTAGCTGCCAAAGTATTTAATCCCGTAATTTTCTTTTCAAATTACATTTATTTAAGAAACTGAGAAGCATATTATAGACCACACAAAATGTAAAAAAGACTTAGTTTTGTTGAAAATATTTTCAAAAAACATGAAAAAAAAATAATTTTTCCAACATTTTGCCTCATAAGTACCATAAAAATTTTCGAAATCAATTTTTTCAAAAATTGTAATTATTGCACAGGTCTCTAGCAATAATTTGGCTTTTACAGATTGAAAAAATATCAATTAGTCGACGAGTTATAGCCAAAAAACCATATAAACAATATACTGAAAATCGGCATTTGACTGCAAACTTCAAAGGCCGATTAAAAAAAAATTCGAACTAACATAAACAAACGCCGCGATACGGGTCTTCTAATTTCGCCTCTATTTTCACCCGCCACTCTCAGAATGGACCTAACTTTTGCTAACCTGAATTTGTTCCACAGTGTTATATTAGCTCAAGTTTCAAACTTTACATACGATTTATGAAAACTCGATAAATTTCCATCAAAATTTCATACTTTTTAAGCAGAACTTTTGGAAAAAAATTTAGATACAGGGCTTAATGACTCATTAGATTTTAGTGTAGTAAAGCGAAAGTTTGATGTAAATCATATCACAAAAAAAAAAAAGAAAAAATTGTCGTGTATTTTTTATGTGGAGAAAATGCGTTATACCGTCAAGAAAAAAAATTATTAAAAATCAACGACAATTTTGAGCCACTTCAAACTTACACTTTGCTAAGCTAGAATTGAATAGGCTACAAAACTTCATACCTAAAAATGTACTAAATATTCTGTTTAAATGTGTAAAATAAGTGGAAATCGGATGCATATATTAAAATTTTGGACGAAGTTAGAAACTTGGATTTACGTAGATTTGATGGATTTGTTATAGAATGAAATATATTTTTATAGAAAAAAATTACTAAAAGTTAAATATTTAAAAAATTTAATATAGTCAAATTTTAACAAAAGGTGGTGACTTTATCATTAGGGTAATTAATCGATATTTATCACAACGAGTTGGTGCCAACAAATACGGAAAATGACATTCAGTTCCTTCCCTCTCGAAGCGTTCATACAATATCTCGCTATGTGCTTTCACTAATTAAAGTCGCACTAAAGGTATTTTAGATGGGCATTTCAATTAGCTTCAGCTGCATTATGCTTCGAATAGAAGCAGGAAATAAATAAAAAATCGCAAATTACGCAAATTTAGCCAAAATTTGGCCTCTTTGGCTGAGAGCAAATTTATGAAACTTACTAATGCGGTGCTGGGATAATGTTTACATATGACCAAGCTTGTTGCAAAATAAGGCAATTCAAAGAAAGGAATGCTGTACTTTAAATACATATTAGCATACTGAGTGTGGCGTATGAGTGATTGGTATTCCGAGTGGGCTGGGCGTATGAGTGATATTCGTGCCATTTCAATTTTGTTCATTATTTTCTCAATTATCGATTTTGATTAGTGTAAATATTAATTTTACCAAAATACCTACCGTATTTACTTTCTTAGAAATACTTCGCTAGTATCCAAGAAATTCACATAGCAGCTAATATTCGTGTTGGATTCGCAAGATAATTTCGATTATGCAAAATGAGCAATCGTTATATTGAGATGCAACGACAGCAGGGGTAATTCAAGAATTCCAATGTAATTTAGCTCTTTAGTTTGACCACAAGTGTTTGCGTTTAACTTGGTTTATCTACAACTAAACACGCCAGCAATCGAGTTATTGTATGTGAATGGCTTTATGTACTCAAACATTTGTATGTAGATACGTATGCGTGTTTAGAAACACTCTGATGTGGAATAAATTCAATTCAAATTCCTAATGCAAACTAATATTCTAAACTGCCGGAATTATTTATTTGTTTTTGATATAATGGGTTAACGCAGGTACACACGCAAGCACAGGTACCGGTATAACAGTTACATACATTCGCTACGCTATGTCTATCGTCGTAAAGCTCATTTAGCTCATTGTACCCTCGCCTGCGACGCTCCCCGTCGCCAACGTGCAAAAGTCCAAACATTTTTTATGAACAAAAAAAAAAAACACCCGTTGCATATACATATGTATGTGTGTATGCCTGTAGGTAGGTGTATTTGAAAATAGCGGTCATGGCATAATTTTGAATTAGGTTTGGGAGATGCTAAAGCTGCACGCACGAGGGGCGTTCAGTGTATTTTTGGTATCATTATGAAAAGCTACTCGACGTAAATTCAGTATATTTTTATTCAATTTTTTTAACCTCAATAAATTTTGTATATTTTGAAATAAGTGGAATAAGGGATCTTGTCCAAAAAATGCGTGTTTATTGCACCCTTCAGCTCTTCATAGTGATACACATTTTTCTATGAATTTTTTTTTTTTCAAATTTGGGCACAAAAAGTAATCGTAATGGACCAGGTGTGGGCTATACAGTAGGGGATTGATTCTGTCGAAGCCACAATTTCTTACATCGACCTTTCGACGTGTGAACCCTGTGCTTTGTCGTGGAGAAGCAACACACCGGCAGTCAGTTTTCTGCGCCTTTTTGCTTTAATTGTTTGTCTTAAATTATGCAAAGTGGTTGCGTAGGATGTTTCGTTTATGGTTCCATCGATTTTCGTGTGCTCAGTGAATAAAAATCGTTTATAGTTCCTAAACACAGTGGCCATGAAGAATGAAGTGACTTAAATTTTTTTAAGAAGAGCTGCACCTCTCTTATGCCACTGCATAGACTTTTGTTTACTTTCAGGGCCCATCACTAAGGCCTCATCTCAGTTCCATCCCCAGTATCAATACAGTCGAAAATTAAATAAGATCTTGAGTTCTATATCAATTGGAATCATGAAGTGAATCAGCAATTACGTCTGCAATTTACATAAAGAGGGATGCTCCGGTCTGAAACGCTCCATAACTGCAATGTGCTTTGTGACAAGCGCGAACAAAAAACTGTCGAGCTTTCTACTAAAACGGTTGATGGTCAGTATTATTACAGGACACAATACATGGGGTCAACATACGAGCACCACCGGCATCATTGAGTACCCGATTTGCCTGCCGTTCCTAGAGGAGGCGGATAGCACTGAGCATTTTCTCTATGAGTATCCTGTATTTAGTATCCTGTATTTGTTATAGTAAGGCTACGAATTTTTGGTTCCAATGTCATGAGAATGATTAAAATTCATTCTCTCAAACAATAGGATAGCTTCAATACCGAAGAATCTGGAAAATTCAAATGTCTCTACTCTATCGTATCTTTTCCTTCTTTTACT
The DNA here is from genome assembly GCA_037575425.1 of Anastrepha fraterculus. Classification (NCBI taxonomy): domain Eukaryota; kingdom Metazoa; phylum Arthropoda; class Insecta; order Diptera; family Tephritidae; genus Anastrepha; species Anastrepha fraterculus. The sequence continues at coordinate 13,245 of JAYXIM010049341.1, forward strand.
TCTCCCCTCTCCTCCTTGACTATCTATCAATGGATTTTCCAAAGATTTAAGTACAATGGGCTTTATGGCCTGACTATTTCAGGAATTACCAAATCTCTCGGTGCTTCTTGGTTCACCTTTTTAAAGTTCAATTTCTACTTGTATATCAATTAATTTTTCTTTAAAGAAATAGGAATTTACTAATTCTTTGAAATCCTATTTTTAATCTCATACTTTATAAAGTTTTTGTAATAAATTTTTAGCGCCTTTAGTAATAAACTTTTTATTTCTGTATAGTCTGTCAGAAACTTGTATTTTCATAGACTAAACTTATATGAATAAACAAACAAATAATGAAAAATACTCTTTTAATTTCCCCTAGAGCTCTAAACACTAGGTACTGTACTCCACTCGTACTTGTTTTTGAGCTGCTGTGAGCACACGCGATACCCAACTTACTCTCACTTCCGAGAGAGATGAAGATGATCATGAAGAGTACTGTGACATAATACAATGAAGACTAGCCATTACTTGCAAATAATCTAACTTTTATTCGGCCATCCAGCAGTACAAGTTTTTTAACTTTTTCACATTTTCTTCTGTTGCCATTTTTCGTATCCCAAACTGAGGTTTAGAACTGACAAAGGCATTGAAAAGTACAATGTAATAGCAGGAGTCCCTCAAGGATCAGTTTTAGGTCCACTACTATGGAACCTAATGTATGACGGTTTTCTAAAACTGGAAATGCCCCCTAGAGTCAAAGTTATCTGATTTGCGGATGATATCGCGGTGGTAATAGTGGCAAAATACATTAAAGATATTGAGAGGAACGCCAGCGAATCAGTAGGTGGGACCAAGGCTTGGTCGATGTCTGTGAACCTGGAATTAGCTGAGCACAAAACTGATGTGGTTCTAATAAGTATCAATTTCAAACTCGCTATTAAATATTGAGGTTTTATGATTGATAGTCGTTTAAACTTTAAAACGCACCTAGAATATGCCGTGAAAAAGGCAACGAGTGTGCAGTCTTGTCTGGCACAAATAATGCCAAACAACTGTGGCGCTAGCCATGGCAAAAGAATAATATATAGTAGGGTTGTCAGCTCGGTTCTTTTGAAGGCGGTACCTATCTGGGCTGATGGCTTGAACATGAATGTCTCCGCAAAAAAACAAATAGCCGTCTATCGGTTAAGAGCTTCGCGAACTATCTGCAGCTTCCGTACAATTTCCGACGAATTTTCGTAATTACAGGACTAATCCCGAGCACTACAGGATATCCGAACACGAAGAGTAGAGCAAGGCGTTAAAAAATTGCAGCAGAAGAAAGGCGTCGTTCGGTCGCCCACTGACAAGACTGGTGGAACATGTCACCTAAGGGGTTTTTTTGAAGAAGGTTTAAATCAAATTGTCAGAAATATCTCGAAGATACCGTTACACCAATGTTATGTGGGGCACGCTCCCACTAATACTATAACAACGCTCTACCTCGTCTAATTCTGCCCTGGGAGCACAAAAGTATAACATCTGGGTACAGCCGCGTTAAGGTTCGAAGACACCATAGGTACCTGCGTCCGGATTCCTCTCCTGCAGGCATATGAAGGCCAATTACTCCTACTGATGGTTGTAGGTGGTTCTAAAATAAAGGAGGCATCGGGAAAGCTGCAGTAGTTTTATATTAACCCATTACCGCCTTGTCTTCTGTACGGTATTGTATTGACTGTTTCACTCAGAAGTCTGTGCTTGTCGTGGGATCGTTAGAAACTGTCTGCCTTCTCTGCTGCTGCTGCTGCTCTAACTGTTGCTGCATCGCTTTGTGTTCCCAATAAATATGGCGGAGTCGCGTCAAGATCTACCTGCGAACGTTTGAGCTGCCTCCCACTTATTGCTGGTTGCGCATATATCTCGCTAATACCTATCTTTACGAGGTGGCTGAAAGAGAACCATGGCACGGGGATTATTGGGAAGTACCTCCATAGATTTGGCCATGACAGTTTGTCAAACAGCTCAATCTGCACGTCTGAGACGTCTTGTTCCAATGCTCATGTTATGCTCCCGAAACGGATAAACTTTTAAGCGGAGAAAATACTGTGAATTTTATGCTGACATCACCTAATTACTTGGAGCCTTTGATCTAATCAGCCCCTGAGGTAATCCTTTTTTGTCAGCTTCGCGGAGAGAATGGTAGATAGTGGAGAGTTGTTTAGTACGCAGATGTAGCTCTGACGCTGCAAGTCGTGCCGGTATAGCAGTACTCATGAGAGTTTCCTCTTCACGGGCGTCATGCCAGTAGAAAAAACACCCAAGTAAAGTAACTATTAATTGCAATTATTAAATATCCCACGTCACTAATAAAATACCGAGAATAATTTGAACGCCCCTTGTATTTGTGTTAGTATTCTTAGAGGCAAATAGCTGATTATTGGTATTCATAAGTTCCGAGTTATTTGAAATTTGAGTAAATTAATTACCAATAAGTAGTCGAGTTTGTGCATTTCGTGCTCTCAACTAATTTTACAACCACATACATATTCGTATGTATACATGTATGTTTGCAATTTATACAATGGATGCCATGTAAACTATTAATCTGCGAAACGTAAACAAATTGAAGTGGAATTCAATTCCTTTTCACAGATTGCATTTCGTTTTAATTAATCAGATTTTCTTGCTATTCATTTCTATTCACTTAATTTTACAACACTTGATTAAACCTAATTATTGTGCTTTATTCGTGAACTTTGCAGGCAAGCCTATATAAATATAATTCGTTACTTAAAGTAGCCGAAGTAATTTAGTGCCGGGAATTTAGCTATTACTCGAAAACTAGCAACACAGTCGACTTCCTTTAGTTACAATCAAGGCGCATTTAATAAAGGTAGTGGCACTAGACCATAGACATTTGATTGTCACCGTGTGGACACCACCTTTTATAGATTCGCCTTGGTTACAATCAAAGTTTGAGATAGTAAGCACGGTTTTTTTCCAAGGAAGGCATTGCTTCTTCATATGAAACTATGATATGCGAAGTTTAATTTCAATCTGCCAATTCATTCTTTATTTACAAGCAATTCAGTAGCGACGTGTGGCAGTATTTTCTACAATGGAAAAAATCAAATATCGTGCAGTGATTGAATTTTTATTTTCAGAAGTTTTAAAAGCAAAGGAAATTTGTAAATGAATGTTAAAAGGACTGTTCGGCATCAATTAGTACAGCAAAAAGATGGGTTCCTGAATTTGAATGCGGCCGTACAAGCCTTCGAGTGACTGAAAGAGATTTAGTGGAAGCCCTAGACATCTCATTGGTAAGTGTGTAAGCAATATTTTGACCGATGTATTGGGTTTCAGAAAGCTGTGTGCATAACGGGTGCCGCACTCGCTAACAAAGGAACAAAATCACATTCGAATGAGACTTTCTCAACAACATTTAGAGCGTTTTCGAAAGGATAAAGAGGAATTTTGTGCATCGATTCATAACTATGGATGAGACTTGGGTTTATCACCATGACCCTAAATCAAAACAAGAGGCGAAAGAGTGGTGTGAACCTGGTTCTTTGGCTCCGAAACGAGTTCGTGTCCAGAAATCGGCCAAGAAGCTGTTACTATCAGTTTTTTGGTATACGAAATAAATTTCGTCTGTAAATGACTTGCAAACTGGTAAAACAATAAATTTTGCCCAATTTTAGACCAATTGAAGGAAAAAATTTGTGAAAAAATACCCAGTTTACAAAAAAAACAAATTCTTGTTCATGAGGACAATGTAGTGTGTCACTGGAGTATTTTGACAATGGCTAAAATCCATGAATTAAATTTCGAATCGTTGGACCATCCATTGTATTCACCAGATTTGGCCCCTAGCGACTTCCATCTGTTTCCAGGCCTAAAAAAATTCATGCGTGGAAAGCGTTTTTCATCAAATGATGAGGTCATAACAGCTGTGAAACGTATTTTGCCGCCCTTCCATATTCTCACTTCAGGGATGAAATCCATAAATTGAAATCTCCTTGGAAGAAGTGTATTGATATTCAAATCATGAAATTGTATTTTTCTAATCGAACCGCAAAACTATTGAAAAACCTAGTAAGCCTTGAGAAATCTTCTGAAAATGAAATGCTCATTGAATTCGGAAGTCATTAGGGATGAGACCTAGATATTTAACGACGATTCGGAGACCATAAAAAAGCTACTAATGGGTGTCGATGATTTTCATATCGGGACTGAAGGCAGTATCCGCAATTTCGTTTTTTTTTAACTGCACAAGAGATATCGGTATTGATAACTATGTTTTGACAGCTGAGAATAAAAAACGGCGTTGACATTTCTGTTCAGTAAGGTTTTGTAAGTCATAATAATCGTTCAACCCCAGAACAATATTCCAAATTGTTTAGTCTCGGAAAATAGTCCTGTTCGCAAGGTTCATAGACCACTGGCGGCATCATTGGTCTCTATTTGTTTCGAAATGAGGCAAGAGTTGCCGTTACGGTAAATGGCGAGCGCTATCGCCAGGCTGACTGAATTTTTGTTTTCAAAAACTAATCAGTGAAACATCGACAACATTTGGTTCCAATGGACGGCGTTTTTGGTTCCAAAACAAGGCGTTTAGCAATCGAATTTTATTGATCGAATGTATCATGTAGAAAAATTTTAGTGAACATAGTTAAATTAAAGCAATGTTAATTTAAATAAATTATAATTTTTGTTTCGGTGGCCTATACCAAATCATGGACATATACTTATATAAATTAAATACATATATATAAATTTATTTATTTTTTGTTTTAATTATTTTAAAATTTTATTGCTTAAATACTCTTTAAGGTCCCAATTAAGTAAGATTTAAAAGATCTTGTATATGTATTTAGCGACGAAAAATAGATTAAGTGTGGCTTCCACCTTTTCTCATACCACATAATTTTTGTTTTATTTTCTATGAAAAAATTTAAATTTATTTTATGAAAATTTCACTTTGATTTGGTAGTTTAAGTTTTCACTTCTGTTGGCAGTTCCCACAACTACCAATTTTTTTTGAATACCTACAATAACATTTTAGGTTCAAATATTTATAGAATTTATAAAAACGGCTTTTTGATATTTACTGACTTCGGGATCCCAAAATGTAAATACTATTGTGAATTCCAGCCATTTGAAAATTATTAAATATTAGAAAAAAATTGATATATACACCTCTTCTTTTTTTTCACCATAGATTTGTTCCCAAAAAATGTGTCTAAAAAAATACGTGTAAAACGAGAATTAGGTGAAAACGATATTAAAACATTCAGTCTAAAGTTCACTTAAGAATTAATTTGGGCTAACACATTTTATAAGAAATCAATTATTAAACGGCGAGAGCAAAATCTACCGAGACACAGAGACTTTTTCTGAGACTAATTTAAACGCTTTGTACATGCGCCAAAAAGCCCCACTCTATTTGCTCTATGAGATTCAGGAAAAATTCATTAAATATTAAACAAAAAATTGTTTCTTTTTAACTCGTGTTAAAACAAATTCGTGTAAAAAGAGAATTGGACGAACTATAATTTTGTGTAATTTTTTAATTGATTTCCTTTACAAAGTTAAAAGTTGGGCAAAGCTGTTGATAATTGAACTTAGTTGACTAGGAATATCTCAAGGGGCATGGTAGCATTTTCGTGCTAGAGCAATCTTTCCAAATAGGCAGGATTGGATCGAGGGGATAATCTGCACCGAAGTTTGCACCTCTGTCTTCGCTGACGGTTCTAAGATGGAATAGGGAGTCGGAGCAGGGGTTTTCTCTAAATCAGCCAATTTATCTATCTCCTTTAAACTGCCGAATACTGCTAGTGTTTTGCAAACAGAAGTCTGTGCAATCTTGCAGGCATGCAAAATACTTACGGAACGCGGGAGCGAGAGAGATATTAACATTTTCTCCAATAGTTAAGCCGCGATCAGTAAGCTAGTAAACTCTTGTAAAGAAGAGATCAAATCTCTTGGGTGCTGCTGATGAGTTTGCCAGGAAGGGGACTGAACTGGCCTCAGAGACCTCCTACCCGGTCATCGGCATCCCCCTGACAGTTGTCAAAGGGGAACTGCACAAAGAATTTCTCAGGAAAGCGCAAAAAAGATGGAGATCCATTTCTCCATGTACCATCTCGAAAACCCTTTGCCCCCAATACGATATACGAAGGACTCAGAAAGTTCTCTGGACTCGTCGCCATTCAATTTCCAAACTCGTAGCTGTATTTACCGGTTACTGAACGATCGGCATACACACGAAAAGCTAGGATTACCATTTAACCCCCATTGTAGAAGCTGTGGGGACCTTTCAGAGAAGGAGACTGTTGAGAATTTCCTCTGTAAATGTCCGGGTTTGGCAACTAGACGATTAAGGTCACTGGGAGCTCCTTTCTTCGACAGCCTGTAGTAGTGCGCCAAGCAAGATCCAATGAATTTTCTCCATTATATCAACAGCTCTGTTTGGCTGTAGATATCTGCCTGTTGGAGGTATCAAAACGGCGTTTTAGTGCTACTTGAGGAGTGCCAGGTGCACTTCAACGAATTCTTCTACCTACCTACCTGACTACATTGTTGGGCGTCACCCTTTTCATCAGCTTGGCTTCAGTTTAAGGTTGAAGTTACATAAAGGACGAATTTTGAATATTTGTCCAAGTGGGCCCCAAGCTAAGGCCATTTAACCTAACCTAACCTAAGGTTGAAGTTAAGTAAGATATTTTAAAAATTGTTTATTTAGGAACGAAAAATATACCCATTATTGCAGATCCCATGCGAAGCTCAAACTTATTCCACTATAGCCTCTCAGAATCGTCGCACCATATATTTACTTACACGAACACAAATACAATTCAACTCCATAGGGAATAGTGAAAAGCCATCACTCAGCAATAGTTATTAATAAAAAGATAAATGACGCTTTCGATTTTCAAAAAAATTTGTTTTAAAACCAAATAAAAAGAAATGAATTTAGAAAAGTTTAAAGCACGGTGACGTGTCTGAAAATTAAAACAAATACGTGTATGTATATAAATAGCACTAAACAAATTCGCAAATGTATGTTAAATCGCTTATGTTTGCGTAAGTGTGAATTAAGCAAATGATTGATTGCATGTCAAAACATGAGTAAATAATGCGAAAATTATTAGCACTCGAAAAATGAAAAACAGGTATTTGTGAAACACGTATATGTGTGCGCCGGGAAGAGTAGATATGCGGAGCAGAGGGGCGATTGAACGCACGTACATAAATGTCTGCCTAATACTAGTAAAAGCAGGTGGATAATATTTTAATTGCCTTCTGTGTAAATATTTTAGTGAGGGGAAAAATGCAAATTGAGCGCCATCGAGTGTTGCTTTGATTGTTTATGTCAAATAAACAAATGCTCATATCTACACTCCAAAACATGAACACTTCAAAGCGTGAACAAGGCGGGAAAGCTCTAAAAGATGAAAAATGAGCGTTTCAAAGTTTACATTGAACTCAAATATTTCTGAACTTGGAGAATCCGCTTTCATGGTGTGATTTACCTTACATTTGCTGCATAAAACAATTACTAAACAGACGGACCATTTCAGTCTCTTTTGTGTGAAAGGTAAAAAATTACGCGCAACGGAGAGTTAATGGGTTAAAATGTACCACAAAAATGTTTGCCATACAATGTTACTATAAGTCTCTTAAGGGGTTACATACGCCCAGCAGCGACAAAAAAGCGCTAAAAGAAAAATTGTTTTTTTACTTCTATATATACAAAAATTTTATGCATGGTGTATTACTACTTACACTTTATAAAAAATTAATTTAAATTTTTTTTTTACAAAAATTGGTATATACAAAATCACGGGACCCGATGTACAATGAAAAAAAGTAGTTGCTACACGGTCTGCATCATTTCGCCGTGAAATGTTGATGGATCTGTAAAAAGTAAAAAAAATTCTTGTAAAAAAAACTGTAGTTATAGTCTGCCAAACCGGATTTTTGAAGTTCGAAAAATTTGGCAATTTAAAAAAAAAGTATGCGTTTTATGTCATAAATGCCACACTTTAAGTATGTTTATACACATTTTTGATAAAAATATCAAAAATTCGGCTCGGCAAACTATGAAAAAACACCTTCGAATATTTAAAGAAATCGCTTCAAAAAATATTAAAAACTGTATGAGTTATCATGCAGACCATGTCGGAAAAAGTACTTTTGAGAAAAACGAGTTTAAACGGACAGCTGTCTCAGACGAAAGTTGCAGTTACATTTTCTACCATAACTTGGTATGTATGGGGAATTTTTACAATCGACTTACAGAGAAATACCCCTAAAACTATAAAGAGTAATAATCTGTAAAAAAATCGATTTTTTTGAAAATTCTGGACGTATGTAACCCCTTAATACACCACAGCTCAAAACTCAACCTGTACGCTAAAAAATAAGTCAAAACGAAAAATGTATACTTCTTCATCTTCGTTTATTTAAAAAAATTCCTATTTTTACAGCAATAGGAGTATATTTGGATAACTTTTACTTCAGTTCAGTGGATTAGGCTGTCCAGCAATCATGCCATCTCTTCGGTGGTCAGTGTGGATTATCCGCCGTTCATCGCCATATTTTGCGTTTGCTCAACATTCTGCTCACATGATCTCCCCACATTTTGCTCCTTCCTCTTATCCACCTGCTTACGTTTGTTACAACAGACATCTCTCTAATTTCATCATTTGGTCTTCTGTCTCGCAATGTGTATCCTGTTATTGTCCGTAGTATTTTTCGACAGTTGCAATTTATTGCTGGGCTATGGAAGTGTCTCCCTTGTTTCCGCTGCATACTACATACGTTAGAATGGGTCGATTGCATGTCTTACGTATTTACTTATACTTGTACATTCTTATCTTTCTTTCAATGTTCATGTATTTGCTCTTCCATATCACCGAGCTAAGATAGCCAGATAGTGTTGCTACTTTGCTTGTCGCAGTCTTCACTTATTTCCTGAGATCCTTACTGCTGGTAATTTGCGAGCCCAATTATGTGAACTCCATGACATGTTCTATTGCATCTGTTTGGCTGTTTGGATATTACCATGCCTGTTTGTTTTTCCATGTTTAAGGATGAAACCATTTTCTCAAATTGGAACAGTAGTCTCTGCAGGACGTCTTCGTTTTCTGCTCTCAACGTAGCATCGGCTGCGGAGCATATTATTTTAAGATTATTTTAAGATGTTAGGGGTAGTCAGAGGCCCGAAAAAATGATGATTTTCAATAATTTTATTGCTAGTCAATTGCTTTATTTTACAAAAATAAAAAAATTGCATTAATATATAATGTTTCGACTTGACTTTACCAAAATTAAAAAAAAAAATTAATAATTCTAAAAGTTATCTCTGTTTGCGTGGAGTCCGTTTTTCAAGAAGTCCCTTGCGGCGATCATCACAAGTCCTTGGAGATTTATTTAAAATCAATCGGATATGAGAAATTAGTTTTATTATTATATAATCTTGTGCGTGATCGAAGCTTTTGTTTTCCAAAATTAAGAATATGGCGGCCTCAGGAAATATTTTTCAGATTTTCGAGAAAAAACCGACAACTAATTGTTAAAATAAAAAACGAAATTAAAATAAAAAATCTCTCGACCAGGCACGATTTTTCATTGTTTTTCAAAAGCAGTAAAAATTTTATTGAAATCTACCAAGCGGTTTTTAAGTTACAGTGTTCACCAGCTCAAAAAACATAGTTTTGAGAAAAACGCATTTCAAGTTTTGCTCCTTGCTCTCGAATGCTCCGAAGCGTCCGCGCACCCTTTCTTCATTCTTAAATAACACGAAAAGTATTTTTCGGATTCACTTCGAATTTTCACACAATATTTTTAGGATATTATACTTTAAGAAAATGTAAAAAAAAAATCAAATTTTTTGAAAATTCTGACTACACCTAACCCTTTAAATGTAAACTCTTTTGGTATTAATTAGTTCACATTATCAAGCTTGCACTGTGTATATTATGCTGTATATATAACATTTTTTATGCTCACTTTGTTTGGATAAAAAGCAAAACTCATCCAAATACACCTCTGGGAGCGTTAGGATTTTACTACCATTACTTAGGTACGGTTTTAAGTAAGATTTTAGGTTTATCGAAAACATCGAGCAGACGACAGCTGGAGTCCAGATATGCGTGAGTCCTGCCTCCTGTTCACCATATACTATAAACTTTAGTAGGCTTTAAAATCGATTACATCGTAGCTACTCTACTACAGTTCCTTGTCTTTTCGCCTACAATAATGCCTTAAACCTTTTAATTCTTTGAGGCTTCATTATTTTTATTCCAAAAAACGGCTCTTAACAATTATATGTGAATAATGACATCATTTAAATGCCCACCAGTAGCACAGCTGGTACAGGTGAAATCCACCAAACAGCCGATTCATGAATGCCTAATTGTTGAGTACGTCGAGATATCAATGCTTGCGCTATTGGTTTGTCAGTCATTTTTCTACATTTTTATTTGTCGATTGATTCAAATGATTACTTTCACCCAGAGAATTACGAATTTTGTAATAGCTTGTTCCTAAAGATCGACCATTTTCATAATAAGTTTCAATAACTTTAAAGCTTAAATGTATGGTGGCGCAAATTTAATCACCCTATCGGAAAATGTATGATTTTTGGAAATGGATTTGCGAATGTCAACCATATTTGACACTTGTAAACTAGACAGCTGCAATATATAAGCACAAACAGACAAGCAAATGAGCGCGATGATGGTCAAAATAAAGATTTCCATTACTCAAAATCATTGTTTTTTGTTTTTATTTAATGAAAAAGTTATTCAAGCACAAAATTGCATGATTAATTTTGCGCTGCCTTGTATATTCGTAAGCACACGACATTAGCCTCTGACCTTAGCGGCCCACACAGCATTGCTCGCAATGCCCGTTACCTCGCAGACTTCTCGCAGAGTGCAAATTCGAAGGAGTTTTCCCTAGCTTCTACATATTAAGTATATTTCAGTTAATATATAGCTACTTATAGTCTAAATTTATTCGCCGTGAGTAGTTTATTATCTTTTTTGTGCCATCAATATGAAACGTGTTGCCAACACTCATTACGATGTCCTTTTTGTTCGGGGGCGCAGAGCGTGCTAACTCTATTTGGATCCATCAATGCCATATTTATGCGCATGTTAAATATGACTGCATGGCAAGAAGAACACGTGCGCACATACACACACATATTTAAATATATATCTATTAGAGGGCTCATATGTGCATATACACTTGTGCTCACAACAATAGCAGCGCGACATAATTCAAGGCTTCGAAAAATTTTGTTTGTTTAATTTTATTTTTACCAAAAAATGTTTGTATACTACAACAGAAACCGTGTAACTTAAAGTTTCAAACATTGTAAAAAATCTAAAAAAGTTCAAAAAATTTTCATCTAAGTTTCAAACTATTTAGGCAGAATATTAAAAAAAATGAATTTTCGTGTATTAAAATTAAAAATTGCATTGATTTTTGAAAATAATGAAAAATTCAGAACTTTATTTAAGATGTTTTGGATTGTCCCATTTTTTGTCAAATATGCACTGTTTTGTTGCATAATTTGTTGCTATTTTAGAGGTAGCTTCATAATGACTTCTCACATAAAAGTCTTGGTAGTAATTGGTGAAAAATTCTAGTAATCGATTTTCTTAATATTCTCTTGATACCAATTTCTTATCACTCAGGAAGTTGTGAAATGAGAGGAAAAGGTAGTCATCGCTTGGTGGCTGGCCCGGACTATATGGAGGATGCATTAAAACATCTCAACCAAGCCCCCGAAGTTTTTGGCGAGCTACTACAGACGTCTGTGGCCCTGCGTAACCCTGATGGAACCCAACACCTCTTCTGTTGACCAATTCGGGCCATTTCTGGACAATCGCTAGCCTCAAAGGATCCAGTTGTTGACAGTAGAGATCTGAATTTAGCAACTAAAAATAAATTACTATTTTCAAGTCCCACAAATAGGCAGTAGAACCTTCCTGGCCGTTAGTCCTGGTTTGGCTAACGTTTGAGCTGCTTCATCACGCCTTGGTCACGATGGTTTTCACACAATATTGTCGTATGTAACCAATTTCTCATCCCCAGTCACAATCCGTTTAAGAAATTGGTCGATTTCATTCCGCTTGGCTAAGGCTTCGCAGATGGAAATTCGTGATGATAATTGGTTTGGCACCCAAACAGCGAGCTTTTTTTGAATCCACCTTTGCGCAAATGGTTCAAAACTGTTTTATAGTCAATCTTTAGCTCTTGGACGATGCTACTATTATGCCGGTCAACTTCGACAATATCGACATTTTTTTTAACATCAAAATTGTCTGAACGAAATCGACGAAACCAAAATTGCACGTAAATAACTGTTACAGTATCGGCGCCATAAACTCCTTTGACAATTTCACCGGCCTGGCTTGCATTTTCGCCTTTATCAAAGAAAAGCTGTAAAGCGTACCGAATTTCCCCTTTGTTGACTTCGATTGTCAACACCCTGTAACTCACAACTGAATGGAACAAACACAAAACAGCAAACGCATTTTTTTAGCGTGAAATATCACCTTGACAATGAGCATAAAAACTTTAAATCGTTTGATCGATGCTTTACGAGGTATCGCTCACTATAGCCATCTATCGAGATAATAATTGATTATTTTTCCCCACTCTTATACCATTATTGTGCATTTTCTCCGTAAAACGAATGTTTGACATCTTTTTTCTATAGAAAAAAATACCTAACATCCTCAACAAAAATAATTACGAAGAATCCAGGCAATTTTGAGCCACTTTAAACTTACATTTCAAATTTCAATCAAAATTTAATGGGCTGTAAAACTAAATACTCAGAATTTTTCTAAAATTTTTAAATGTAATTGTTTTTTAGAATTTTTGACCAAGAGTTTTAAAATTTTAAAGAAATTTTGTTGAATTTTCTTTAATTTTTTACGAAGTTCGATGGTTTAACTCATACGGATTTTGTTGTGGCATGAACTATATTTGCATAAAAAATAAAAATAAATTAAATAAAAAATAATAAAAACTTTGCAATATATCAAGCTGCTATTATTGTGAACAGTGGTGTATAGGTATATAAATATATTAAATGGAGATAACCAATAAGCCACCAAAGTCAAGGCGGTGCTGCGGTCGTTTATCTGCAACATCTATCAGCTCATTCCTTGTATTTATGTATGTATGTGGCATGACGAAGAGGTGAAGTAAAAGTGCAGGCTATACACTCCTTACAGTTGCCGTCTACTTGATAGCGAAGTTTTTAGCAGCGGAAAAAAGTTGAAGCCGAGTTATCAAGCCCTGGAGTTAAGGAAAGTAGTTGGCAACTCGCAAGTCGTTGCAGTCAATTCTAGCTTTTCTATGAGAGAAACTTTAAAGTCGTAGCAAATAGAGTTTAAGGCAAAGTAAAAGACTACCAAGCAACCACAGAAGCAATGGTAGCATTGACACGAGCCACACAAGCGAAAATGGTCACATATCTATCCACACGTATGTATACATACATAATCACATTGCTAAAGGTGTGTGCACATAGAGTTGCAAAGCAGATATGCAAATCGAGTGCGGAAGGCAACGAAAGGCAACAGACAATATCTTCATTATTATAAGCACATTTGCGACATTTTCAAGAAAATGATCCCCAGGAAGTAAACACACATACATACATACATACACAGTAAGCACGTGTTCCGTACTCATAGGTTACTATTTAGTCAGCTTTGGTGGCAAATGGGGATTGAAGTTTATTCTTTTGTATGAGTTGCTAACCACAGTTGTGACTCTTGCATTTCTATGCTATGTTGCAGTTTTCCACTCACTTGGTTGCACCTTTCTCCCATTCGTTTTGAGTTGCTGTAAAAGAAGTCGACAATGAGTTAACAATTGAAGTGTAGCGCTGGTAAGTGGATATCCAATGCATGAATTGTTTTGGCTCGTCTTCGTGCTAACTTATGCAAATACATTTGGGCTGACAATTGTGCAGATGGTGCACATTAATTTTTCTGAATGAATATAAATAAATTTATATATTTTATAAGCAGTATGATGTTTTGATGTTTGAACAATAGGATAGATTAGGTTCGGTCATTTGAAGTGGATTAGAGGTATGTGGATAATATTTGCAAAATAAAATACAAATTTAAATAATTCTATGGATTTAGTTATTAAGGGGTTATATACAGTTAGAAGACCGAAAAAAAGACCGAATTTTCCAAAAAATTTTCTTAGAAAACTTTTAAATTTATTGATCTAAAAATTTGTACACATATTATGTTATCTTTTAACTGTACCTTACTTAGTATTAGTAAAAATATTTATTTAGAAAGGAGCTACAGCTGATATCCAGGAGCTCCTTTAAAAAAAAAAACGATTTGCGGTGACGACTATTTCTCTGAACTGGATCCATTGAAATTAAAAAAACCAAACAGGTTTCGTTAAAGTAATGTTAAATCTGGTAATTACGCGAAGAAATAAGCAAAATAAATTTGTTTGACAAAATGGCGGTTTCTCAAAAAAAAAAAATCGTTTTTTGACCAAAATTTCGGAATTAAATTGCTTACAAAAAAAAAAAAAAAATTTTTATCGGTGAGCAAAAAATCTTCGATTAATTACTAAAAATTATATTTAAGAAGCTCGTGTTAAAATTTGAGACTAATCGGTTCAGCCGTTTTCGAGTAATGTTGGTCACCGACTTTGAAAACACCATTTTGGCTTTAAAAGTTTGAAAAGCACTTTCGAGTACTCTGAAACGCCTTTTCAAAATCGTGTGTAAGTTCGAAAATATTCACCGGAACGATATTAAATTTTCGATATGTATTCTTAAATATATGTACATTAAGAAAAAAAAAATAAAAATAAAAAAAATCGATTTTTGATACCTTAAAGGTGAAGGTTTGTTTCCACGCATTCGCCTTTGAACGATCTTGATATGACCTCTATATTAGGAAGAATTTGGAATAACTTCTGCTAGACTGTGATTTCCTACAATTTAAAAATTTTTTTATTTTATTTATTTTTATTTTTTATTTTTTATTTTTTAAAGCTTACATGATAATAAAATTAAAAGTAAACTAAGCAAACGCAGCGCTAGCAGCAGAGGCTTTCGGCTGTAAAAAATTTTTTTATTTATGTTCTATGAATTTATTGAGCCTTGCGGACGGGAGACTCTTGGTATGAGTCTTGCTTATAGCGGTAGGTCGTGAAACGTTGCGTTAGCGCATTCGTCATAATAAACTTAAGGTAGTAGTCTGGTAGCTTATTTTGAAAATTTCGAATTTCGGTTCTTTACATATTTTGAAAAAGCGATATATTGGTAATATACTGTACAAATTTTAGACCGAAATTCGAAATATTGACGAAATTATAGCACATACATGAGAGCGGCTCGTACTTGCGTGCGCTATAAATAATCAATTGCTAAAACTTTAAACGCGTTTTTCTCAAAACAACGTTTTTCCGGATGGCCCTCGTGAAAATAAATTTTCTATCTAACGGATTGAGCTGAAATTTATATATGTTTTTCTACGCATCAATAGTTTTGGCGGGTAGTAGATTTAATTTATTTCGTCCCTAACTTTCCATTTTTTAGTCCGATTTCCACTTTAAAAAAAGGCAATTTTCTTACGAAGTCCGCCATTTGGTTATTTCTTGTCAAAATCATTTGATCTTACTACCCGCCAGAACGACAAGCACACTAATTAATAAGCAATTTGTTTTTTCTGTTTCAGATGACCACAAGTGACGAAATCACGCCGGCCAGCCACTGTACCTCTTTTTTTTGCCGCTTGCTGCAAAAAAAAAATATTTTTTTGTACACCTTCTGATACCTGTAATAACATATCAGAAAATCAAACCGATTGAATTTTATTTTCCCTTCCAAAAAATGTCCCAAACATGGCCTCAAAAACGTGTAAGTTACCAGACGACTACCTTAAAGAATGCTCCTTTACCTACTCTTCCATCCAGCTTCGAACAATCCGTGAACAAATTCAAAATACTCTGTTTCCAAATGCGGCACCCGTCCAATTTTGCCTTGATTGAATATGAATAGGGAACTACCCGTGACTACTAGTGTTACTAGCACACCCTACTCATTCCGTGTCGATCAGTTGACATGAGGTTGAACTCAGTGCTTCCAAGGATACTGCAGTGCCCGTAGTTAAGGTCGTTGTTGTAGTCCGAGGTGCGACCCATGCAGCGGAAGTTTTGTTGATTGTATTCACGGGAAATTTTATTTAAGACCACTGCATAATTTTTGCATTACAACTTCGTTTAATACCGAATATACCTACTCTGATTATTTTAGTATTTTTTCTAATATTTTCATACCTTATTTTAACTCTTTGAAACTGCACTATACTTTTTCTGCAAATTCACTACTTAAGGCTGACTTGAGCTGACTGTGATTACCACCATCTAGAGGACAGACCAACGACAACAGTGCTTATGGCTCGGGAATTCTGAGAAGGCTGCCTGCTCTAGCGTATACAAGCAGCAAGTGCTTGAAAGTGCATAGGAGTTCAATGAAAATAAAAAAGGTAGTAAATAATATATGCCTCGAGTACATCTTTTATTAAATATTAAATTTCTGGTCTTATTCAGCACATTGAGCCATTGACGGTACCATAGTTCAGTTTCATGCCGCCACTAAACGCCGGTTGGTTTTTATGAGGAGTTTTTCATGACAGAGGTTCCATTGCAACTTTACCATTTGCCGCCACAGCTTTTTAAAACAAAACTTTTTCTATTCAGCAAACGCATTCAACTGTGGTAACATCTTTAACTCTATAAACAAAAAGTCATATTCGAAAAGTGAAAATAGTATATCCCTAATATGGTTGTGCAATACTCGCATAACCCACATTTTGCTTTCCTACTTTTGCTCCTTTATTTTTGCTGCAACTGCTGTCGTGAATTTTCAGTTATTCACAGTTTCTATTTTTTCACATATTACATATTTTTATTCCCATTTGAATTTCAGTCTTTACATTTGCATTCATAAAATATTACAATGACGTATGATTGATGGATTTCAAAGAAGTCTTTAAGGAGCTGAAGATGTGGGAGTGGCGTAATAATTCAATAAAATACTTAACTCAATTCGCCATTGCACTGGTTTCTCAATTCTAGTTTGACTGTGAGAGACAGTACCAAAGTTTCAAGTTAGAGTTTCAACTTCATAAAGTTGAAATTATCATTCTAAGAGTATTTTAGTCCGCCTCAGAGCCTTCAGTAAGCTGTTGAGTTTCACTTCCTCTTTTTACTTATCCTATTTTTGTATGCGATCGTGGTGGTGATGAGTGGTTTCATGATAAGTGATTCAAGTGATTTGGGTAAAGTCAGGTGATCTGGGGGGGCCAGTCGATGTCGCCTCTTTTTGACACCCGACGTCTCACGCATTTGCAGGCAGACATAATGAACCAACCTCCAGCGTTACTGGTTTCCATCGACCGTTTCGTTTTCTCATGGCCCAATGATGGTTTTGACCCAAACAGTTACTTTCCGGTCATGCAATGGCGTTTCATAGATCTCGTGTGGATTCTCAGTTCCCCAAATGCGGCAATTTTGTTTATTCACGCTGCCAGAGAGGTTAAAATGTGCCTCGTCAGTCATTAAAATTTGCTTCCAAAAATTGGGTTCAGTGTCAACCATTCGAGCGACTGTTTGGCCGTATTCCAAGCGACGTGAATAGTTGCCTCCATTCGGCTGTTAAAATGCGTTCCTTATGGTGGTTTTCTCATTCGATAAAACAAAAAAAAAAAAATATCAGGGAGTCATATCAGGAAATCAGGCGGATTTGATGTCTGTTGTATTTTATTCATTTCATTATTAGTAAAAAATTCACGGCCATGAACAGTTTTCCCACAAGAAGGTCTAGAAATTCTCCATTCACTCA
Source organism: Anastrepha fraterculus (assembly GCA_037575425.1). Classification (NCBI taxonomy): domain Eukaryota; kingdom Metazoa; phylum Arthropoda; class Insecta; order Diptera; family Tephritidae; genus Anastrepha; species Anastrepha fraterculus. Next base: position 31,129 of record JAYXIM010049341.1, read on the forward strand.
CCAGATGTGTGTAGCCTGATGGTTAATTTGTGATTATTGATACACTTTTCTTTCGCTTTATTGATGTTTTCATTAATTTTCGATGTCGACGGCCTGCTACTACGTTCGTCATTCTCGATGGACTCACAAACCCTTCTGAAGCGATCATGCCACTCGTAAGTGGCGGTTTTCTTTAGGTAATCATTTCCAAACATTTCTAAGATTTTCGCTACATTGAATCCATTTTTAACACAAAATTTAATTCAAACTTGTTGCTGCAAATTCCAATCCATTTTTAAACTGTAAAAATCAAAAACACGTGCAGAGGAAGATTTACTCAATGGAAATCAAAGCTTCATAGGAATGTTAATCACAGATGTAGCAACATAAAAAAACCAACAGACCTCAAATTAGTTGATTAGAGCGTCATCTGGTGGTTGTTTCGGTAACTTTTCAAGGTGGTATGTATATATATTTTGTTCAACTACTACTTCGTTCTCCCACTTTGTACAATGTTGTTCCGTTTCCAATACCTAATATGATATTTATGAAGCACATTTTTCGCAGATAGTTTACTTAAGTTTTTATGGAATTTATATGACCAATTAAGCCTTATCGCTATGTCGGAATATGCAATAAGAATCAAAACAACTGCCTTGCGTGGCCAATATTTCTTTATTATAGCTGCCAGAGTACAACAGTGCGTATACGCAACGTTTATTAAAATTAAAAATGAATGCAATGAACTCCATTTATTTTGGGGGTATGTAGTCGTTGCTAATATTCATATTATTACTTCGAGGAAAGTTTCGACACCTGTCAAAACACGCATCGAACAGCTGACAATCGTACGTGGTTTTATTTCAAGCAAAACTATGATACGCACATATATGTTTATACTTGTGTATGTATATGTAGGTATTTATGTACATATATTTGAACTTATTTATGTGAATATGAGCAATAAAAAAATCCCATATATTTCGCCTGTTCTAGTTTGGTAGAATCTGCCCATTTTATATATATTTATGTAAGCGATGGGGCGATCTTTTAAAAGAATTGTGCAACCTTAAATCAATAAAAAGTTCAGCATGCGCCATTTATTAACAACTATTCAAAATCTGTGCCAAAAATTTAAAATTTCTCAATGTAGGAAATCGTTTGAGAAATAATGAGGCACCGTAAGAAGACCAACGTCAGTAGAGCTACTTTCATTTGCAGTTATTACATATTTTATGACTTTGACGCACTTAGATCCTCTAATCTATTTAACTACTTAAAAAGACAGACAATTTTCTTTGTGAAAACTTTCGGAGAAACGTCTTTTTCAATACTAAAAAACACCTCCAAGCACATATAAAAATTGTTAATAAATATACAAACAAAATTTATGAACATTTATAGAGCTTGCAAATGGAACAATTTTATAATAGTTAAAATTAATGTATGTAAGTGTAAATGCTTTAAAACAATTTCTTGACTACCTTCTCACATGTCGGCCCGAGTCGATGATTTCCAGGATTTTATCAACAATTTCGATCTACCAGAGCATGCCTCAGTTTTGCCGGTTATATGGTCCGAATGGATTTGTTTCCAATCGTTCAACAGGTTCCTTAGCTCTTTTTGGTGAATACTGCATCGCGTATTTTACAAGGAATTTCAGGTGGTCCGTATAGAAGCATTTACATACGTAAAAAGTTTCCTAAAATATTTGATAAAATTGCTTATTCTACTTTACAAATCATTCAGAGTTTCTTTCTAAATCCAATCAGTCTAATAGGTGATACGTCACCATTAATGGAATCTTTTCTACATCCCTTGTTGTTTCATCTGGGGTTCTTATGGGTTCTCTACCGGGCGGAAATTTTTACCTACGTTCGTTGGTACGTTCGTTTGGAGGCCATTTCATAGTATCTCTATTAATCGTATTGGGCGCGCTTAGAAAGTGTTCCTTAAATTCGCTTTGGGATGGATGAACTTTTCTGAACTTACGCCATCTTATAAGTCTCGCTTGCTCTAGTAACCTTCCAAGCTAAGAGATCTCCTCTCTAACTGTGCTTTAGGTTTATGTCATCACTTGCTTTTTGGATTTCACTTTTTTACTAGACCATTTCAATGTGAATATTTCGTAGAGGAAACTGTTTTTCAGCCGCCATAGCCAAATGGGAGTGCGTAGGTTCGAATTTTCGTGCATGAGCATCAAAAAAGTTTTTCTACGAGTGTATTTCTGTCATGAAAACGCTCCTCACAGAAAAAATTCATTTGGCGTTCAGAGTCGGTTTAAAACTGGCGGTCTCTCCATTTGTGGAACAACATTAAAGCGAACACCACAAATAGAAGGAGGACCTCGGCCAAACAACTAACAGAAGTGTACGCCCCAATTATTAACAAAAGTGAATTAAATGGGATTTGGAGGTTTATATCAATGCATCTTTTCTTAAAGAAATAAGAATTCGTAAATATTTTGAACACTTATTTTCAATTTCTTATTTTTCTAAGGTTTTACGCATCTGCTTCAAGTGCTTTTAGTAGTTAGCTATTAATTTTCCTATGGTTTGTAAAAAAAGGTTTCGATAATAAAAATTAAAATCTTGAATCACTGCTTGATCTAGGTAGAAAATTTATTTTCATATTCTTTAAACGTATGTCACTAGAGTGAGATGCTGCGTTGTCCATTTTTTATATTTAGTTCCCCTTTAGAAATTTTAATGTTGTTTGATAAGAGGCTCGCGTCCACTCAATAGAGGTTTTTGAGTAAATTTTATGAGCAATAATTGTCCGCGTCCGGCCAAGAAGTGCCCGCTTAAGAGAGAGTAATTTGTGCCGAAATTTATACTTAAACTTGGTATAGGGAATAGGGTCCGCTCAAGAGAGATGCCCGTCTAATAGTGGCGTGCATTAGGGTAGGTTTCATTGTAAATAAATAAAAAAATAAATAAATCTTTGTTGAATCTAGAATAACTCAAAGTTTTTAAGAAAAAATTTTACGTTTCAAAGTCCATCAAAAATTTGACATCCATTAAAAGGAACAAAAAAAGGTAAAAAACGCTAATATAAAATACATACCTTTTTTTCAAAATACCCATCGCAGAATATTTAAATTTCCCACTTGGTTTTAATACGAAAATTTAATCTTCAAAATCGTGGCAGCTCGTCACAGAAAAAGAAAAAAAGTATTAAGGCAATCTGCAATTAACTACTTAATTATTTTTAAGGCCTATAGTAAATCCAAGTTTGGTGAAAATTCTTAAATTTTCAAAAAAATTAGACGTTTTATTTATTATAATAATAGAATATAAATAACAAAAAAGGAAAAGGTTTTTTAATTTTTAATTTTTTGGTTTTATTAAGCGGGGACCACCATGTGATATTACGTATCCCTCGTGTTATTTTCTCAATATGGAGCGGAAAACATTAAGCATTTTTACTTCACCAAACATATATAATTAAATATTGAATCTCATATAGAGCTCGTAGAAAGCTTAATGCTGTTAATCTCTAGCCTTCAAATGAATTAAAAAGTGAGGCGCACTTTTCGGCGCGCACGCATATTTCAAATGATAATAAAGCGCCTAGATAGCAGAATTGCCAGTAGCGTTAAGCAATTAAAGTCAAACGAGTAATTCTTGCCTTGGAATTTTCCATATGAATTGTGGAAAGAAAAAACTTGTAGCCATTTTACATAAATTTAAATCACATGAAATTAAATGGAAATTAAAGTTATTGTAAAAATGCTCACCTATGCTCGTATTAATAGAATTCATTGAAATTCTACTAAGCGGCTTATACATTTTTAACAAGCGCTTAATTTTACAATTGAGTACACATTTGTAAATAACTACATTTGCACAAAATTGCTGAACTTATTCTTCGAAATCGCTGGCATAACATATTTCTATATGAGGGAATGTGCGTCATGGGTGGGCAGGCGCCTAAAAATAGGCAATGTGCTTACAGTTTAGTGCGGCGATAAAAATCTGGTGATTATTTTTTATTCTCCTACGAGTGCTGTGATTATGGCAGCGCGGCTTACATACATACGTACATACACTTACGAAAATAAGTATTGGCACAAATGATTGCTTTGAACGAAACCTAAATTTTATTATTTGTTTTTTTTCATAATAATACGTTTTTTTAAATATATTTAAGAAAATACTACAATAATTTATTAAATAGTTAAAGCAAATTAATTCATGGAATTAAAAAAGTCCCTTTATTGCGTGCAAAAAAGTATGGGCTTACTTCTAATTTTGTAAGAATCTGGTAAACTGATGATTTCAACCATCTGGCAACGCTATTGAAGAAGTGTCATGATGACTTGTTGCGCTATTCTATATTCATTTGCTCGCATAGTTTAAACGGGTTGTCCTTTATTTTGTTTCTTTGAAATGAGTCGAAAATAAAGTGAATTAACACAATCTCCTTCATTTGCCTAATGATAGCAAATCGTATGCAGAAATGAGCGAAGTCGTTTCACTATTCGGAGCGCCGTTCACCGCTACAAAGAGTCAGAAAATTGCGCAAGGTTTTGAGCGATAAAGATCGGGAACTGACCTTCGTTCTCGGGCTAATCGGCAACAGTTGGACAAACCAAGTGAAGTGAAGTGCTTCTTCAACTGTTCTTTCCCACGCAGAGAAGGCTTTCCTCTTCCTCTGTTACCACCAGCTCGTACCGCATCGAATATTTTCAGAGCTGGAGGGTTTGTATACATTCGGACGGCATAATCCAGTTAACGTAGCCGCTGAATCTTTATTCGCTGCATTTTGTCTATGGCGTCGTAAAGCTCATACAGGCCATAGTTTCAACGCCTACGATACTCATCGGATGTTGTCAAGCTTCTGCGCTTAGGGAACGGACCGTAATCATACGAAAAGTGGCAATCATACGAAATAGCAGTATAATTAAATAAAGAGGTTGGTAATGAAATTCACGGTACCAAATTAAGAGAAAGACCTATGCAAAAGGCTACAAAGACAAAAAGCTATTGGGAGCGTGTTATGTTTTCAGATGAACGGAGACGTTTTGGTGCGGACCTATGCAGCCACTTCTGATGTGGGTGAATTGACCTTCATTGAAGCCATAATCGATAAACAAGTTTACATCAATATTTTAAACGGTAACCTCAAAACAGCGCTGAAAAACCGAACTTGATACGTCACATTCCTTCCAATACGACAAGATAAAGGCCCGCGATGGCTTGAATATAAAGCGACTACTCCGATCGACCACCTGTGGGAAGAACTGGAGCGGGGCTTGCGAAAGAGATGCGTTACCAGCAAACCTGAATTAAAGGCAGCCCTGTTGGAAGAATGACAAAGTTAAGCGGAGGAAACTCAGTAAAAGTTGGTAAAATAAAATAGTGCGCCAACAACGTATCAAATTTTTGCATTTAAGTGTTATTTTAATATAAAAAAATATTTGTGCCAATACTTATTTTTCAGGTGAAAAAGAGACTTCGCTGAATTAATGTGACAAAACTATTCAACAAATTATTGTCGTATTTTCTTAAATGTATTTCAAAAGCGCGTATTATTATAAAAAGAAATATGTAATACTCGAATTTTTATTTCGTTGTAGCGATTTTTGTTGTCAAAGCTGACTTTATGCTGACTGTGCCAACACTTTTCTTCGGAAGTGTATCAGTATAAGCGAAATAAAAACGTTAACGATAACAATGGAGGAGAACGATATAATAAAAAAACAGCAACAATGATACACATTATAATAAAAGCTTTTGAAAAAGTACAATGAAGAAAATAGGGGAAAAAAGAATATAGATTTACCACACATACACAAACAAATATGTATGGCATATGCGCATTTTACGCTTAGACGCTCACATATGCATGCTTTTATAAACCTACTGTGCGTTTTACAAATATACCATAGATGTATTTATATATTCATGTATTAATTCGTTTCGTAATTTCCTTGGCAGCTGCGACTGCTGTCCATTTCTTTCTTTTTTTCTTGAAAGTGTAAAGTGTGCGATTTAAAAAGTTTGGCTACAGAAAAATAACTTAATTGAAGTAAATAAAATACGCATTTTGTATTCTGGTCATACGGTTTTTCATTTATTTCATTTGAACGACATAAAAAATACATTGATAACTTAGGTGGTTTAAACATTTTAATCAATTTGTTGAAGAAATTAATTTTTGTAGTAAAGCTCTTATTCATGTATGTACAAACATAGTTGGGATGTCAATTCTTAAAATTTTGGTGATCCCGGTATTTTCCAGATCCTGTTGTTTCAATAACGAAATCCGAAATTTATGTATTCATTATAGGGAATAGGTTTTAAATAATATTAATTTATGTTGAAATAAAAAATCAGGCAAGCAGTGTAAGCCAGTGTATATGCATATGTTGCTTTTTGTATAAGTGTAAAATAAAAACCAAAGCAAAGAAAAAAAACATTCAAACGAGTTCATATTTGCTAAAAAGTTAAAGCCAATGTTGCGTTTTTGCTACAAAAAGCGATTTGTTGTCTCCATTGCTGCTTTAGATATTGCAAGTTCCGGAAGGACCAGTATTGTTTACTTGCAATCCCGGACTTTTCGTTACTTGAAAAAGGTCATTAACATCCCTAATATATACATCCTATGTGCTTCTTGTTAATAGAATCGAGGTCTTCATTTCCTTTCTCATGACCCTTAACTGCGACTTAGTTCTTATCGCACGTACATTGTTCGTATGAGGGCGAAGAATTTGTAGGACAATTGCAGTAACTGAAAGATGAAGATGAAAATAAATATAGCCAATATATAAATGAATTGGTAGTAACTAGTATTTTTATTTCTAAATAAAATTAAAGAGAAAAAAAAATATATATATATGTACAGGGTTTGATTGAAAAGTAATGCGCCTTCCCGCGCGGAGCGTCTGCCAAGGGATCAACCGAATCGGGGAAAATGATCGCTGGACCTTCCCCTTGGACTAGAAACCGGTCCCAGTTCGCTGGCAACAGCGGTGAAGTCAACATCGCTCCGCGCGTGAAAGCTGTTTTAAAAGTGTGTTAGGATTTTGCAGTGGCGAAAATGCAGCGGTCGTTGGAGCACACCGCCTTCCTCTGCACCTCTGCGTTGGCCAAGATGGGGGTTCCGGTGCTTCCCCACCCTCCCTACAGCCCAGACCTGTCCCCTCCGGACTTCTTCTTGTTCCCGCGCCTGAAAAGAAAGCTGAAGGGAGGCGTTTGGACTCCATCGAGGCGATCCAAAAAACTGTGACAGCCGAATTGGACGCGAATCCGGCGGATGAGTTTAAAAAATGTTTCCTGCAGTGGAAGGACCGCTACCAGCGGTGTATTGACGCTCAATGGTCCTATTTTGAAGAATATTAGTTGTATAAGCCAAAAGGTTTAATAAAACTGCTTAAAAGAAAAAAGGCTCATTACTTTTCAATGAAACCCTGTAGTTAGTTGGTTAATTCTTATGATCTATATTTTAAAAACATAATTATATATCTATTATGGGTACTTATAACTAGAACGTGCGACTATAATATTAATACGCTGCCAGACGGAGTAATTCAAAATAAGTATAAGATGGCGCATTTCTCTTCATTTTTGATTTAAAGAATAGAGGTTCAAGAGTTCATTATAAAGTGCAAAAATAACTAAAACGTGAGTAGGCACAAAATAATATTATTTAAAGTCAAGGAGTATTTATGAAAAGTCATTTAAATTCATTTCCCTATATTTGAGACAGCAGATAGATATATTAATACAATGCTCTATAACCGCAGCCATTTATAAGATTAGGTATATCTAATGTCGTATCATCGAAATGTTCTAAAGACGTCTCGCATTTAGGTTAAGAAGACTTCCTTTTGTACGAAAAATTAAGCTAATAGCGTAGGCAGAAAAGTCATCACTGAGATATTACATGTCTTTGACTCCTAAGTTAGCACATAAATCGGGTAATTCTGATTTAACAGCAGAGTCCAGAAAAGTCGAAAGGTTTTTATACTTAAGATTGTCTAAAAACGAAGGTATGAGCATAGACAAATACTTAAAAGTAAAAGCATTAAGAGGTTTCATATTTAACATTAGCAAAATATTTTTCCACTGTTTTATCCAATGAGCGGCGAGGTGCACAGTCTCCTCAGCAAGAATACGCGGAAGCCTGTGACTTGGCAGAATAAAACACCGTAAGTTTAAGTACAAATCTGCTCGTAGTGAATGCAGTTACTGTGAAAGCAAATCTGTTTCTATGTGAATCATTTATTTCGGAGTATTTGCGGGCAAAAAAATAAACCTTTCAATAAAGAAACGTAGAAGTCCCGCAACTGAATCGTATTCGTCGCAGTTTAATACGCAGATTAGCCACTATAAGTACACCAGGTAGGATATCGTTTAAATACGGAGAAAGTTCGTCATGGAGCCAAATATGATTTACTTGTAAAGTGTCTTCGTACTGTTTTAAAATTTCAAAGGCACATGAAAAGTCAACAAAGAAGGCGAAAGTTTTATTTTTTGCTTTGACGACAGGTTGAAAAGGTTATCTATTGTAGAGTATGCCTTGCGAAAACCTGCTTGAAATTCTGTAATCATTTTGTTCCAATCAATCCAAATATTAATGGGTGTTAACAGAAGCCCAGTAACAATTTTATATATAGTGTCAAGGAATGTAAATGTTACTTTAGAAGTTTAAATCATTAAAGTTATTCATGGTCTATTTAAATCTATCTTCAAAAAGAAACAAAATTGTATGAAAAGTCTCGCTATCATTTATTTAACCTTCGGAAGACTCATTGGGGTGTGAGTCACCCCACAAAATACTTGATGGGTTGTAGTTTGTTTACTTCTAGCATCTGGAAATATACCGTTAGCTGTATTTTAGCAACGCCGATTTTACTCTTCGATTCCATGCAATAACTCCGCAGTAGTTCGTGCGCACCGAATTTATACAGATCTAAAAATCTAATGGGGTGAAGTTTACCCCAGTGTGTAGTTCGCGTACGTTTTATTTTTTGCATATACAGACAACGTCAAAGGAAGGTGACAAGTGGCATATTGACAAGTCCTATTTTAAATTAATTTTAAACAAAAATATAGTTCATACTTCTTCAAAAACCACATAATACAACTCACAAGCTAACTAATAATTCACTAGCTAATTATTATTTATATATAATATATATTATATAATTAGTATTTGCTATTTTTTGTGTTGTTATATTTTTATTTTATTTTTTCGTGTTCTTACTTTTGTACTTTTAGCTTATATAGTTTTCTTGAATCCAAAAGAGTTTTCCGATATATAATTTTTTTCTTTAGAACGCATAGCCAGCCTATTTCTGATAGAAATTGTCTTTATGGGACGAAAATCCAATATATATACAATATAATATATTTTCTATTATCTTTGAATAAATTAAATTAAATAATTAATTTGAAATTTATTTTATCTAAATATTAAAAAAAAGTGTACATATATGAAAACTTTGTCACTGCTTGTGGCACTGTGTGACACTAAAAAAAAACAATAGGTGTGCCTACCGAAGGTTAAATAACTCTCAACATTTTTTACTCACATCAGTTACAGTTTCCATTTTCACATCTACAAACGACGTGGCTCTTAGCATAGCCGGCTTTTGGGCGCGTCGTATAATCAGCGTCATTGTTTTCTTGTAGCGAATATCGGCAACAAGCCAATTGTGATTATACACGGCGTGACCTATATTTTCACTCTTTTGCAAAAGAACGGAATTGAAAAATTAGTAAAAAAAAAAAAAATTATATTAAATAATTGCTACAAATTTATTTTTTATAAACATTTTACCTATATTATATATAGAGGGAGTGCAAATTTGGTTCGAATCGAACCTTAGGTAGCTTGAGTAATTTATTTTGAACTGGCTGTTAACTTTTAAACAAACTCATAGACAATTCTGTTGCGAGTGTAAAGTGCTTTACAGATTTATTGTCACTCACTCAATTTTAGAAAGTTTGTGATAAATATTAGGAAAATGTTGCTGAAATGCTGCATTGTTATACGGAAATTGACTGATTAAACTTAAAATATCCTTATAAACAGAAAAACCTTTTAAAAAAAGTGATTTTTACACCATTAACTTTCCTTTTCCCTTATTGGAGATACATATATAATTGGCGCGTACACCCTTTCTGGGTGTTTGGCCGAACTCCTCCTCCAAATTGTGGAGTGCGTCTTGATGTTGTTTCTCAAATGGAATAGAGGAATTATTTTATTGTCAGCAAGAGCCTTGGGTTGGAGGTTGGTATTCATGGGCCACATTCAAGTAGAATATAGTGACTCTGAAGTGTGGCCTTCCTCATACACAGTTTGTTTAACAAATTCAACCTATTCTTGAGCATTCGTTATACAGAGAAAAGGCACAAGACCGCCAGATAAAAAAAATTGTCAAAAATTTATTGGACTTCTCTGTCACTTGAGACTTGCACTTTATTGATGCCCAAATTCAATGGCCTATGAAATTGCACACCTGAAATTTTTTTAAAAATTCTGATGCAAAATTGCGAAACTTTGATGGAAATTTGTTGATTTTTTTCCAATTTGCACAAGGTTTGAAACTTGAATTTATATTGTTTTTATTGGTGAATGACATACATATTTTCAGAAAAAAATTATTAGAATCAAATAAGAAGCAAATTTATTTTCATAACTGGCCAACAAGTCCTAGTGCTACAGTTATTTAACACAGTGCGTCTTACTTACCGTCGTTATGAGTTCTTGTCCATAGCTGCAAATCATACAGATTTGAAAGAGCGAGCACACCATATACAAAACTAGCATAATTAGTTCATCAAGGGGCACGCCAATGACAAACTGAAAAGCCAAAAAGCACATCACGAAAGAAGTCGAGATGAAGTTGACCAGTGTTTGCGTCCCAAATATTTCGTTTATCAGTTCACAAAGGCTGCAAAGGTAGTAAAATAAAAAATATGGTTTACATTTAAACTTTTAACTCTGAGAAATTAATCCACCAACTCACTCCAGTGTTTTGGAATGGTAATAAGCGACAGCAGATAAGAAGCGTAAATCTTTTTCGTCCTGCTGATTTTGTACAACTTGCACCTCACTTTCGCCCCCACCAACCTTATATTGCTCTATGGTGTTAGCCAATTTCCGAAAATGTATTATCAGCTGAGCTGTTGTGGCACATAATAACAAATCATTAGCCACATAACCACCAAAAGAAGTGTGGCTTCCAAGTGCTTCGAAGGTATAAAGCAAAAAATAAAGCCAATTGTCACGCCACTCAAAAGGTACCCAAACATAAAAGGGTAATGCTCGTTCCCAGGTTCCATGCTGTAGCCAAAATTCGTAAATCAAATAATGGAATAACGGTCGGATATTGTAGCCCCAAACCGTACAGAAGTATATGAAAACGAATATAAAACTCATTCGTCTGTATTGATCGAGATGTCTTTGTAGATCGTATTCGAGTTGATCTGCGGCGTGCTTTGGATATATTTCGTATAATTTTTGCAGAAGCACATTTATGTGTGTACGTTGTCGTATATTACTCCAAGTTTTAATCACTGCCATTACAACGAAACCTATATAGCACAAATTTGTGGCTGCTTGCAAGAAATCTGCATTTTCCACAAAAGTAGCAACAACGAACCCAATTTCTGAGAGCAGCACCACGTGTATATTGAGAAGGCTGATGAAGCAGAAAAGTTGACGTAGACATACGCGTGATGCTGCTATGCCTTTCTTTGTTGACTTTTCCGCTGGTTCATCGTCGTACACATCATCGTAGGCCACAAGTCCATTTGCCTTGTACCAGAAATTGGCTCGATTAATGAATGCGCCAAAAGTGACTATTTTCGGCGACATGCTTACTGAGAAATGTGCACAAACAGAAGCATGGTTGAGTATAAATAAGCGAAAGGGTTTAACTGAAGAACAAAAGTGACGGGGTGATAATAGCGTGCAGCAAATTTTTAGATTTTTCTTATTTCAAAGCTACGGGACGTGTTAGAGCGCCTTAGCTGTTAAGAGCAATTCGCTCATTTCTGGAAGAAAGTCATAACTTGAAATAAATAAAAAAATGCTAGATAAGTATCCTGAAATGTTCACCAGTTTTAATTTTGTAGTGCTTGGAATATGCATGCCGATATTTTTTAACATAATCTCATTATAGCTATTCCACGTCAAGTGAGCCAAGAACTTTGGAAATTATCATCAATTGTAGAAATTGGTTTATTTGTAGGCTTGAGTATGTAAAGAAATAAACTGGAAAAATGGAAAAAATCATAATTTGGAGATTTATTCATTGTTTTTTACCGTGTTTTTAACATTTTGATACATTTTTGGTATAAAACGACACTTTTTGGTTCCAAATTTTTGGAAAAATGTTCCTCTTATAATTTTTGAAAAAAAAAACACCACCCTTAGATTTTTACCTTGTTTTTTATTCCGCGTATGTTTCATAATAGCAGCCTCCATAACTTTTCGAGCTATATTCACATGCGTGCAGTAAATCAGAGCGAAATACTACTCTAAAACTGGCTAAATGCCACATTTATGCATTTTTGATTGCTGTACAGCCATTTTGCAAAATAATGCTATCAAATTTTTAGGTTAAATGCTGCATTTATTAAAAAATACAACGTACAACGGTAGAAAGAAAATGTTCTAAGAAGGCAGGTAAGAAATGTTTTGATTTTGAACTGCGAGGTGCACTGCACGCCGACTTAATGGCATTCTTCAATTTGCCTTAGCTGTTAAAATTTCAACCTTTTTTGTACACTACTAGAGCTAAAATTGGGCGGGCAGTGCTGATCCTGTTAATATTCGTTGAATTGGATGAACAATAGGTAAAAAAATCATGCATGCTGCCTAAAATCTTTCAACGTTACTCTGGTCGCATTAACATGAAGCGTTAACTTGTTGAAGTTGCCAGCCTTCGAAGTTGGGCGAATTCGTAGACATAAGCGGAAAAATTGGGCCGACTATCTGTTAATATCCTCTTCTTAGTTTCTTAGTTCACTGAATGACAACGGAATTTTAATCAAGTAGTCAATGGTACGCTATAATATTACAGACCCATCACCAAATTGGCGCTTGCTGAGTATCCTTTTTTAGTGCGAAAATATGACCTAAATGTAATATTATTAAGTTGCTGGGACTCCAGGAAAAAACACGTCACCACTAACGCCGCGGAACGGATATGCCAAACAATTCAGCGGTGGCAAAGCCAATGAGACACTGAATCGAGTGGCAGATAAACGGCGCAGCTGATTCCTACAATATTCAAATGGGTTCAAAAGAATTTCGGGGAGGTGGGCTACATATTTCATGACTCAACTCCTCTTGGGCCACTGATACCGATACCGCATGGGTAAGGTAAGTGATCACAGGTGCGCATACTTCGAAGCACCGAACGATGCAGCCGAGCATGCATTCTGTAGTTGCGAAAGAGATGCTTTGAGGGAGTCGATTGGCGACAGGGCGCCGACCAATGTGATTGCCGATTGCTTGAATGCGAGGATAATTGGATTGCGGAGAAAAAGTATATACTTCGACGCAGTACAACAAAGCGAAGCCTCACAGACAGCGACATAAGAAGACGAGCCTATAGCATGAAGCTGGCTTCAAGCATTGTGGACCCAAACGTCGGCGAATAGAACTGGTTCATTTCATAGACGTCGTTCTGGGGCCTCCAGAAGTAATGCAGAAAGTAGTCACGGGAAGGGAGCATCACCAAAAGAGGAAGAGGGATTGTTTTAGTGGCCATACTACTTGATGCAGTAGTCGACGGTCAGTGTAAGTGCGAAAGTCTTACGAATCCTACCTCACCCACCAAAAAAAAAAAAAAAAAAAAAATGCCTAAAGTAACTGTATTCTAGATTTGCACTCTTTTAATTAGAAAATATAATTTTTCGCCATTGAGCCGTTCATTAGTGAATTTGATACAAACAAACTGTTTGATATGGTCGGTGGCCGGCCGTTATGTTTGTTTTTGCCATCAATTTCGCGATTTTTAAGAAATTTTTACAAACATTTTTCACTTCGGTTTACTTCTTTGGCAATTTTATGGTTGCATATTAAGTCGTATCTGTGTAATATGTAAATCTTAGATTTTTCATCCTCAGTTAATCGCTCGCCGTATTCCATCGAGAAACAATTCAAGTTCGGATAAAAACTGCATCATAATTATCGTCAAATGGCACTACTAGGCTTCAGAATACCAGCAACGCATGGAACAACAATCCAAACAACAATACTTAGAGTGTATGAAACAGTGAAAGCGGGGGTAAAATTAGTTCGCACTTCTTATACGCAAGAAAAGAAAAAAAATTCAACCCAATCAATAACAAATAATAATTCTTATAAAACATGTATTGTTAAATGGGTAGTAATAGTTAAATAACTGAGTGAAATCTTAATTTTAATTAGACATTTTTTTTTAAATGTGAATACGGCTAACATTTTTGCGCCCACGTACAGATATGCATGTTGAAAACATATTTTCGCTGTAGACCAGTGTAATTAAAATTTAGTTTGGGGATGATTTTTTTAATGTCATTAGCCGTGAACAAATACTCAATTGCTGGATTACGTGACGTTACTCACGGCAATTGATTTTCCTAGCCAAGCTCGCACTTTTCAATGTGTAATTTTATGGGCGTTTAAAAATGTTGCTAGACTTTAATGATACACTTAGATTGAGAGCTGAAATATATTTATTATAATAAATTGTGATTATTTGTTTGATTTTGAACTTATTTGATTATGAGTCGCCTGCTTCGAAAATAGAGTTTATATTTTTATTACAAAAAAGGATAATTTAGCAGTTAAGGTAAAGTATATTTTAAAAGCAGTGAGCAACACAATAATAATTCGACATAAATAGAAAATAGAGAGTATCAATTTTTCATGTTTACCTTGCCTGCTTCTTCCCGCTTATCGCGAACTGCTGCACATTCAATTCATGGAAACACCAAAAATTGCAATTTGCAATAAACCGCTAATAACAGTCACAGATAGCAGGGGCTCGTTAATAATTACATCTGTCTATTGCCCACCAAACCATTCCATTAAAAGAGATGGATATGAAATTTATTTCAAATCACCCAGATTAAAACAGGCAGCGACTATAACAATAAGCAATGGGGCTCATGCCCTATATCACCTAGAGGGCGAGAGCTCTTCCAATCGATGCAAGCGTTAAATTAGGATTATATTTCTATGGGGCACCGCACTTACTGGTCTAGTGATTCAAATAAAAGGTCCTTCCCAATTCTGACGGCGCTACTGGTATGGAGCCATGTCATTTTGCGTAGCCGTATTAGTTTGTGGGTCTTTTCCAAGACTTGAAGTATTGTGAATATCTGGTGGCTATTCTCACGACGTCATAGTCGGAAAACAGAATGACAGTCCCATCGCCGACGATTGGAGTATCGGGATCTTCACATTCTCTGTGACATATGCAGTTGTCACTATTTAGTAGGTTTGAGAAGTAACCCTCATACAATATAATTCAAGCACGCTTTAGATGTTAGTTACCAGATCGCTGTCTTTGTTCTTAGAGGAAAACACCCTGGTCTTGAAACCTTCTGTAAGCCGCCGAACTTTCTGGTAGAATTTTCGGGCGTTGTTCCTATTGGCCAGCATCTCAAGCTCCTCGCACTCACGTATTTCGGCCTCTCATTTCTTCTGTTGGATAATACGTCCTCTTCCTTGCTTAGCACTCGGTAGCGATCCCACATGGCTCGCGTTGCGCCCGATCGCAGCGTGGCTCTATAGGCAACATCTTTTCTTTCGGCGGCAGCAAGACATTTATCGTCGTACCAACTGTTTTTTCGGGTTCGCCGAACTCCTAATTTTTCTTCGACGATGGTACGTAAAGAACAAGAAATGTTGCTCCAGTGCATGCAGTTCATGCCGGATTGTTGGGCAGTACACTCTGAAGGCAGGAGTGAGAGTCGCGGGGCAAATCTTCTGGCTGTCGGGTTGGGTCATCGGATCGTACGTACCTCTAAAGTACTAGAAGCGTGTCAACCATCTTTCGCGACATGATCGATTTGGTTTCGCATTTTTCGATCAGGGAACACGCATGTAGCTATATGTATCTTTCTATGCTGGAATCAGGTGCTGCCGACAACCATGTTTCGAGCCTCTGCGAAGTCGATCAACTTCTGACCACAGACTCCCTCCTTGCCCTGGCATTGAAGTTGCCAGGCACGACTTTTATGTCGTGGTCGGGGCAGCACTCATAGCAACGTTCCAAGCGTTCATAGAAGGAATCTTTGGTCGCATCGTTCTTCTCTTCCGTCGGGGCATGGGCGCAAGCCAGCGATATGTTAAAAAATCTTATTTTGATGCGGATTATTGCGAGACTTGACAAAACTCTGTTTTCCACTGTAAACCCAACACCAAATTTGTGCTCCTTTATATGGCAGCTGTAGTAGTCATCCCCAGTAATGTCAGCCTTTGCTCTGACGAGGATATCAACTAGCCGGGCAGAGGCATCTTCTCCAGTAAGGGACCGGACATTCCAGGTGCATGCCCTCAAATTATAGTGCTTAGTTCGTTTGCACGGATCGTCATTAAAATATGTAGTTCTTATCTCAGTCCTTGTTGTCGTTTTCATTGGGGGAAGAAGTCGGGTCCCGAACCCGGCGCACAATCAGATATCCTGGGTTGCTTCGCCTTCTCACATTAGCTCGCTCTCAAACGAATTTTCGGGATCTATCCAGAGGATACCTGGCGAAGCCCGGAAGTTGTTAGCTGATTGGACCGCATGCAGTAGAATCGTCCTGGCCACTTTCCTCATTTGTGTGAACTTCTACACACGGACCCATCCTCCCATGCATTAATGCGTCTAAGCGTAAACTTGCGCATATGGCATATTTGTATGCATATGGCGCAAGTTTACGCTTAGACGCTCACATACGCATTTACAAACCTTCTGCGCGTTTTACACATTCCTTTATATAATATTTATATATTCATGTATTAATATTTTTCCAATTTTGTTGGCAGCTGCGAAAGGAAGGACCCCTAGTTAACGTTTCTTTCTTTTTTCTAGAAAGTGTAAATTGTGCGATTTAAAAAGTTTGGTTAGAGAGGCGTAATTTAATTTAAATAAATTAAATATGTATTTTTTATTCTGATAATACGGTTTTTCATTTTATTGCATTTCATTTCATTTGAACGACATTCATAGAATAAATTAATAATTTACGTGGTCTTTAACATTTTAATAATTTCGATGAATAAATAAATTATTTGCACTATAGCACATTCACACGTTCGTACCATGAATGTAACTTCTTTCAATTGTTATGATCCCGGTATTTTCGGGATCTCATTATTACAAAACCTGGATCCCGAAATGTAATCCTTTTAGTACTGAACGACGATATATCACCACTTGCCAAAAATACCAACGACTATTGACATATATCGACATATACAATGTAGGGACCAGCTCGGAAAACTTTCCAGGCTGGGAAGAGGTCTTAGACACAATTTTATGCACAAACAATAACTCTCAAATAGTCACAAATTGGAGGGTGTTCGACAAGAAATCCTTTTCGGACCATAGTTTGATTCTCTTCGATATCAATCTCAAGCTTGAGAAACCGATCCCATATAGAAACGCCAGAGGAACAAACTGGCACACTTTCCGTAGAGTAACCCAGACTAAACTTCAACATATAAATAAAACCATAACGTTACGACTTGGATGAGAAAGTAAAAGCTTTCGAAGCTTCGTTGACGAAAGGGCTTGAAGTTTCATGCCCTGCCACATATGGCAAAGCAATTTATCCCACCTTGTAGAATGAAGATTTAAGTCAACTCAGAAAAATGACGAGAGAAATCTTCAACATCTGCTACAAACACAAGTACTTCAAACCCTACAAAGTTTGCCTTAGGGAATACAAGAAAGCGATCAAAGAGGCTCGGACAGAGCCTTGGAGAGATTTTTGTAGCTCTATCGAATCAACCAAAGATACGGCCAGACTACGTAAACTCTTATCCAAAGAACACTCCTGCCCTTCCTTTTTGAGGCAGGAGGACGGAGAATGGACAAATTCCTCGGCCGATACACTAGAGTATCTTATAAACACACATTTCCCAGGTAACACAGATTATATTGAGAGCAATAGGAACAGAGTTCAAACGGGCATCCTGTCATCCAATACAATCAACCACATCATATCCCTAGATAGAATTCTATGGGCGATGAAAAATTTGAGCCATACAAAGCAGCCGGCCCAGATGGGATATTCCCCGCCATGCTGTGCAACACTCGAGAAACGATGATTCCGTGGCTGGAGGTCTTTTAAAAAAAAGGCTTATGCTTATTCCAAATGTTGGAGGAGACGCGGTCGACGCCGTCATGATAAAGCGAAAGACTTCAGACCCATCAGCTTATCCTCCTTTATTCTCAAAACTCTCGAGCTATTGTTGAATGTATATCTCAGAGAGAAGATTACAAGCACAACGATTTCATCATCCCAACATGCCTACCTCAAAGGAAAATCCACAGACACAGCTCTTCATGGAGTTTTAAGTACGATTGAGAGGAGCATAGAATACAAACAATACTCACTAGTCGCTTTGCTCGATATAGAGGGGGCGTTTAGCAATGTTAGCAAAATATCCATAATTGAGGCCCTTAATATGTTAGGCACAGACATATGTAGGTCTCAACGAATGGATAGAAAACATGCAGCAGCACGCCAAAACGCTCTTTCCACAGGGGAACCCCTCAAGGAGGCGTTTTATCCCCCCTGCTGTGGTTATTAGTTGTCAACGGTATCCTTACCAAATTCAACTGAAATGGAATTAAAGTAGTGGCGTACGCGAATGGCATAGTGCTCTTGATTTCAGGAAACATTTCCAACCATAATCAGTGAGATTATGGAAGGAGCTCTGGTATTACTCAGTAACTGGGCCACAGACTGTGGTTTAAGTGTAAATCCGAGCAAAACGGAACTGATGCTATTCACTAAGAAAACCAAGATACCAGACTTTAATCTCCCAAAACTAAATAGCGTTAGTCCTACGTTAACCCAACAGGCAAAATTCCTAGGTGTTATCTTAGATCCCGAACTCAGCTGGAGATCCAACGTAGAGTACAGGGTAAAGAAAGTTAATATAGCTCTTTACACGTGTAAGAGAATGTTGGGTAAAAAATGGGGTACCCAACCAAAATTATCCAATTGGTCCTACACAGCTATTGTAAGGCCAACACTAACATATGCGGCACTAGTCTGGTGGCCCGCAACAGAAAAGAAATACAACCAATTCAAGCTGAACAAGATACAAAGAACAGTGTGTCTGTTAACTACAGGAGCGCTTAGCACCAGTCCTACTGAAGCGCTCAATGTACTAACTCATCTGCTACCATTACATTTACATATAAAAACAATCGTCGCCTGCAGCGCGGTGAGACTCAGAGTCATAGGAAGCTGGACAACAAGGTCGTAAGGTCACAGCAAGATCCTCCTACAAGGACCCCCGCTGTTGGAAAACAGACCAGACTACACAGTTCCCGACCTTAACTTGAAGAAAAACTTTACGGTACGTTTTCCACCGAGAGCCGCATGGAACAAAGGGAAGGTGATTGGAAGATAAACCATTGAAATATACACTGATGGTTCTAAGGTGAACTGTGGTGTGGGAGTTGGCTTCCATTCGGAGCTATTCAACCTATCTCTGTCAATTAGACTTCCTAACTATGCCAGCGTGTTCCAGGCAGAACTTCTAGCGATCAGAGAAGCATGCAAACCACTAAAACTCAACAAGGAAGTTGGTGCAATAGTAGCCATCTTTTCAGACAGTCAAGCAGCTATCAAGGCCTTAGACTCCAACTCCATTTCATCCAAGGTAGTCTTAAAGTGTGGAGAGGAACTAGAATTACTTAGTCATCGGCTTGAAATTACTCTGATATGGGCTCCCGGTCATAGGAACATACGAGGTAATGAGATAGCGGATGACCTATCAAGAAAAGGTTCGACACTAAAAATAGCAGAGGCCGCTTAACACATTAAAAGCATCCACTGCTTCACACTATCATGCTTTAGCCGCAAGAAGATGGAAGCAATTAACTACATGTATTACAACAATAAACACATGGCCGTCGTACAAAATCCAAAGAACGAATGATCTGTTATGATGCTCTCGACCAAACATCTGTTCCGCTGTCAAGCGGAAGGGGCTTCCACTACTTATGTGAATGTCCAGGGCTAGCTAGGGTACGACTCCGCTCCTTCGGTAAACCTTTCCTGCAGCAAAGTACTGAGATCTCAGACATCGATATACAGAATTTGCTGCAATACTTGGACCTCACGAAATGGATCTGACTTGGAACAACAAAAAATTACACGAGGACAGTGGTTGTAAAACGGTGCTGGTCACTAATTAGGATTATTTCAGTGGGAATACTCAACCACTTCAACAACAACAACCACAACATATATCGCTGCACCTCCATTGGAACCTTGTTATACTCATCACAACAGGTCTGTATTTCAAAATAACTTTATAAAATGTTAAGATGGTTAACATTCATTGCAACAATAATGAAAAAAAAATGGGCTTTTAGTTATCTCTTATGCTGATTAGTGCTGAGGATCTGTATATGCTAGAGCGATGAGGTATACCTCGGATATCCGACGACACGGGATAACTTCTCTGCACCGTAATCGCAATCTGCACGATGTTTGTGATAGTTATCAGAAAACTCAAGTGGCACGTGGGCATCGACACGGCGAACCTAATCTCTTTTTTAGTTTTTCCTGATCCGTTAAACAGTGTTCAAGTGTTCAGTGTTCAAAACTCATCAACGTTTTCATAGACACACAATTAGCAGCGACAAATTTTATTAGTTTTGTTGCTACGTTTTTGGAAAAATTTAATTTTCAAAATATACAGTTTGTGTCAGAAGAAAAGAACCGGTTTTTATCTTGTAACTTCAAGATATATTTCGTCCTGCTTTTTGCTGCGTAATAGTCCTACTCAAGGGCTACGACGCCAGTGCTAACTCAGGTTAGTGTCGTTAGAAACTTTCCGTTAAACACAACAAACAAAATTGAGTGAGAAAAACGCGAAGCGTTTTGAGGCGATATTTATATGGACGCATTCGAAAGGGCCAAAATTATCTTACGCCGCGCCTGCAAAAGTGATTGAAAAAGCAAAAAAGTTTGTTGTGATGCGGAATCAGCGATATAAAATGTACAAAAATGTTAATGACTTTTCCGAGCGCGGCTTGAAGCGAGTGACGACAAAAAAGCAGGATAAAGTGATCGTCCAACTTCTTTGTGCCTACGCATCTAGGGAATAGATGTGAGTATCAACACCATCGAACGTCGACTGATGGAGGCAAACATATGTTACAGTCCCACATCATCAAAACCATTGCTCTTAGAAAAACACATTGAGAAACAACAAAACAAGAAAATGGCGTAACAGTATTGGGCTGGCCTTCCCTGTCCCCAGACGACAAACCCCATTGAAAATGTGTGGGGAACTATGAAAACGCATCTTGCCGGAAAGCCAGTCCATGATTTAAAGCAACTCGCTCGTCAAGTTCCCAAAATTTAGTGCTGTTTGTCAACGAGCTACGCAGAAAAGCTGGTTCAAAACATGAAGAAGATGCCAGGCTATACTCGACAACATAGTTGAGTACATACTATACTTTCATGTAAAAAATTTTTAAATATATATCTTTTATACTTGATAAATAATCGCGGTTCCTTTTTTCTGACACAGACTATATGTAAACACAACTGGCGTCGTTTTATTCTCCGTTTATCTCGCAATACGCTGCTTCTTAAATTTTTTTTAATATAATATCACTTCTACTTTCGCTTTTACAAGCATTTTTGCAATTCTCTGCATATGCGCCGATTCGGCTCGGTATTCTTCGCCTAGACACGTTCCTTTCGCTCGGTACTAAAAGTGTTAGGTATTCATTATTTTGCCACAACTTACATAACTCGAAAGAAATTCCATCAATATTCTTTGAGAAGCTCTCCTTCCACATAATAAATAATACATAAATGGGTTCTAAATATTCACTTTACCTTTAAGTCAATATAATTTCAGTAGTAACGACAAAATTATGGTTGCATTTATGCGTATTTAATAACACCTAAGATATGTCGAAAAAATATCGATTAAAAAATCGGAGAAAGTAAGCAAATGTATTTTGTGGTTAAAAGAAAGAAGTTGATATATTTTTTAACATCCTACGATTTAAGCGAACTAAGCGGAAAGTAATAGGTTTTAAGAAATATTAATTTATGTTAAAATAAAAAATCAGGCATGCCAGTGCAATTACTTACGTTGCTTTTATACTACTTATGTCGCTTTTTTATACAAAAACATTCAAACGTGTCCATATTTGCTAGAAAGTTAAAACCAATGTTGCTTTTTGCTATTAAAAGGGACTTTATGACTCCATTTCATATGCCTCTTTAGAAATTACAAATCCTGAAATGACCAGTGTTGTGTGCGTGCAATCCCAGTATTTTCGGGAGTTGAAAAAGTCTTTAGCATCCCTAATATATACATCCCATGTGTGTCTGTGTCAATAGAATCGAGGCCTTCATTTATTTTCTCATGAGTCTTAACTGCGACTTAGTTTTTATCGAACGTACATTGTTCGTATAAGGGCGAAGAACTTGTAGGACAATTGTAGTAACTGAAAGATAAATAGAAATACATATAGAAAATATATAATAAATTTCATTTATAAAATAAATAAATTTAAATAAAATTAAATAAATATTAAAAGTGAAATCGACTCACAACAAAGAAATGTTCGGTGCTTCATTTCACTTATTTATTTATTCATACACAAATGAGACAGTCTTTATATTTATAAAATTATGTTTTTGCCATAAAGCACAAAATGGCGCTATTCATAAACACATATAAAATATCTGGCTTCAAGCTCGCCTTAATAAATGGTGTGGGAGTTACACTTGCTACCGAGGTTAAGTACCTCGAGATTTTTCTACATCGTAAACTCAACTGGAACCGAAATATCGAAGACAGGCCAAGGAAAGTGGTCGCTGCACTTTATGCATGCAAAACGTCTATAGCTAAGAAATGAGGCTTTAAACTGCACAAAGTGTTCTGACTGAACAGTGCTGTTGTGTACCTCCCTCTTCTACGGGGTCAGTATTTGCAACATTGGCAAATTAGATATTATATGAGCAAAATAGAAAAGGTACAAACGACAGTATCCAATAAGCGCTTTTCACAAGAATATTGCCTTATACACCAACCAAGACTCGTAAGACGCTCGTAAGACACAATTTTACATTTCCCCATTGATATCTACTTCGGCTACTTCACATTTCGGGCTAATAACGCAATGCCTATCGAATAAAGATTTTAGATTTGGGCACCCGAACCTTTTCGGAACTCCTCCGGGAACGGAATGAGCTAAATTACACTAATTCACAATTCTGTTTAGAATATATTTTTTCAGCACGAATTCCAGAAAGATGTGAATGGGATAACGTTCAGGATTTTGACCCAAGGTCTGTGGCTATCTTCACTGGCGGCTCAATATTAAATAATGAGGTCGGGAGTGGAATCAACTCAGAATTAATGCAGCTGAACCTATGTCTAGGTTTATCTGACCACTGCAGTCATCAACAGTAATTTATCATTTGTTCAGTTTAGTAGTTTTATTATATTGGGAAGTAGAGGGGAAATTGAGTCCATACCAGTGGTATAATAGAGGGATTCTAGGATTAAGACGGTAGCCTCTACACCCTTATAGAGTATCACCGCAATCTAACTCATTCTATACCTAAAATTGAAAAACATTACCTTAATAATATTAAGCTTCAATAACCTTCAAATTATTAGGATATTAATAATTAAAGCTCGAATATATAACGGAAATAATTTCCAAAAGCTAAAAACGCCAACAAAAATAAGGAAGGAAAAAAAATAAATATAAGAGTTCCTAGGGTGGGACGAAAGCAAAGGTAATTCAATAGGTGTTAAGACACAGGAACAAGTATAGAGTGAGTAGCCAATTTGAAGCGTTTTAGATTTGCAACTCGGTTTAATATGCCAGGTAACTGTGGACACCTTAAGATTGAGTTTATTTCTTTGTGACAATAGAGAAATTGAGACCTTTCTTTGTTAAATACTTAATCATTTCATCAATGACAGTCTTAATTCAACAAAGTTGTATTCGTAGAACCATTTTATTACTATTCAAAAAAAAGTAAATAATTTAAAATATTTCAAGTGCTTAGGAAACCTATGTACATTAGGGTGTATTACTCTCTATCCAAAAATGTTATGTTTTTGTTTAAGAATTTATACAATTTATTATATGTTAAGACGTCTGTCTTTCAAGGGTCTAGGAAACAGAATAAAAAGCAAAGTACCTGATTACATTTAATATGGTAAATGTCACAACCGGTCTTTGTTTCTTGCAAAAAAATCACTCCAACAAAAGATCCAAATAACTCCAAGGACTCCTTCGTTTCATGACGCTCCCCGCTTTAGCTATACGGACAACGTTTTGAGGATACACACCTGGAATGTCAGAACTCTCAACAGACCGGGTGCCGCTATCAACCAGCACTCAATGAATACAAGGCTGATCTTCATTGCCCTCCGAGAAATGCGATGGACCGGGCATACTCTAAAAGCCGTCCTGTGACATCTAGTACAGCTATCATTAAACGAAGCAAGAATTCGGAGTAGGCATTGCAGTAGGCCAGAGACTCCGTCAACTTGTATCCCAGTTCCATACTCCAGGTCAAAGTTAGACGATGAGACCAAAGAACGCTTCTACGAAAGTCTAGAAGAAACCTATGACCACTGCCTCCGCCACGATATCAAAATCGTGCTTGATGACTTTAACGTCAGAGTTGGCAAGGAAGATATCTTTGGCTCAACTGTCGTAAAATTTAGCTTTCACGACGAAACTACCGACAACGGTATGAGGCTGATCGACACATAGCTATCAGCAAACTCCAGATCAGTCAACGAGATCACGACTCGGATCTGTACATTGTGACAGCCAAGGTTCGCTGAACGCTTAGAACTGACAAATCGCATGCATCAGCTCCTGACAGCATGTCAAGCGACTGGAACCTGAGTGTGCTTTGCCCAATACATAAGAGGGGTGATCCTGTAATCTGCGCTAAATTCCGCGGGATAAGCCTGCTTAACATCGCATATAATATCCTGACGAGCGTATTGTGTGAGAGAAAGAAGGCCATCGTTAACAAATTGACTAGGCGTTATTAGTGCGGCTTCAGACCTCGTAAGGCCACCATAGATCAAATCTTCACGCCAAATTCTGGAGAAAACTCGACACACACCATCTTTTTGTCGATTTCAAAGCCGCCTTTGATAGCACGGATAGAAATCACCTCTATACCGCTATGTCTGAGTTTGGTATCCCCGCAAGATTAGTACGGCTGTCTAAGATGACGTTGCGCGCTACCACAATCACCGTCAGGATTGGAAGTAACTTCTTCGAGCCGCTCGATACCAAGCGAGTTTTCAGACAAGGTGAGAGAAGCGAGCAATCTGGGTCTTGTAGTGAATGAGGGCAAACCAAAGTAACTGCAGTCAACACACAAAGAGTCTTCGCTTCTTCGACAATATATCAGAGTTGACAACCAACAATTCGAGGTTCGGAAGGACTTTGTCTAACTTGGGACTATCATTCACAACAGAAATAATTTCAGCCTGGAGTTCAAACGGATAATAACTCTTGTCAACGGGTGTCACTTTGGGCCCAGTAGGCAATCGAGCTCTCTCTCGAAGGCCCCAAGTGACACTCTACAAAACGCTCATCATTTCCGTCCTGCTATATGGCGCAGAAGAATGGACTATGTAAACAGCAGATGAAAAAGTTTTGAAAGCCTTCAAAAGAAAAATTCTACGTAAGATCTTTGGCACCCTTCGCCTTACTGAAGAGTACCGCGTACGGAGGAACCGCGAGTCATAGGAGCTATCTAGGGACATGGAAATAATTAAGCGTGTAAAAATACAGCGGCTAGGCCTTGTCAGCCGTATGCAAGAAGATGTTCCTGCAAGGCGAATTTACTACACGGTACCAAAAAAATGAGTCGTTGAAGAGGAAGACCACATCTCCATTGAAAGCACGAAGAGCTGCAGAACCTTTCTTCACTCAAGATTTCCAACTGGCCGCAACGAGGGCAGGTTGGTTAATGGTTAATGGTTGTAAAGGGTTAAGGTGTGGCCCTTTAGCACTGCGACCATATTGATCTATTGTGCACCCTATGCTGTCTATTGACTGTTAAGTATGCTTATGAATTGTACCAGCTCCTTCTGAGGGAGTGATTGAAGGTCTTCATCTGTAAGCATGAACTTGTTTAAAAACCTTTTCCTTCTATGCGTCAACCCCTCACATTCGATAATGAGATGTTCTATAGACTCCTCATCTTCGCAGCAGAATCTGCAGGTGCTGGTGTTAGTTATGCCTAATTTATGTAAGTGTTTGTTGCAGGTGAAGTGACCCGTGAGGGCGCCTGTGAGAGTGCGAATGCTCTTTTTGTTTAACGTGAGGGCCGTGTTAGCGTTAGGGCAGGATAGAAACAGCTGGTGCGCTATTTTGGATTCGGACAAAACCGTATGGTTGTAGCGCCACATAAGTAAGTAAGTAAGACTTCCGTCAAAATATTTTGCAAAACTATTAGTACTTTTGTGGACTGATTTTAAAATATCTTCAAACATCTAGTTTTTTTTATAAATAAAATCCGTTTTAAAAATATTTCCTCCAGCAAATCAGCTCAGATAAAACAAGGGTTTAAACTTAAAAAGTCTGCATAAAAATGTTTAAAAACTGTAATTGCACAACCAATGGGAGGCAGCTGTATTGATATTTTCGAAAAAAAATTGGAAATGTAAATGTTACTTTACTATCTAGCAAAAAAAAAAACAAAAAAAAAAACAAAAATTTGCATTAAGAATCTCGTTCATTTATAGATTTTAAATAAACCTCAACATTTTTACTCACATCAGTTACAGTTTCCATTTTCACATCTACAAACGACGTGGCTCTTAGCATAGCCGGCTTTTGGGCGCGTCGTATAATCAGCGTCATTGTTTTCTTGTAGCGAATATCGGCAACAAGCCAATTGTGATTATATACGGCGTGACCTATATTTTCACTCTTTTGCAAAAGAACGAAATTAAAAAATTAGTAAAAATAAAAAAAAGTATTAAATAATTGCTACAAATTTATTTTGTTATAAACATTTTACCTATATTATATATAGAGGGAGTGCAAATTTGGTTCGAATCGAACCTTAGGTAGCTTGAGTAATTTATTTTGAACTGGCTGTTAACTTTTAAACAAACTCATAGACAATTCTGTTGCGCGTGCAAAGTGCTTTACAGATTTACTGTCACTCACTCAATTTTAGAAAGTTTGTGATAAATATTAGGAAAATGTTGCTGAAATGCTGCATTGTTATACGGAAATTGACTGATTAAACTTAAAATATCCTTATAAACAGAAAAACCTTTTAAAAAAAGTGATTTTTACACCATTAACCTTCCTTCTCCCTTATTGGATATATACTATATAATTGGCGCGTACACCCTTTCTGGATGTTTGGCCGAACTCCTCCTCCAAATTGTGGAGTGCGTCTTGATGTTGTTTCTCAAATGGAATAGAGGAATTATTTTATTGTCCGTAAGAGCCTTGGGTTGGATGTTGGTATTCATGGGCCATATTCAAAGTAGAATATAGTGACTCCGAAGTGTGGCCTTCCTCATACACAGTTTGTTTAACAAATTCAACCTATTCTTGAGCATTCGTTATATAGAGAAAAGGCACAAGACCGCCAGATAAAAAAAATTGTCAAAAATTTATTGGACTTCTCTGTCACTTGAGACTTGCACTTTATTCATGCCAAAATTCAATGGCCTATGAAATTGCATACCCCAAATTTTTCTAAAAATTCTGATGTGAAATTGCGAAACATTGATCGAAATTTGTTGAATTTTTTTCCAATTTGCACAAGGTTTGAAACTTGAATTTATATTGTTTTTATTGGCGAATGACATACATATTTTCAGAAAAAAATTATTAGAATCAAATAAGAAGCAAATTTATTTTCATAACTGACCAACAAGTCCTAGTGCTACAGTTATTTAACACAGTGCGTCTTACTTACCGTCGTTATGAGTTCTTGTCCATAGCTGCAAATCATACAGATTTGAAAGAGCGAGCACACCATATACAAAACCAGCATAATTAGTTCATCAAGGGGCACGCCAATGACAAACTGAAAAGCCAAAAAGCACATCACGAAAGAAGTCGAGATGAAGTTGACCAGTGTTTGCGTCCCAAATATTTCGTTTATCAGTTCACAAAGGCTGCAAAGGTAGTAAAATAAAAAATATGGTTTACATTTAAACTTTTAACTCTGAGAAATTAATCCACCAACTCACTCCAGTGTTTTGGAATGGTAATAAGCGACAGCAGATAAGAAGCGTAAATCTTTTTCGTCCTGCTGATTTTGTACAACTTGCACCTCACTTTCGACCCCACCAACCTTATATTGCTCTATGGTGTTAGCCAATTTCCGAAAATGTATTATCAGTTGAGCTGTTGTGGCACATAATAACAAATCATTAGCCACATAACCACCAAAAGAAGTGTGGCTTCCAAGTGCTTCGAAGGTATAAAGCAAAAAATAAAGCCAATTGTCACGCCACTCAAAAGGTACCCAAACATAAAAGGGTAGTGCTCGTTCCCAGGTTCCATGCTGTAGCCAAAATTCGTAAATCAAATAATGGAATAACGGTCGGATATTGTAGCCCCAAACCGTACAGAAGTATATGAAGACGAATATAAAACTCATTCGTCTGTATTGATCGAGATGTCTTTGTAGATCGTATTCGAGTTGATCTGCGGCGTGCTTTGGATATATTTCGTATAATTTTTGCAAAAGCACATTTATGTGTGTACGTTGTCGTATATTACTCCAAGTTTTAATCACTGCCATTACAACGAAACCTATATAGCACAAATTTGTGGCTGCTTGCAAGAAATCTGCATTTTCCACAAAAGTAGCAACAACGAACCCAATTTCTGAGAGCAGCACCACGTGTATATTGAGAAGGCTGATGAAGCAGAAAAGTTGACGTAGACATACGCGTGATGCTGCTATGCCTTTCTTTGTTGACTTTTCCGCTGGTTCATCGTCGTACACATCATCGTAGGCCACAAGTCCATTTGCCTTGTACCAGAAATTGGCTCGATTAATGAATGCGCCAAAAGTGACTATCTTCGGCGACATGCTTACTGAGAAATGTGCACAAACAGAAGCATGGTTGAGTATAAATAAGCGAAAGGGTTTAACTGAAGAACAAAAGTGACGGGGTGATAATAGCGTGCAGCAAATTTTTAGATTTTTCTTATTTCAAAGCTACGGGATGTATTAGAGCGCCTTAGCTGCTAAGAGCAGTTCGCTCATTTCTGGAAGAAAGTCATAACTTGAAATAAATAAATAAATGCTAGATAAGTATCCTGAAATGATCACCCGTTTTTATTTTGTAGTGCTTGGAATATGCATGCCGATATTTTTTAACATAATCTCATTATAGCGATTCCACGTCAAGTGAGCCAAGAACTTTGGAAATTATCATCAATTGTAGAAATTGGTTTATTTGTAGGCTTGAGTATGTAAAGAAATAAACTGGAAAAATGAAAAAAATCATAATTTGGAGATTTATTCATTGTTTTTTACCGTGTTTTCAACATTTTGATAAATTTTTGGTATAAAACGACACTTTTTGGTTCCAAATTTTTGAAAAAATGTTCCTCTTATAATTTTTGAAAAAAACACCACCCTTAGATTTTTACCTTGTTTTTTATTCCGCGTATGTTTCATAATAGCAGCCTCCATAACTTTTCGAGCTATATTCACATGCGTGCAGTAAATCAGAGCGAAATACTACTCTAAAACTGGCTAAATGCCACATTTATGCATTTTTGATTGCTGTACAGCCATTTTGCAAAATAATGCTATCAAATTTTTAGGTTAAATGCTTCATTTATTAAAAAATACAACGTACAACGGTAGAAAGAAAATGTTCTAAGAAGGCAGAAATGTTTTGATTTTGAACTGCGAGGTGCACTGCACGCCGACTTAATGGCATTCTTCAATTTGCCTTAGCTGTTAAAATTTCAACCTTTTTTGTACACTACTAGAGCTAAAATTGGGCGGGCAGTGCTGATCCTGTTAATATTCGTTGAATTGGATGAACAATAGGTAAAAAATCATGCATGCTGCCTAAAATCTTTCAACGTTACTCTGGTCGCATTAACATGAAGCGTTAACTTGTTGAAGTTGCCAGCCTTCGAAGTTGGGCGAATTCGTAGACATAAGCGGAAAAATTGGGCCGACTATCTGTTAATATCCTCTTCTTAGTTTCTTAGTTCACTGAATGACAACGGAATTTTAATCAAGTAGTCAATGGTACGCTATAATATTACAGACCCACCACCAAATTGTGGGCAAATATGACCTAAATGTAGTAGTATTAAGTTGCTGGGACTCCAGGAAAAAACACGTCACCACTAACGCCGCGGGATGGATATGCCAAACAATGCAGCGATGGCAAAGCCAATGAGACTTTGAATCGAGTGGCAGATAAACGGCGAAGCTGATTCCTACAATATGCAAATGGGTTCAAAAGAATTTCGGGGAGGTGGGCTACATATTTCATGACTCAACTCCTCTTGGGCCACTGATACCGATACCGCATGGGTAAGGTAAGTGATCACAGGTGCGCATACTTCGAAGCACCGAACGATGCAGCCGAGCATGCATTCTGTAGTTGCGAAAGAGATGCTTTGAGGGAGTCGATTGGCGACAGGGCGCCGACCAATGTGATTGCCGATTGCTTGAATGCGAGGATAATTGGATTGCGGAGAAAAAGTATATATTTCGACGCAGTACAACAAAGCGAATAATCACAGACAGCGATATAAGAAGACGAGCCTGTAGCATGAAGCTGGCTTCAAGCATTGTGGACCCAAACGTCGGCGAATAGAACTGGTTCATTTCATAGATGTCGTTCTGCGACCTCCAGAAGTAATGTAGAAAGTAGTCTCGGGAAGGGAGAATCACCAAAAGAGGTAGAGGGATTTTTTTAGTGGCCAGACTACTTGATGCAGTAGTCGACGGTCAGTGTAAGTGCGAAGGTCTTACGAATCCTACCTCACCCACCAAACAAAAAAAAAAAAAAATGCCTAAAGTAACTGTATTCTAGATTTGCACCCTTTTAATTAAAAAATACAATTTTTCGCCATTGAGCCGTTCATTAGTGAATTTGATACAAACAAACTGTTTGATATGGTCGGTGGCCGGCCGTTATGTTTGTTTTTGCCATCAATTTCGCGATTTTTAAGACATTTTTACAAACATTTTTCACTTCGGTTTACTTCTTTGGCAATTTTATGGTTGCATATTAAGTCGTATCTGTGTAATATGTAAATCTTAGATTTTTCATCCTCAGTTAATCGCTCGCCGTGTTCCATCGAGAAACAATTCAAGTTCGGATAAAAACTGCATCATAATTATCGTCAAATGGCACTACTAGGCTTCAGAATACCAGCAACGCATGGAACAACAATCCAAACAACAATACTTAGAGTGCATGAAACAGTGAAAGCGGGGGTAAAATTAGTTCGCACTTCTTATACGCAAGAAAAGAAAAAAAATTCAACCCAATCAATAACAAATAATAATTCTTATAAACAGCTGATAGCCTCTGATGCTAGCGCTGCATGTTTTTTAGGTTGTACATATGTAAATTTACATTGTATAAGCTTATATAAAAAAATAAAAAAAATTCTTATAAAACATGTATTGTGAAATGGGTAGTAATAGTTAAATAGCTGAGTGAAATCTTAATTTTAATTAGACATTTTTTTTTTAAATGTGAATACGGCTAACATTTTTGCGCCCACGTACAGATATGCATGTTGAAAACATATTTTCGCTGTAGACCAGTGTAATTAAAATTTAGTTTGGGGATGATTTCTTTAATATCATTAGCCGTGAACAAATACTCAATTGCTGGATTACGTGACGTTACTCACGGCAATTGATTTTCCTAGCCAAGCTCGCACTTTTCAATGGGTAATTTTATGGGCGTTTAAAAATGTTGCTAGACTTTAATGATACATTTAGATTGGGGGCTGAAATATATTTATTATAATAAATTGTGATTATTTGTTTGATTTTGAACTTACTTGATTATGAGTCGCCTGCTTCGAAAATAGAGTTTATATTTTTATTACAAAAAAGGATAATTTAGCAGTCATGCTAAAGTATATTTTAAAAGCAGTGAGCAACACAATAACAATTCGACATAAATAGAAAATAGAGAGCATCAATTTTTCATGTTTACCTTGCCTGCTTCTTCCCGCTTATCGCGAACTGCTGCACATTCAATTCATGGAAGCACCAACAATTTCAATTCGCAATAAACCGCTAATAACAGTCACAGATAGCAGGGGCTCGTTAATAATTACATCTGTCTATTGCCCACCAAACCATTCCATTAAAAGAGATGAATATGAAATTTACTTCAAATCACCC
This sequence comes from Anastrepha fraterculus, assembly GCA_037575425.1. Taxonomy (NCBI): domain Eukaryota; kingdom Metazoa; phylum Arthropoda; class Insecta; order Diptera; family Tephritidae; genus Anastrepha; species Anastrepha fraterculus. The sequence goes on from JAYXIM010049341.1 coordinate 63,699, forward strand.
AGATTCAAACAGGCAGCGACTATAATAAGAAGCAATGGGACTCACGCACTATATCACCTAGAGGGCGAGAACTCTTCCAATCGATGCAAGCGTTAAATTAGGATTATATTTCTATGGGGCACCGCACTTACTGGTCTAGTGATTCAAATAAAAGGTCCTTCCCAATTCTGACGGTGCTACTGGTATGGAGCAATGCCATTTTGCATACCCGTATTAGTTTGTTGGTCTTTTCCAAGACTTGGGGTATTGTGAATATCGTCTCACGACGTCATGGTCGGGAAACAGAGCAACAGTCCCATCGCCGACGATGGGAGTATCGGGATCTTCACATTCTCTGTGACATATGCAGTTGTCACTATTTAGTAGGTTTGAGAAGTAACCCTCATACAATATAATTCAAGCACGCTTTGAATGCCAGTTAGCAGATCGCCGTCTTTGTTCTTACAGGAAAACGCCCTGGTCTTGAAACCTTCTGTAAGCCACGGAACTTTCTGGTAGAATTTTCGGGCGTTGTTCCCATTGGCCAACATCTCAAGCTCCTCGCACTCACGTATTTGGCCTCTCGTTTCTTCTGTCGGATAATACGTCCTCTTCCTTTCTTAGCACTCGGTAGCGATCCCACATGGCTCGCGTTGCGCCCGATCGCAGCGTGGCTCTATAGGCAGCATCTTTGCTGTCGGCGGCAGCAAGACATTTCTCGTCGTACCAACTGTTTTTTCGGGCTCGCCGAACTCCTAATTTTTCTTCGACGGTGGTACGTAAAGAACAAGAAATGTTGCTCCATTGCATGCAGTTCATGCCGGATTGTTGGGCAGTACACTCTGAAGACAGGAGTGAGAGTCGAGTGGCGAATCTTCTGGCTGTCGGGTTGGGTCATCGGATCGTACGTACCTCTAAAGCCCTAGAAGCGTGTCATCCATCTATCGCAACATAATCGATTTGGTTTCGCATTTTTCGGTCAGGGAACACGCATGTAGCTATATGTATCTTTCTATGGTGGAATCTGGTGCTGCCGACAACCATGTTTCGAGCCTCGGCGAAGTCGATCAACTTCTGACCACAGATTCCCTCCTTGCCCTGGCATTGAAGTTGCCAGGCACGACTTTTATGTCGTGGTCGGGGCAGCGCTCATAGCAACGTTCCAAGCGTTCATAGAAGGAATCCTTGGTCGCATCGTTCTTCTCTTCCGTCGGGGCATGGGCGCAAGCCAGCGATATGTTAAAAAATCTTATTTTGATGCGGATTATTGCGAGACTTGACAAAACTCTGTTTTCCACTGTAAACACAACACCAAATTTGTGCTCCTTTATATGGCAGCTGTAGTAGTCATCCTCAGTAATGTCAGCCTTTGCTCTGACGAGGACATCAACTAGCCGGGCAGAGGCATCTTCACCAGTAAGGGACCGGACATTCCAGGTGCATGCCCTCAAATTATAGTGCTTAGTTCGTTTGCACGGATCGTCATTAAAATAAGTAGTTCTTGTCCCAGTCCTTGTTGTCGTTTTCATTGGGGGAAGGAGTCGGGTCCCGAACTCGGCGCATAATTAGATATCCTGGGTTGCTTCGCCTTCTCACATTAGCTCGCTCTCAAACGAATTTTCGGGATCTATCCAGAGGATACCTGGCGAAGCCCGGAAGTTGTTAGCTGATTGGACCGCATGCAGTAGAATCGTCCTGGCCACTTTCCTCACTTGTGTGAACTTCTACACACGGATCCATCCTCCCATGCATTAATGCGTCTAAGCGTAAACTTGCGCATATGGCATATTTGTACGCATATGGCGCAAGTTTACGCTTAGACGCTCACATACGCATTTACAAACCTTCTGCGCGTTTTACACATTCCTACATATAATATTTATATATTCATGTATTAATATTTTTCCAATTTTGTTGGCAGCTGCGAAAGGAAGGACTCCTATTTGTGCGATTTAAAAAGTTTGATTAGAGAGGCGTAATTTAATTTAAATAAATTAAATATGTATTTTTTATTCTGATAATACGGTTTTTCATTTTATTGCATTTCATTTCATTTGAACGACATTCATAGAATAAATTAATAATTTACGTGGTCTTTAACATTTTAATAATTTCGATGAATAAATAAATTATTTGCACTATAGCACATTCACATGTTCGTACCATGAATGTAACTTCTATCAATTGTTATGATCCCGGTATTTTCGGGATCTCATTATTACAAAACCTAGTACCGAACGACGATATATCACCACTTGCCAAAAATACCAACGACTATTGACATATATCGACATATACAATGTAGGGACCAGCTCGGAAAACTTTCCAGGCTGGGAAGAGGTCTTAGACACAATTTTATGCACAAACAATAACTCTCAAATAGTCACAAATTGGAGGGTGTCCGACAAAAAATCCTTTTCGGACCATAGTTGGATTCTCTTCGATATCAATCTCAAGCTTGAGAAACCGATCCCATATAGAAACGCCAGAGGAACAAACTGGCACACTTTCCGTAGAGTAACCCAGACTAAACTTCAACATATAAATAAAACCATAACGTTACGACTTGGATGAGAAAGTAAAAGCTTTCGAAGCTTCGTTGACGAAAGGGCTTGAAGTTTCATGCCCTGCCACATATGGCAAAGCAATTTATCCCACCTTGTAGAATGAAGATTTAAGTCAACTCAGAAAAATGACAAGAGAAATCTTCAACATCTGCTACAAACACAAGTACTTCAAACCCTACAAAGTTTGCCTTAGGGAATACAAGAAAGCGATCAAAGAGGCTCGGACAGAGCCTTGGAGAGATTTTTGTAGCTCTATCGAATCAACCAAAGATACGGCCAGACTAGGTAAACTCTTATCCAAAGAACACTCCTGCCCTTCCTTTTTGAGGCAGGAGGACGGAGAATGGACAAATTCCTCGGCCGATACACTAGAGTATCTCATAAACACACATTTCCCAGGTAACACAGATTATATTGAGAGCAATAGGAACAGAGTTCAAACGGCCATCCTGTCATCCAATACAATCAACCACATCATATCCCTAGATAGAATTCTATGGGCGATGAAAAATTTGAGCCATACAAAGCAGCCGGCCCAGATGGGATATTCCCCGCCATGCTGTGCAACACTCGAGAAACGACGATTCCGTGGCTGGAGGTCTTAAGGCTTATGCTTATTCCAAATGTTGGAGGAGACGCGGTCGACGCGGTCATGATAAAGCGAAAGACTTCAGACCCATCAGCTTATCCTCCTTTATTCTCAAAACTCTCGAGCGATTGTTGAATGTATATCTCAGAGAGAAGCACACAAGCACAACGATTTCATCATCCCAACATGCCTACCTCAAAGGAAAATCCACAGACACAGCTCTTCATGGAGTTTTAAGTACGATTGAGAGGAGCATAGAATACTAACAATACTCACTAGTCGCTTTGCTCGATATAGAGGGGGCGTTTAGCAATGTTAGCAAAATATCCATAATTGAGGCCCTTAATATGTTAGGCACAGACATATGTAGGCCTCAACGAATGGATAGAAAACATGCAGCAGCACGCCAAAACGCTCTTTCCACAGGGGAACGCCTCAGGGAGGGGTCTTATCCCCCCTGCTGTGGTTATTAGTTGTCAACAGTATCCTTACCAAATTCAACCGGAATGGAATTACAGTAGTGGCGTACGTGGATGACATAGTGCTCTTGGTTTCAGGAAACATTTCCAACTATAATCAGTGAGATTATGGGAAAACCTCAGGTATTACTCAGTAACTGGGCCACAGACTGTGGCTTAAGTCTAAACCCGAGCAAAACGAAATTGATGTTATTCACTAAGAAAACCAAGATACCATACTTTAATATCCTAAAACTAAATAGCGTTAGTCTTACGTTAACCCAACAGGCAAAATACCCAGGTTTTATCTTAGATCCCAAACTCAGCTGGAGGTCCAACGTAGAGTACAGGGTAAAGAAAGCGAATATAGCACTTTATACATGTAAGAGAATATTGGGTGAAAACTAGGGTCTCCAACCAAAATTATCCAATTGACACAGCTATTGTAAGGCCAATACTAATATATTCGGCACTAGTCTGGTGGCCCGCAACAGAAAAGAAATACAACCAATTCAAGCTGAACAAGATACAAAGAACAGTGTGTATGTTAACTACAGGAGCGCTTAGCACCAGTCCTACTGAAGCGCTCAATGCACTAACTCATCTGCTACCATTACATTTACATATAAAAACAATCGTCGCCTGCAGCGCGGTGAGACTCAGAGTCATAGGAAGCTGGACAACAAGGTCATAAGGTCACAGCAAGATTCTTCTACAAGGACCCCCGCTGTTGGAAAACAGGCCAGACTACACAGTTCCCGATTTTAACTTGAAGAAAAACTTTACGGTACGTTTTCCACCGAGAGCCGCATGGAACAAAGGGAAGGTGATTGGAAGATAAACCATTGAAATATACACTGACGGTTCTAAGGTGAACTGTGATGTGGGAGTTGGCTTCCATTCGGAGCTATTCAACCTATCTCTGTCAATTAGACTTCCTAACTATGCCAGCGTGTTCCAGGCAGAACTTCTAGCGATCAGAGAAGCATGCAAACCACTAAAACTCAACAAGGAAGTTGGTGCAAGAGTAGCCATCTTTTCAGACAGTCAAGCAGCTATCAAGGCCTTAGAGTCCAACTCCATTTCATCCAAGCTAGTCTTAAAGTGTGGAGAGGAACTAGAATTACTTAGTCATCGGCTTGAAATTACTCTGATATGGGCTCCCGGTCATAGGAACATACGGGGTAATGAGATAGCGGATGACCTATCAAGAAAAGGTTCGACACTAAAAATAGCAGAGGCCGCTTAACACATTAAAAGCATCCACTGCTTCACACTATCATGCTTTAGCCGCAAGAAGATAGAAGCAATTAACTACATGTATTACAACAATAAACACATGGCCGTCGTACAAAATCCAAAGAACGAATGATCTGTTATGATGCTCTCGACCAAACATCTGTTCCGCTGTTAAGCGGAAGGGGCTTCCACTACTTATGTGAAATAACCAGGGCTAGCTAGGGCACGACTCCGCTCCTTCGGTAAGCCTTTCCTGCAGCAAAGTACTGAGATCTCAGACATCGATATACAGAATTTGCTGCAATACTTGGACCTCACGAAATGGATCTGACTTGAAACAACAAAAAATTACACGAGGACAGTGGTTGTAAAACGGTGCTGGTCACTAATTAGGATTATTTCAGTGGGAATACTCAACCACTTCAACAACAACAACAACAACATATATCGCTGTACCTCTATTGGAACCTTGTTATACTCATCACAACAGGTCTGTATTTCAAAATAACTTTATAAAATGTTAAGATGGTTAACATTCATTGCAACAATAATGAAAAAAATGGACTTTTAGTTATCTCTTATGCTGATTAGTGCTGAGTATCTGTATATGCTAGAGCGATGAGGTATCCCTCGGATATCCGACGACACGGGATAACTTCTCTGCACCGTAATCGCAATCTGCACGATGTTTGTGATAGTTATCAGAAAACTCAAGTGGCACGTGGGCATCGACACGGCGAACCTAATATCTTTTTCAGTTTTTCCTGATCCGTTAGACAGTGTTCAAGTGTTCAGTGTTCAAAACTCATCAACGTTTTCATAGACACACAATTAGCAGCGACAAATTTTATTAGTTTTGTTGCTACATTTTTGGAAAAATTTAATTGTCAATATATACAGTTTGTGTCAGAAGAAAAGAACCGGTTTTTATCTTGTAACTTCAAGATATATTTCGTCCTGCTTTTTGCTGCGTAATAGTCCTACTCAAGGGCTACGACGCCAGTGCTAGCTCAGGTTAGTGTCGTTAGAAACTTTCCGTTAAACACAACAAACAAAATTGAGTGAGAAGTACGCGAAGCGTTTTGAGGCGGTATTTTTATGCACGCATTCGAAAGGGCCAAACTTATCTTACCCCGCGCCTGCAAAAGTGATTGAAAAAGCAAAAAAGTTTGTTCTGATGCGGAATCAGCGATATAAAATGTACAAAAATGTTAATGACTTTTCCGAGCGCGGCTTGAAGCGAGTGACGACAAAAAAGCAGGATAAAGTGATCGTCCAACTTCTTTGTGCCTACGCATCTAGGGAATAGATGTGAGTATCAACACCATCGAACGTCGACTGATGGAGGCAAACATATGTTACAGTCCCACATCATCAAAACCATTGCTCTTAGAAAAACACATTGAGAAACAACAAAACAAGAAAATGGCGTAACAGTATTGGGCTGGCCTTCCCTGTCCCCAGACGACAAACCCCATTGAAAATGTGTGGGGAACTATGAAAACGCATCTTGCCGGAAAGCCAGTCCATGATTTAAAGCAACTCGCTCGTCAAGTTCCCAAAATTTAGTGCTGTTTGTCAACGAGCTACGCAGAAAAGCTGGTTCAAAACATGAAGAAGATGCCAGGCTATACTCGACAACGTAGTTGAGTACATACTATACTTTCATGTAAAAAATTTTTAAATATATAATATATATTTTATACTTGATGAATAATCGCGGTCCTTTTTTCTGACACAGACTATATGTAAACACAACTGGCGTCGTTTTATTCTCCGTTTATCTCGCAATATGCTGCTTCTTAAATTTTTTTAATATAATATCACTTCTACTTTCGCTTTTACAAGCATTTTTGCAATTCTCTGCATATGCGCCGATTTGGCTCGGTATTCTTCGCCTAGACACGCTCCTTTCGCTCGGTACTAAAAGTGTTAGGTATTCATTATTTTGCCACAACTTACATAACTCGAAAGAAATTCCATCAATAGTGTTTGAGAAGCTCTCCTTCCACATAATAAATAATACATAAATGGGTTCTAAATATTCACTTTAACTTTAAGTCAATATAATTTCAGTAGTAACGACAAAATTATGGTTGCATTTATGCGTATTTAATAACACCTAAGATATGTCGAAAAAATATCGATTAAAAAATCGGAGAAAGTAAGCAAATGTGTTTTGTGGTTAAAAGAAAGAAGTTGATATATTTTTTAACATCCTACGATTTAAGCGAACTAAGCGGAAAGTAATAGGTTTTAAGAAATATTAATTTATGTTAAAATAAAAAATCAGGCATGCCAGTGCAATTACTTACGTTGCTTTTATACTACTTATGTCGCTTTTTTATACAAAAACATTCAAACGTGTCCATATTTGCTAGAAAGTTAAAACCAATGTTGCTTTTTGCTATTAAAAGGGACTTTATGACTCCATTTCATATGCCTCTTTAGAAATTACAAATCCTGAAATGACCAGTGTTGTGTGCGTGCAGTCCCAGTATTTTCGGGAGTTGAAAAAGTCTTTAGCATCCCTAATATATACATCCCATGTGTGTCTGTGTCAATAGAATCGAGGCCTTCATTTATTTTCTCATGAGTCTTAACTGCGACTTAGTTTTTATCGCACGTACATTGTTCGTATGAGGGCGAAGAACTTGTAGGACAATTGTAGTAACTGAAAGATAAATAGAAATACATATAGAAAATATATAATAAATTTCATTTATAAAATAAATAAATTTAAATAAAATTAAATAAATATTATAAGTGAAATCGGCTCACAACAAAGAAATGTTCGGTGCTTCATTTCACTTATTTATTTATTCATACACAAATGAGACAGTCTTTATATTTATAAAATTATGTTTTTGCCATAATGCACAAAATGGCGCTATTCATAAACACATATAAAATATCTGGCTTCAAGCTCGCCTTAATAAATGGTGTGGGAGTTACACTTGCTACCGAGGTTAAGTACCTCGAGATTTTTCTACATCGTAAACTCAACTGGAACCGAAATATCGAAGACAGGCCAAGGAAAGTGGTCGCTGCACTTTATGCATGCAAAACGTCTATAGCTAAGAAATGAGGCTTTAAACTGCACAAAGTGTTCTGACTGAACAGTGCTGTTGTGTACCTCCCTCTTCTACGGGCTCAGTATTTGCAACATTGGCAAATTAGATATTATATGAGCAAAATAGAAAAGGTACAAAGGACAGTATCCAATAAGCGCTTTTCACAAGAATATTGCCTTATACACCAACCAAGACTCGTAAGACGCTCGTGAGACACAATTTTACATTTCCCCATTGATATCTACTTCGGCTACTTCAAATTTCGGGCTAATAACGCAATGCCTATCGAATAAAGATTTTAGATTTGGGCACCCGAACCTTTTCGGAACTCCTCCGGGAACGGAATGAGCTAAATTACACTAATTCACAATTCTGTTTAGAATATATTTTTTCAGCACGAATTCCAGAAAGATGTGAATGGGATAACGTTCAGGGTTTTGACTCAAGGTCTGTGGCTATCTTCACTGGCGGCTGAATATTAAATAATAAGGTCGAGAGTGGAATCAACTCAGAAGTGCTGCAGCTGAACCTATGTCTTCGTCTATCTGACTACTGCAGTCATCAACAGTAATTTATCATTTGTTCAGTTTAGTAGTTTCATTACATATATTGGGAAGTAGAGGGGGAAATTGAGTCCATACCAGTGGTATCATAGAGGGCTTCTAGGACTAAGACGGTAGGTAGCCTCTACACCTTTATGGAGTATCACCGCAATCTAACTTAATCTATACATAAAATTGGAAAACATTACCTTAATAATATAATATTAAGCTTCAATAACCTTAAAATTATTAGGATATTAATATAAGAGTTCCTAGGGTGGGACGAAAGCAAAGGTAATTGAATAGGTGTTAAGACACAGGGAAAAGTATAGAGTGAGTAGCTAATTTGAAGCATTTTAGATTTGCAACTCGTTTTAATATGCCAGGTAACTGGTGGCCGCCGTTGCTAAATGGGTTGGTGCGTGATTACCATTCGGAATTCACAGAGAGGTCGTTGGTTCGAATCTCGGTGAAAGGAAAATTAATAAAAACATTTTTCTAATAGCGGTCGCCCCTCGGCAGGCAATGGCAAACCTCCGAGTGTATTTCTGCCATGAAAATATCTGCCGTTCGGAGTCGGTTTGAAACTGTAGGTCCCTCCATTTGTGGAACAACACCAAGACGCACACCACAAATGGGAGGAGGAGCTCGGCCAAACACCTAACAGAAGTGTACGCGCCAATTATTTATTTTTTTTTTAACTGTGCACACCTTAAGATTGAGTTTATTTCTTTGTGACAATAGAGAAATTGAGACCTTTCTTTGTTAAATACTTAACCATTTCATCAATGACAGTCTTAATTCAGCAAAGTTGTATTCGTAGAACCAATTTATTACTATTCAAAAAAAAAATAATTTAAAATATTTCAAGTGCTTAGGAAACCTATGTACATTAGGGTGTACTACTCTCTATACAAAAAAGTTTATGTTTTTGTTTAAGAATTTATACAATTTATTATATGTTAAGACTTCTGTCTTTCGGGGGTCTAGGAAGCAGAAACACAAAGCAAAGTGCGTGATTGCATTTAACATGGTAAATTTTTCAACCAATCTTTGTTTCTTGTAACAAAATCACTCTAACGAAAGATCTAAATAACTCCAAGGACTCCTTCGTTTGATGACGCCCCCCGCTTTAGCTATAAGGTCAACGATTTGAGAATACGCACCTGGAACCTCAGAACTCTCCACAGATCGGGTGCCGCTATCAACCAGCACTCAAGGAATACAAGGCTGATCTTCATTGCACTCCGAGAAATGCGATGGACCGGGCAGGGATACTCTAAAAGCCTTCCTGTGACATTTACTACAGCTATCATTAAACGAAGCAAGAAATTGGAGTAGACATTGCAGTACGCCAGAGACTGCGCCAACTTGTCTCACAGTTCCATACTCCAGGTCAAAGTTAGACGATGAAACTAAAGAACGCTTTTACGGAAGTCTAGAAGAAACCTACAACCACTGCCTCCGCCACGATATCAAAATCGTGCTTGATGACTTTAACGTCAGAGTTGGCAAGGAAGATATCTTTGGTTGAACTGTCGTAAAATTTAGCTTTCACGACGAAACTACCGACAACGGTATGAGGCTGATCGACACATAGCTATCAGCAAACTCCAGATCAGTCAACGAGATCACGACTCAGATCTGTACATTGTGACAGCCAAGGTTCGCTGGACGAACTGACAAATCGCATGCATCAGCTCCTGACAGCATGTCAAGCGACTGGAACCTGAGTGTGCTTTGCCTAATACATAAGAGGGGTGATCCTGTAATCTGCGCTAAATTCCGCGGGATAAGCCTGCTTAACATCGCATAAAATATCCTGACGAGCGTATTGTGTGAGAGAAAGAAGGCCATCGTTAATAAATTGACTAGGCGTTATTAGTGCGGCTTCAGACCTCGTAAGGCCACCATAGATCAAATCTTCACGCCAAATTCTGGAGAAAACTCGACACACACCATCTTTTTGTCGATTTCAAAGCCGCCTTTGATAGCACGGATAGAAATCACCTCTATACCGCTATGTCTGAGTTTGGTATCCCCGCAAGATTAGTACGGCTGTCTAAGATGACGTTGCGCGCTACCACAATCACCGTCAGGATTGGAAGTAACTTCTTCGAGCCGTTCGATATGAAGCGAGTTTTCAGACAAGGTGAGAGAAGCGAGCAATCTGGGTCTTGTAGTGAATGAGGGCAAACCAAAGTAACTGCAGTCAACACACAAAGAGTCTTCGCTTCTTCGACAATATATCAGAGTTGACAACCAACAATTCGAGGTTGGGAAGGACTTTGTCTAACTTGGGACTATCATTCACAACAGAAATAATTTCAGCCTGGAGTTCAAACGGATAATAACTCTAGTCAACGGGTGTCACTTTGGGCTCAGTAGGCAATCGAGCTCTCTCTCGAAGGCCCCAACTGACACTCTACAAAACGCTCATCATTTCCGTCCTGCTATATGGCGCAGAAGAATGGACTATGTAAACAGCAGATGAAAAAGTTTTGGAAGCCTTCAAAAGAAAAACTCTACGTAAGACTTTGGCACCCTTCGCCTTACTGAAGAGTACCGCGTACGGAGGAACCGCGAGTCATAGGAGCTATCTAGGGACATGGAAATAGTTAAGCGTGTAAAAATACAGCGGCTAGGCCTTGTCAGCCGTATGCAAGAAGATGTTCGAATTTACTACACGGTACCAAAAAAATGAGACGTTGAAGAGGAAGACAACATCTCCATTGCAAGTACGAAGGGCTGCAGCACCTTTCTTCACTCGAGATTTCCAACTGGCCGCAACGAGGGCAGGTTGGTTAATGGTTAATGGTTGTAAAGGGTTAAGGTGTGGCCCTTTAGCACTGCGACCATATTGATCTATTGTGCACCCTACGCTGTCTATTGACTGTTAAGTATGCTTATGAATTGTACCAGCTCCTTCTGAGGGAGTGATTGAAGGTCTTCATCTGTAAGCATGAACTTGTTTAAAAACCTTTTCCTTCTATGCGTCAACCCCGGACATTCGATAATGAGATGTTCTATAGACTCCTCATCTTCGCAGCAGAATCTGCAGGTGCTGGTGTTAGTTATGCCTAATTTATGTAAGTGTTTGTTGCAGGTGAAGTGACCCGTGAGGGCGCCTGTGAGAGTGCGAATGCTCTTTTTGTTTAACGTGAGGGCCGTGTTAGCGTTAGGGCAGGATAGAAACAGCTGGTGCGCTATTTTGGATTCGGACAAAACCCTATGGTTGTAGCGCCACATAAGTAAGTAAGTAAGACTTCCGTCAAAATATTTTGCAAAACTATTAGTATTTTTGTGGACTGATTTTAAAATATCTTCAAACATCTAGTTTGTTTTATAAATAAAATCCGTTTTAAAAATATTTCCTCCAGCAAATCAGCTCAGATAAAACAAGGGTTTAAACTTAAAAAGTCTGCATAAAAATGTTTAAAAACTGTAATTACACAACCAATGGGAGGCAGCTGTATTGATATTTTCGAAAAAAAAATTGGAAATGTAAATGTTACTTTACTATCTACCAAAAAAAAAACAAAAAAAAAAAACAAAATTTGCATTAAGAATCTCGTTCATTTATAGATTTTAAATAAACCTCAACATTTTTACTCACATCAGTTACAGTTTCCATTTTCACATCTACAAACGACGTGGCTCTTAGCATAGCCGGCTTTTGGGCGCGTCGTATAATCAGCGTCATTGTTTTCTTGTAGCGAATATCGGCAACAAGCCAATTGTGATTATATACGGCGTGACCTATATTTTCACTCTTTTGCAAAAGAACGAAATTAAAAAATTAGTAAAAATAAAAAAAAGTATTAAATAATTGCTACAAATTTATTTTGTTATAAACATTTTATATTATAGGAAGTGCAAAATTAGGTTCGGATCGCAGTTTAAGTAACTTTAGTAATTTTTTTGAACTAACTGTTTATTTTTTTGGTTAAACAAACTCATAGACAATGAGAGATATAGTCTGGTAATAGCAGATGGATGGACGGGGTGTGACTTTTTTTCGATCTCCTGCACAGAGAATTCACGCCGCAGCTTAAATGATACAGTTAAAAGTACCGCTCTTCCCGGCACAAGTATCAACAAACGAATATTTAGTATGCGAGAGTTTGTAGAGTGAATTTGACAAAAAGGGTTAGTACCCCTAAGAATTTTTAATAAATTGGATTTGTTTGTTCTGCATTTTCTAAAAGAATAATATCTTAATATTGTGTGAAAATTTGAAGTGAATCCGAAAAATACTTTTCGAGTTATTCAACAATTAACAAGGGCGCTCGGGCGCTTAGTTGAATCTCCAAGTACTTGTGATGATCACCGCAAGGGACTCCTGGAGAAATGGGCTCCATGTAAACAGCGATAAATTTTTTTTTTTTTTAATTTTGCCGAAGTCAAGTCGAAACATGATGTATTAATGCATGCTTTTATGATTGAAAATCATCGTTATTTCGGGCCTCTGACTACCCCTAACCCCAAGAATCAATATTAAATACAGATGCTTTCCATTTCAATTCAACCGGGCTATTCGGGTCATGTTCTTCGATTTCGGTGTAACTGAAATATGTTGCTCTCTGGTCAAAATAATGAGACACGTATTTTTTTGTTCGCCCGAAAAAACTTTTTTTCAAGAGTTATCGGCAATTTTGTTTTTCGGCTCAAACTCGATTTTTTTTAATTATATAAGAAAAAAATTTTTTTAAATGCCCATAACTTAGTCAGAAATGAACCGATTTTAATAATTCTGGGTTCAAAATGATCGTAATTACTTACACGAGCGACTTCATGTAGAAACAATTGCAAAAAGGTAGTTGAAAATTTTTTATTTAGCAAAAAAGAAAAAAAATTGAAATTTTTTCGAAATTCAATATTTCAAAAAGTGTATTTTTTTTTTATAACTTTTTCCAAATCAAGAGGATACCTCAAACTTCAATTAAGCTGAATGCCCAGTAGCTAAAATGAGTTGTTTTTGAGTAATGAATTTTTTAGTAAAAAACCTTTTTCGCACTTTTTGTTTTTTGCAAAATAAAACATTTTCAACTACTTTTTCGCAATTGTTTCTGCATGAAGTCGCTCGTGTAAGTAATTACGATTATTTTGAACCCAGAATCATTCAAATCGGCTTATTTTTGACTAAGTTATGAGTAATTAAAAAATCATTTCTTATATAGATTCTTTCCATTTCAATTCAAAAGGGCTATTCGGGACATGCTCTTCGATTTCGATGTAACTCAAATATGTTGCTCTCTGGTCAAAATAATGAGACACGTATTTTTTTGTTCGCCCGAAAAAACTTTTTTTCAAGCTTTATCGGCAATTTTGTTTTTCGGCTCAAAATCGATTTTTTTTAATTATATAAGAAATTTTTTTTTTAAATGCCCATAACTTAGTCAAAAATTAACCGATTTTAATAATTTTGGGTTCAAATGATCGCCATTACTTACACGAGCGATTTCATGTAGAAATAGTTGCAAAAGAGTAATTAAAAATTTTTTATTTTGCAAAAAACAAAAAGTGTGAAAAAGGTTTTTTACTCAAAAATTCATTACTCAAAAACAACTCATTTTAGCTACTGGGCATTCAGCTTAATTGAAGTTTGAGGTATCCTCTTGATTTGGAAAAAGTTATAAAAAAAAAATACACTTTTTGAAATATTGAATTTCGAAAAAATTTCAATTTTTTTTCTTTTTTGCTAAATAAAAAATTTTCAACTACCTTTTTGCAATTGTTTCTACATGAAGTCGCTCGTGTAAGTAATTACGATCATTTTGAACCCAGAATTATTAAAATCGGTTCATTTTTGACTAAGTTATGGGCATTTAAAAAATTTTTTTCTTATATAATTAAAAAAAATCGAGTTTGAGCCGAAAAACAAAATTGCCGATAACTCTTGAAAAAAAGTTTTTTCGGGCGAACAAAAAAATACGTGTCTCATTATTTTGATCAGAGAGCAACATATTTCAGTTAAATCGAAATCGAAGAACATGACCCGAATAGCCCGGTTGAATTGAAATGGAAAGCATCTACACATATTCTGTACGTTTGCTTTTTTAGCCATGGGACCGCGTACTTCGATAAAAAAGCTTGTGTTAGTTTTGGAGCATTTCAAAAAAGGAATATCGTATCGTAAAACAGCTGAAATTGTGCATTTAAGTTCGTCAACAGTTCAGCACATCATTGAACGTCTTATGGCTGAAAATCGTGTGGTAAATAAGGAACGATTATTTGGGGTCTAAATAAAACACAGAAAAAGAATGTAATTGGTTAGTGCGCCAAGTGAAGAAAAATCCAGGAACAAGCACTCCGAAGTTAACTGAAATTGCTTAGGTAAGACCTGCCATTCAGAAACTGTTTGAAAAAGACTGAGAGAATAAAATTTAAATGATAGAATAGCCCGTAATAAACCTTTCGCAAGTGCAAGAAATAGAAGTAAAGTTTGCAGCTTCCGCGTGACCATCTAAATAGCACCAGAGTTTTTTGGAGGATCGTACTTTTTGCAAACGAGGTAAATATTAACTTATGAGGATCACTTGCCAGCCCTTATATGGCGCGAGGCCAATATGGAGCTCAAACTCCAAAATTTGCGAGCTACTATAAAACACGGCGGTGAGAACGTTACGGTTTTGGGCATGCAGGACATCAGATGAAGTTGGAAATTTGATCTTTAACGAAGAGACAATGATCAAGCTGTAATTGATAAAAAAGGATATCTATCAAAGTACTAAATACCTTAAAATTTTAAAAATTAGTTATAAATAGTTGCTTATTTTTAATTAAAGCTGCAGCGTCAATTCTCTGTATGTTTTTATTTTTCTTTGCATTACAATGAAATGAGTGAACACGTTTTTGTTTTTATATTGAGAATTGACTTAACAAAAAAAAATTTTATCTGTATCAAATAAGGCGAGAGTGAATGTATATATAATTAACGCTAACACCCTTTATTTGTGGTTTGCGTCTTGATGTTGTTACACAAATGGAGGGATCGATTTACTGTTTTAAGCCGACTCCGAACGGCAAATGTTTTTCATGAGGGGCTTTTTCAAATCAGAAATACACTCGGAGGTTTGCCATTGCCTGCCGAGGGGCGACCGCTATTAGAAAAAGTTATTATCTATTATTTGGTGTTTCAGGCACGGATATTTAAACCTGCGCATTTTCGAATGGTAGTTACGCACCAACCTATTCGGCGACGGCCTGCACTTTATTCTGATTTTGATGTAAAATTGGGAAACTTTCATGGAGATTTGTTGAATTTTTTTCCAATTTGCACAAGGTTTGAAAATTGGATTTATATTGTTTTTATTGGCGAATGACATACATATTTTCAGAGAAAAATTATTAGAATCAAATAAGAAGCAAATTTATTTTCATAACTGACCAACAAGTCCTAGTGCTACAGTTATTTAACACAGTGCGTCTTACTTACCGTCGTTATGAGTTCTTGTCCATAGCTGCAAATCATACAGATTTGAAAGAGCGAGCACACCATATACAAAACCAGCATAATTAGTTCATCAAGGGGCACGCCAATGACAAACTGAAAAGCCAAAAAGCACATCACGAAAGAAGTCGAGATGAAGTTGACCAGTGTTTGCGTCCCAAATATTTTGTTTATCAGTTCACAAAGGCTGCAAAGGTAGTAAAACAAAACGAAAAATAAGTTTTACGTTTACATTTTTAACAATGAAAAATTAATCCACGAACTCACTCTAGTGCTTCGGAATGATAACAAACGACGGCAGATAGGAAGCGTAAATCGTTTTCGACCTGCTGATCTTGTACAACTTGCACCTCACTTTGGTCACCACCAACCTTAAACTGCTCTATGGTGTTAGCCAATTTCCGAAAATGTATTATCAGCTGAGCTGTTGTGGCACATAATAACAAATCATTAGCCACATAGCCAGCAAAAGCAGTTTGGCTCGCATATACATCGAGTACATAATACGGAAAATAAAGCCAATTGTCACGCCACTCAAAAGGTACCCAACCATAATAGGGTAATGCTCGTTCCCAGGTTCCTTGCTGCAGCCAATACTTGGAAATTAAATAATTTATTACCGGTCGGATATTGTAGCCCCAAACCGCACAGAAGTATATGAAAACGAATATAAAACTCATTCGTTTGTATTGATCGAGATGTCTTTGTAGATCGTATTCGAGTTGATCTGCGGCGTGCTTTGGATATATTTCGTATAATTTTTGCAGAAGCACTTTTATGTGTGTACGTTGTCGTATACTACTCCAAGTTTTAATTACTGCCATTACAACGAATCCTATGTAGCACAAATTTGTGGCTGCTTGCAAGAAATCTGCATTTTCCACAAAAGTAGCAACAACGAACCCAATTTCTGAGAGCAACACCACGTGCATATTGAGAAGGCTGATGAAGCAGAAAAGTTGACGTAGACGGGCGAGCGATGCTTGTACGAATTGTACTGTTTTGCCTTTTTTAGTTGACTTTTCCGCTGGTTCATCGTCGTACACATCATCGTAGGCTACAAGTCCATTTGCTTTGTACCAGAAATTGGCTCGATTAATGAATGCGCCAAAAGTGACTATTTTCGACGACATGCTTACTGAGAAATGCGCGCCAACAGAAGCATGGTTGAGTATAAATAAGCGAAAGGGCTTAACTGAAGAACAAATGTGGCGGGGCGATAATAGCGTGCAGCAAATTTTCAGTTTTTTCTTGTTTCAAAGCTACTACTAGAGCGCCTTAGCTGCTAAGAGCAATTCGCTGTTTTGTGGAGGAACGCCATAGATTAGGTTAGGTTAGCCAGGTTGTTTGTCCAAGACAAGACATTCGGTGTCACTAAGGCCCATTTTGATATCTTCTTTGATTCGCATTCGCTAACTTGCTTAAACCACTTAGATCTTTTTAAGAATTAGTCCCAGGACTTTAAAGAAATAATCATCAAGATAAATATTTGGCATGTATTGTTTGAAATGCAGGACATTCACAGAGGAGGTGTTATACCAACTCTATTCCTTCTGCATCTCTACAACTCCTGCAGAATTCATTGTCAGGCACACTAATTCTACTGGCTAGGGTTCCAATAGTACAGTGATCCGTTATAACAGCTGTGAGAACGCTGATGGCTGAGCTCAGTTTTGGCCAGAGCGCTTTGAAGACCTTGCAGTTAGTATTCGGAGGCTTCTATTGGTTTCCACGATTACGTTCAAGTCAATCGCAGTGTACAGTTCCTTTGAAGGGTTGTTTATGTTCTCTACCGTTCGGGTTGTTTATGTTCACTCATCTACTATATTATTTCTCTCCACTTCAGAGTGGCCTAGGACCCAGGAAAGTGTGGTGTTATGTTCTTGGATAAGGGGAGCGACCTGCTGCATTCTTTAACACATCTTCAATTGGTGTACGCTGAGGCTAGTGCCTTGATCGCTGCTTGACTATCAACAAAAATGGTAAGGTTTGTCGGAGGTAAGTTCATTAGTCTTATCGTTTTTGCTGCTATGTCTATAGCGTTGATCTCAGCTTGGAAGACACTACACCAGTCTGGGAGTCTGAAAGAGCAATTTAAGAATAAGTGTTCCGAGTAAACTCCCTATCCAGTGGCATTGTCTATCTTTGAGCCGTCAGCTAAGTATGGTGACTATTACCATTTGATATGACTCCGTTTTGCCCATTGCTTCTGCCGGGTATTCGTATTTTATAGTCTTTGTTCAGATCTATCTTGGGAACCAAATAGTCTGTTTTCGATGCATTTTGCAAGTGTTATACAGATATTTATTAAAGGTATTTCATTAGGGTTGTAGCCAAACGGGTTCTAGCGTTACTACCGTTCGGAACTGCACAGGTTCGAACAACCTGGCACGAAACTTAAATTGATATACAATAAAAATGTTTCTAATAGCCTTCGCTCCTCTGCAGACAAATGACAAACCTTCGAGTGTATTTCTGTCCTCATAGAAATCAAACGCCGTTCGAAGGCGGCGTAAAATTGTAGGTTCCTCCATTTGTGGAAAACATTAAGACGCACCTCACAAATAGGAGGAGGAGCTCGACCAAACACGCAAAAAGATTATATATATAATATATATTTTTATGGATATATCTGATTTGAGCGATTTCATGTCAAGTGATGCAAGTATTTTGTAAATTGTCGTAAATTCTTCTAAAAATTTGTTTGCTTGTAGGCTTGAATTGATAAGAAGTAAATTGAAAACATTAAAAAAAATGTTAATAATAATTTTTATAAACTATTTATTGTGAAGTAAGCTTTAACAGGCACTTACCGTCCAGTTATAGGTGTGATAACAATTAATTATAAGCATCATCATCAGGTGTTAGGCTAGTTTAGATGCAGGGGCTGTTCTACGACGGGCCTAGGCTAGTTGGCCGCCCCTTGTGATACCCCCGAACTATCCTATATTTACTCTAGTTGGTCGTAAGCCATTACGTGGCATTTAAAATGCCAGTTATATATACAAGCTAGTTTGAAATTTGCGATATCCGCAATGTTGTCCAGAAAAGCGAGGGCGAGCAATCTCCACCGTCTTCTGCACAGAGCCATGTACCTGCATAGAAGGTGTTCGACTGCCTTTTCCTCTTGTATATCCTGACAACTTCTGCATTATTATTGGCGAAATAGTCATTAGACGGTGTCTTATTAGACATTGCCTAGATAGGCCACGATTCTTAGATCCCTCCTACTTTATTTAAGTAGACTCTTAGTGCAACCCATATTCCATACGGGTCTTGTTTGCCTATAGTGCAGTTGTTTACCTGTCTCCAGTTTGAATTATCAACGTCAATTGTGTGTCTGTCTATTAGAAGTTTACGTGTTGCCAAGGGCTCAGGTAAGCCATCCTTGTCCTGACTAATTAACTAACTCATCAACTCACCTTAGTTGGATGGTTGATTGGTTGGTTGGTTCATCCAGAGTAGATGGATTGCTACGCCTTTATTTAGCATTAAAAAACTTTCTGAGATTGCCGAGATTTCGGCTTGGAGTACGCTGTAATGAACAGGAAAGCGAAAAGATACATTGGTGCTTATAGTTTCCGAATATACACCACCTCTCACCTTGATTACTAAGTTCTGAGATATCAGTATAAATACTGACCCTGTTTTCATTATTTATTACATCATTTTTCCAGTCCCCTCTCGATGGAAAATGGAGTGCATAAGCCCTCTCTAGGTATATATTCACCGAGTCACAAAATTCGGTGGTATTAGGAACACCTAGACACATCCTAAGTATGAGCGAGTGCTCTCGTTTGTTTGTCTTGAGCATCGATGTTTCCCTCAGGCTACGTTTTGGCTCCTAGTGGTCTTCAAAATATATCAATTACTCAGAGATTCAGCATAACATTTAGAGTCGAAGTTGGCTTGTTAGGTGTTAACAGTAAATTATAAAATAAGTAGACTAAAAAGCAGGCTGAGACTTAGATTTGGCTTAGACTTTTTTCGAAAAATGTGAATGCGGCTTACATTTTTCGCTCACGTGCATATTTGGATATTGAAAAAATATTTTCGCTGTAGACCAGTGTAATTGCAGTTTAGATTGGGGATGAGTGTGAGTCGTGAGCAAATATTCAATTGCTTGATTATGTAAAGTTATTAACGGAAATTGATTTCACTTGTTAAGCACGCATTTTTTAATGTATAATTTTATGGGCGTTTAGAAATGTGGCAAGCCTTTAATGATACACTCAGCTTGGGAGTCGAAATATATTTATTATACTAATTTGTGATTATTTATTTGATTTTGAATTGGTTATACGACTAAGACAAATTAAATATGAGTCGCGTGTTTCGGAAATATTTTTATTATGATAAAGGGTAATATTTGCAGTCAAGGCAAACTATATCTTAAAAGTAGTGAGCAACACAATAACAATTCAATATAAATAGGAAATAGACAGGATACATTTTTAATTTTAATAATGGTAGAAAATAATTGGTAATTTTGTTTAAAGAAGAGTGATACGCAATATTTCAAATTTGTGTAGTTATTACAGTACCTAAAGTAAATACATATTTTGGTTTTTCAT
Source organism: Anastrepha fraterculus (assembly GCA_037575425.1). NCBI lineage: Eukaryota > Metazoa > Arthropoda > Insecta > Diptera > Tephritidae > Anastrepha > Anastrepha fraterculus. Next base: position 84,174 of record JAYXIM010049341.1, read on the forward strand.
TTCCTCCTCTCTCTTTGTTGAAAGTTTGGTCGAGTTTCTCCTTCAATTTTTATGAAATATATTTTTGCATAAAGAAGTTCTACTGTAAATGCTGGTTGATGCCATAACCCGGTGAATACTTTAAAATGTAGCTTTAAGTAAAGTGTAATTTCCACTTTTACTAGTAAATATTTCTAAGAAATAAACCCTTAGTAACACTTTGGGAGGAACTGAGTGTTGTCTTCTTGTCATAGTCCTAAAATAAAAAACAAAGCCAACCAACGTGGGGGAGGTGTTGTCTGAGTGACACAGCGCAGACCCAATTAGCACGAAAGATGCCATTTTGATACACCGCTTGTAGAAGCATTGCCTCTTATTAGTCGAACCATCTTGATTTGGCTATGAGTCTGCCTATTTCGTCTATTTGTTTTTCTGCTATTTCTTTCAAGTTAACCATCGATAATTCTTCCAGCATTCTATGTCGTAGAGCACCCAGACTTGGGCACTCACACAGAGAGTGGGGTGCCCTTCCATCTTCCTTGCACGGTCTCCCAAAGGCCAGTGACCGGTTATTGCTGACGTAATTTTCGTGGCTTTCTTAACAGCTCGTCAGTTCTGGATGTGACGTTTGTTTAGTTATTTTGCAGGTATCCCTGTTAGTTCATCTGTCACCGGCCTGCTTCCGGAATAGCGAGAAGATCTGCCTTTTGCCTATTTCTACCGCTTCGGACGCATTATAGGATGTCCCCTGTTTTGCCAGTTCATCCGCTTTCTCATATCCTTCTATGAAGGAGATATACTTTGCCTTGGAAAGAGGTTACAAAGAACTTATCTCTGATAACTCATTCCATGTTTCTAATGGCTTGAGTTTATTGGTGTACAGTTTGAAAAAACAGCCGAAAGGCTTAGACGCCTTTTCAGAGGGAAATAATACCCATTAATTATGCGGAGTTCACATTTGTATTTACAATATTTAAGGTCGGTTTACATTATTTTAGCAGTAAACACCTCCTCTCCCTTTGTTGAGAATTTGGTCGAGTTTCTCCTTCAATTTGTTACGTGCGTATTGATGTTGTTACGAAAATGGAGGGGTTTGCCTTTTATGATGCCTTCGAACAGGGAGATGGTTTTTATGAGTACGTTTTTCATGGCAGAAATACACTCGGAAGTTTAATATTTACAACCCCTCGGTATTAGAAAAAACCTTTCTCTCCGTTTACATGACTTCAATTGCACTGGAAATCCCGCACTGGGTTGAAAAGTAGATCACCAATCTAATCACTGTGTTCAATTTTCAGTGCAGTTTGAATTCCTAGGCTTGAGTGCTACTGGAACAATGTGAGCGGGGAGTAAAATGAAAAGTAAAATATTTTCTCTAAACGACCTGAAATTTTTCTTATGCGATCTGTTTCAATACAGATTTTGGAAATAATTCAATAGTTTCGGGGATTTAAAACGGTTCATGGTGAATTATCCTTTTGAGTTCTATCTATTATAAATAAGTATGGTAATTCTCGGCCGCCGAATGGACTGGTGCGTGACTACTATTCGGGAGTGCGAGGTTCGAGTCTTCGTGCATGAAACACCAAAATTATAGAAAAAGTTTTTTCTAGTAGCGGTCGCTCTTCGGCAGGCAACGGGAAACTGAGAGTATTTCTGCCTTGAAAAAGCTTCTTATAAACATGTAGGTCCTTTCAATTATTGAACAACATCAAGACGCATGCCAAAAATAGGAGGAGGACATCAGCCAAACACCTAATAGAAGTGTTTGCGCTAATTATTTATTTTTTATGGTGAGTTTTGAGACTCGTTTTATTGGTAATTTGTAAACACTACATTTGGTTTGACTTTACAAAAACTTGAATTTTAAACCTTTCAGGGTTCACGTGCATACATGGTGCGTATAACGGCAAATCCCTTATAACTTATTTGAAGGATCTGCAAAAAAAATATTTTTTTTTAATTCTCAAATCACATAAAGTTCAACTAGACGGTACCCACACCCGTCATCGTAGACATAGTGACAGTTACTAAGGATGTAGCTTGCAACTTGGCTGGTTTTTGGGCGCGTTGCATTATTAGTAATATAATTTTTTTATAACGCAAATCAGCATCATACCAATTGTGATTGTAAACAGCTTGGCTGATATTTTCACTCTAAAAGCGCAAAAGAGAGAAAGGGAGGGAGAGAGAGGAAGCCATATAGATAAAATGTATTATTTATAGAAAAATATTAACTACCGCCTCTAAAACTCCCTGTGCATAATAGCAGATGAGAAAAATTTGCACCCACGAGCAGAAGAGAAAGAACACTAACATCAGTAACGAATCAATGCTGGCGCCAATGGTGATTTGAAAGAGCACAAAACAGATGATCAGCACGGTGAAGGTAAAACTGATGAACAACGAAATGCCAAAAATTTCATTAAACTCCTGTGAGAGTCTAAAAATAAGAAATTTACTACAGCAAATTGTTGGAAAAGTCAAATATGTTCACTCACTTCAAAACCATCTGATGTTTGACGATAATGTCACGCAGGAACTGCAAATCCCTCGCATTGCAGGCCAAAACACTTTTCTTGTGCTTCTTCTCGGTATCACTTTCCAAACCCGCTGCATGCGTTTCAAGCTGCCTGGCCAGTCGGCGGTAGTGCATAATTAGTTGCACGGCTACTGCACTCAGGAGCAAATCATTGGCCAATTGCCCGGAGAAACACGCCTGTCCGGCAGCGATTTGATGGATCAGCATCGGATAGAAGCGCCAATTACCATGCCAATCAAATGGCATCCAACAATTATAGGGTAACTCTATGACCACTTCACGTATCCCCAACCAAAAGTCGGAAATGAGATAGTTGAGCAGCGGAAAGAGATTATAGCTCCAGACTAACACTTCATGCAGCAAAATAAAAGCATAAGCAAATCGTCTATAACGTTGCAGCTCACCTTTCACATTATACAACTGCTGCTCGGCCAAAGTTTTGGGATACAGCGCATACAGATCACGCATTAAGGCGCCAATACGTGCACGTTGACTCCAGATGCTAAACACTTTTATATCACTAACTATGACGAAGCCCATAAATGAAGTGAGCATAGTCGCCTCCACAAAGTTGGTATTGTTTGCGAAGGCTAAAATTATGTACATCAACTCGCTCAGCAAACATATATTTTTATTGGTAATTACGATGATGAAATATATTTTTTGCAATAAGCGACGTAATCGTAAAGCCCTTTTCGTTGGTTGCACTCCCACTTTCTCGTAGGCATCCAAGCCAAAGCTGGCGTAGAATATATTGGCTAGATAGTTGAAGCTTTCGAAATGGACAGGATGGTCAGGATGTTCAGGCATTGCGACTGATTATGCGTGCAGCGCAGATGAGCTCCCGGGTATATATGGGTGCGTGAGCACTTAAGTGTGCTTACATTTTTGAACGGAAGTATATTCACGTGGCATAATTGAAATAATTTGCGCATAATTGTTTACACTTGGAAAATTTTTGAAGACAGAGATAAGTATTTGATTTTAAGTAATTCATTAACGTAAGTAGCGCAAACTGCCGCAGAAGTAGGCTTGAAAATAGACATTGCCATAATAAAGATGATGCATCTACACACTAACTGTTCCAAGTCAATAACGTTGAGCTCGAAAACATGGACTGCTTTTGCTAATGGTGGCTGAAGAGATGGCATCGAAAACCGTATAAAAAAAAGGAAGCAAACTTTCGGTGATCGAAATTTTGTGTGGAACTTCACGATTATCACGCGGCGCATAAAAATAAAAATATTTAATTTCAACGTGAACTCCGCTCTTATGTACGGTTCCGAAATCTGGAAACTTGCAGCCTCTGAGCTCCAATCGCTGCAGGTTTTCACCAATCGTTGTCTCCGCAAAATATTCCGAATTTTCTGTCCCAACACGATCTCAAACACTGACCTGCTGAATCGTTCTGACCAGATACCAATTCTGAAAAAAATGATGCTGGCTCGGGCACGTGTTAAGGAGAGACCAAACCGACATAACCCGCAGCGCAATCGACTGGAACCCTCAAGGCAGCCATCGTAGAGGCAGACCAGAACTGACAGGGAGGACGAGTCTGGAAGCTGATGTATTCAAAACCAACAAAAAATGGAAATGGATGAAACTTGTCGCTGCCCTTTGCTACCCCTCGTGGAGCCTTAGGATCATATACATATATATAAATATATATTTAAGTAAGGCACGTAAGAATTAAAAAAGTGATATACTTTTTCACCAAATAAAAAAATTGGTTACGAGTCCATTGCTTATTCGTTGTATATTGCAGCTGTCTACACGTACGACGGCATTTGCAAAAATTATAAATCTTCCGATAGGGTGATTAATTTTGCGCCAGCTATTATATTATGTATGCATGTGCACATATAAGGAACTCCGAACTGGCAGTGCTACATAATGGCAATATTAGTCACCCATTCACCACCAAACCAGGCGTAAGGTAAGATTGTGACCCGTCTCGCCTCCTGTCCCCTTCTCAACGCCATCGTCCTAGACGACGTCATTAGCCGATTGATCCTGCACAACAGAGGCATCGTAGAGAGTTTCACCTGACATCTGGAGTACTTGGACTTTGCCGATGACATCTGCCTCCTGTCTCACAAACTCGCTGAGATGCGAGTGCCAACGGACAGACTAGTCACGCTAGCGCGTACAGGGAGGTCTACATCGCCAAGTCCAAAGCTACGAGAGCCCACCTGAATAAAGCAAGATATAAAATATCTGATGGAAGTCTGGTGAAATTTGTCGAAATCTGCTGCCAGCTCGGCTGCATTATCGCGGCAAACGGTGGAGCAGATGAAAATGTCAACTGCAGGCTAAACCAAGCAAGGGCGGCATACGGGCAAATGCAAACAGCCCATGTGTGAAATCAGTATTGTTGTACGGAAGTACCCAGAAGCTACAATCTTTTGTCAACAAATGCCTTCGCATCATTTGTAGAATATTCTGGCCGAACTCCGTCAGCATCGACGCGTTGTGAAGATTAACGAATGAGAAACCCGTGCATAAACGCTTAGAAAACCACCAGAAGCATCACAAAATTGGTACTGGACTGTAACCCGCAAGGGAGCAGAGATCCCCAGAGAGCCATTAAACCATACAAAAATGTTGTAATATCTAAGATCTAAGTTCTATTCGAACTGATCTGTATATACCCACGCACATTTCATTAAAATTTAGTTTGGGCAACCTGATGATTTTTATATTCAAACGCATAGGCAATGGTATTTATAGCCCAATAACATCGGAGATACGAACGGGAATTTAATTTTAGTCAAAAGGGGGCGTGGTCTTAATCTGATCTCAATAGTATTTATGTCGGATCTAAATGGAATGTTTTAAGTTTAGTTTGTCTATTCTTAATATAAACTTATTTACTTGATTAATTTAATTTAATTAAAATTAAAGATTAGTGCCCTTGCTGAAATTCGCAAAACGATCTAAACTTTGTTCTCAATAAATAGAAAATGGGTGAGAATTTGTACGATCTCAATAATATTCATGCCCACAATTGGTCCACAATTGTTTCGAAAATCTGCACAGTATTTCTTCACATAATTAATGGGAATTTAATCGTTTATTTTTTGTTTTATTAAATAATTTTAATATAATTTAAAACAATTTTTTTTTAACTTTTTTTACTTGTACTTTTGTTTTTTTGGTAAATAATTTATACCAAAGATGAGTAATTTTGCTATATATTTTTTTCTTTTATTTACTGTTCGCAGCTTTACGTAGGAGGGGGCGTGGTTATGACCAATAAATAACGAGGGAGCATTAATTTTTAAGGCCTAACCGAACCGAATTGTCTGGGCCTAGCTTTATGTATGAAAATCACTTAACTTGGTTTCAAAATTGATGATATGTCGACAATAAGTAGACCTGCTAATATTCTGACGACTGTACCAGATGTTAAGATAATATGATACTTTGCTTTAGCGAGTTAATTTGGACCTACCCACTTGACCACTTGCTCCGTGTTACAGCATATTGTTAATGGAAAAATTTTGCCTTGGGATATTCTCAAAAACACAATCCAGAAATATGAGTCTTGCAGAGACTTACTGATTGCTTCTGAAGAGTCAGGATATGCCCGACCCGCTTTTGTGCAAAGCCCGTTAGAATGGTACAGCTTGAACGCCTTCTGAAGGCAATGCACTTTAGACTGGAAATATGTGCTGCTATCAAAATGCTTTTGCCACGCGCCTCACTTAGATCTTCTGAGCATTAGATTACAAACAGTTGCCGTAGGCTTATAAAATAAATAAATAATTGGCGCGTACACTTCTGTTAGGTGTTTGGCCGAGCTCCTCCTCCTATTTGTGGTGTGCGTGTTGATGTTGTTCCACAAATGGAGGGACCTACAGTTTCAAGCCGACTCCGAACGGCAAATATTTTTATGAGGAGCTTTTTCATGGCAGAAATAAACTCGGAGGTTTGCCATTGCCTGCCGAGGGGCGACCGCTATTAGAAAAATGTTTTTATAAATTTTGCTTTCACCGAGATTCGAACCAACGACCTCTCTGTGAATTCCGAATAGTATCACGCACCAACCCATTCGGCTACGGCGGCCGCAGGCTTATAGGTAGACCAAATACATTCCATCAAGGAAATTTTAGAATTTTTCGATCTGCAACCTTTAGAATTTTTCGATCTTCTTTAAAAGTTACTTTTGCGAAATTTTTGGATTACCTGGTATTGACTTGATGGCATGAATGAATTTCGTAATTAAAATCATATACTGACCAAATATATTCCCTAGCACGAAAGAGCCTGGCATAGGTGAAACGATTGAAGCTCCAGACCGGCACTCCCCACGTTATTAACACTAAACTTTGTAGTGATCGCAATGACATTTGAAAATTTACTGGTCTCTACTGAAGTCTTTTCCTGAATGAACAGTTATGCTAAGTTTTTTTCCATACTTCTTCGATTCAAAGCTTTTCAAAAACGCATTTTTGTTTATCGTATTTTTTTAATTTTGAACAGTGTAATCGTAAGAGGTAAGAGCCATGGAGGCAATATACGGACATTAAAAAATAAATACCTATTTAATGGCGATAAATGGAGCAATTAATAGGCACGCACGAAACTTTAAAAGCGCACCTTAAATGTCAGTACAGGAAACACAAGCTAAGGGCGAATGTGGAATTAAATTTTAAGTGCAATGAAAGATGCCCCATAACTACTTTTTGAAGTGATTATTACCCGTTTATTCCACGAGAGTGTCAACCGAATCGGATCTGTACGATCCTACCCGACATATCCCAGTTCATATCATAGAAAAGTTAGTTTCTAGGTGTGTGAATAAATATTCGAATGATGTCTATGAGTTTAGGTTTACTTTTGTTATTTATGAATAGTTCACTTTAAACTAGATTTATCTGTAATGAGCATTGAGGAGAAGTGTTTCTAGGCAATTAAGGATAGGCATGTGTAATTATAATATGATTAGAAGCAAGGAAAAAAAATTAAAAGTCAAATTAGATAATGACTTAATAATTTTGTACAAACAATGTGACATTTCATACCATTCCCGTCGTCACTCACGAACAGAGCTTTGGCAATACCAGTTCCTTCAGTCAAGGGCGCCTTTCAAATGGCTTTTATATCTGGGCGTCTAAAGACGAAGAGGCGCGAACACCGGTGGGTCCCTTTTAGGCAGCTCCTGTGGTATTAAGCGCAAAACCTCTTACTGAGGGCGTATTAATGCGTCTCAAGTGGCTCACATACGCCTTCTAGTGATAATACAGGGTGGGCCATATATCGTTTGTTTTTTGAACCACCTATTTTTTTGAGAATGGTAACACAAATGCCATGTCAAATGTGTTCATAATTTACTTAAAGGCTTGACATTTACGAAATGGGACGCTATACACTTGAACAAAATTGGGAAATATTAAAAACCTATTTCCAAAGTGGTGAGTCTTCTTCTTCTTTTCTGATGATGCTCATTTTCACATCGGTGGCTACTTCAATAAGCAAAATTGTCGGATTTAGGGCTCAGAAAATCCACACGCTACTGTAGAGAAGCAAATGCATCCACAACGAGTCACTGTTCGGTGCGGTTTTTGGTCTGGCGGCATCATCGGGCCATTTTTTTTCGAAAATGAGCGAGGAGTCGCGGTTACAGTAAATAGCGAGCGTTACCGTGACATGCTCAACGAGTTGTTTCCAAAAATTGAAGAGGATGACATGGACGACATTTGTTTTCAACAAGACGGTGCAACTCGTCACATTGCCAAAGTTACACTTGAACTTTTGGCTACCGTTTTTGAAAACCGAATAACCAGCCGAAATTCCGATATCAAGTGGCCGCCTCGGAGCTGTGATTTAAGCCCGTTGGACTATTTTTTGTAGGGAGCCGTTAAGGACAAATGCTATGCGAACCATCCAGAGACGATTGATGCTTTAAAACACGAAATCGAAGTTGCCATTCATGAAATTGGAGCCCAAACAATCGAAAATGTGCTTAAAAATTGGGTTGATCGAATGGCCTACTGTAAAGCCAGTCGTGGCAGTCATTTGAATGATATTATTTTTCATTCATGAATGACAATGTTCAATCTTCAAAATAAAAAAAAAAGTTTGAAAAAATATTGATAAATTTTTTTTTATAGCCGATTCAAAAAGCAAATTTTACATGGCCCACCCTATACAATAGGATAATGCATAATTAAAAAACAAAAAACAACAAATGTGTTGGTGGAAAAAATACGCAACAGTCAAGGAAAAGAATTATCAAAATCAATCAGAGTTTAGAGCTCCTTCAAGCTTTCAGTTTATTAAACTAAAATTTAAGGGCCTATAAAACTGCATACCCGAATTTGGTTCCTAAAATTTTGATTAAAAAGTCTGAGATCGTATGAAAATTTGCTGGGTACTTAAAAATCTTGTTGAAGGTTTGAAACTTGGATTAATAGGGCATCAGTTATAGAATGAACTATATTTTTATAAAATGCCATTAATTTTTCACAATTCTTTTCCCTGACGGAGTTGCACATTTTCTCCTTACAACGAAAGCACATTTTTTCATAGGGAAAATTATCAAAAATCAACAACTTTAAACTCGATTTTTATTGCACTAAAATTTAATAAGTTATAAAACTGCATACAAAAAGTTTTTTTGTGAAACCTAATTAAAAAAAAATTAATTAAAAAAAGTTTGTGAATGTTTATTAATTTTTGTATAAAGTTTGATATTTGTATTGCAATGTTTTTTGTTAGTTAATGAGCTATACTTTAATAAAAAAATAGGAATATTAAAAAAAAGTCAAAATTGGTCAAAATGTTGTGGTGCTATCGTTTGTCGCGAGCTGTATGTACTTTTTGATATGAGGCATCTTGAAAACTACGAAACAATAACGGGAAATTGACTTACTAATCAAAGCAGAACAGATTACGCTTTCTAAATGTCGCTGCTCCCTTTGTGAAAAATCCGATTTAAATCGGAGTGCAGTTTCTGTTCGGCGTAATTCTCATAAGATTTGGTTGATATGGAAAATGGCCAAATTTAATAGTAATCCCATTTAGTACAAAAGAGATTTTATGTGAATAGCGCCTTCGCAACTTCTCTGCTCACTTGACGAAAAATTTGCATGTGGAAGCAACAACAAAGTTATCGAGCATGACTAGCCGCTAGCGAGTATGGCTGTACCTCGTGAAACTGGTATAACTTACTGTTTTCAATGCTGGCAACTCTCTTTTCCGATATTAGGTAAGTTTCATTAGTACTTGTTCATACAGAGATAATTCTTTTTTAGTGCTGCCCGTCGTGCTCACATATCTTAGTTTTTAGTCTACAGTCAATAACAACATTGAGAAGAACGAGAAAACAAACGGTGTTGACAGAGCACGAGCATCACAAGTAACGAGTTGAAGCAATAAAACTTGCCCTATGTGAACGCGGTCTTACCAATACCCATTAAGTGCTTCCAAACAAATGTAGTTTTTGACAGCACTTTTCCAGTGTTACCAACATATATTTTGTATACCAGTTAGGCACCATCGATTCGCCATGCGTTAGCAAGTGGCGAAAAGACAAGGCAAATATTAAGTAACCACTAAGTGAAAACTGCTCAAAATAGAACTTAGACATTTTTATACTTGATTCTCGGTCATTGTTGAAATTTTGGAAGGAGCATTACCTGTACTCAGTCGATGGGCTGCCAGCTGCGGTCTTAGAGCCAACAAAACTGAGTTCACGCTATTCACCAGAAAATACAAACCTCCACCTTATAGACTTCCTAGAATAAACAACCAGTTGCTTACGCTCTCGTCGGAATTTTAATATCTTGGTAAAACACTTGACTCCAGGCTCCATGGACAGCTCAGTTAAGAAGGTATAGCTTTCTACTCTTGCAAATCTATGTTCGGCAAGAAATGGGGTCTCAAGCCGCATGTCGTACTATGGATGTAAAACTTAGTGGTTCTGCAAATTTAGACATATAGTTGCCTAGATTGGTGGGTATTTCTTCGGGAGGGCTATAACACCACTAACTTAGAGAGAGTGCTGAGGACTGCATACATTAGCATCACTGGAGCGTGTAGAACATGTCCCACTGTCGTGCTTAACGTCATTCTGCACTTATTCAAGTTCAATCCATTGCTGCTCAGGGCGCTATTTGGTTGAAGGAGGTTGGTCTCTTGTGGCAATCACAAAGGACGAATCCTTTTTCGTCCAAATGTGCTCTCTCCCTGGGCAACCATACCAACCTAACCTAACCTAACCTGTGGAGTAGGTAGCATTTTGAGTCAGATTTATCTTTCTTTCTCTGTACTTCGCACAGATCGTTCCATCCGCAAACTGGGTTTTGAGGGCTGAACTAGGGCTGTGTCTTTCACCGACGGATCCAAGATGGAATCTGAAATGGATGTGCGGGTTTTCTCTAAGAGCCAATATTGCACTCCTATTTAAACTGTGGCAAACTAGTGTATTTTTTCATTTATTCTAAAAACACTTAGGCAAAATATTGCAAATTTAAAATGCCTAAAGAAATTTGATTGAAAAAAAGATTGCAAAACGCTTTTGGAGGTTTTACTATATGGGTCGAGGTCTTTCGTACAGAGTTGGACAATGACCCCGGAATTGTTACACAGTGTAATTACTCTATCCACTTTTCTATTAATAGCCAAGCCATTATCCATTTAGCAATTTGTAATTGAAAGACACAAAGCCCAACAATTTTCCATTAGGAAAATTTTCCAATTTCTGTGCTCGAAAATGTGGCAACTGTTGCAATTTATTCAACATAAAATTTTCACTTGCAAATGTGGCATTGTTGCAACATGCAAATGCTGACAAATAAAGCAGATGCCATAACAATGCTGAGTGGCAAAACAAAAATCGCAGCAAAACTGGTTGTGTAGAGGCAACGTTGAGTAGCACAGCGCAACGCAACATGCCACACAAAACACAGTCCGCCGCACAACCACATACCCCCAGTCGGCGAAAATGGTTTTATGTTGTAGAAAAGTTCAAAAAATATTTGTATTGCTAAAACAGTTCGCAGTTGTTGGAACATACGCGTCAATGTTTGCAACATGCTTGTTGCAAGTGAATTTCCACATTTTCGATTGAGAAATTTTTGCAAAGTAACAGTGAATGGATTGTTGAAAAACACGTTAGTGGAAGGCCTTTGCAACGACTTTTTGGTTCATAACAATGTTGCGGCAAGCACTTGCAACACGTGCCCGATTGCACGCTGAGTATTTCTGCCTTTATCACGCACTTGATTAAGAATTGAAATGGTAAAGTAGCGCCGCGCGGGTAATTTGCATGCATACATGCAACGCGACCACTGTCATGGCAGGTGGGACGTGTGTGTGCGATGAAGTCAGCAGAGTGCCACACTGCCCCAATGACCCGCTGCTGCTAGCGGCAACACAGCAAAATGTTGGAACAGCTCCCCTGACGCTGGCTGCTGTTGCATATTATCCACATGCACATACATACACACACACATGCGAGTACAAGTGTAGGTACATGCAACATGCATTGCTTGTCACATACGAAACATTCGAGCGCGCACAATGCACCGATTGCTTAGTTACATGCCACACACTTATTAACACTGTTGTTGTGTGTCATTTACAAACAAGTACATGTGCTACAATACTTTTGTGTGTATGTGTATTGGTGTATCGCTATATCGTCGTTGCATGTTGCAAGTGCGCCAAGGACAATTTGCGCAATGTGGACAGCCTGTCAATCAAGTGCCACATTTGCTGTATTAATGTTGCTGCCACATTGCCGACTATTATACAATTGTTGTTGTGAGTTTTCCTTGCCCCATTTTCGAGCATCAGCGAATACTACATACACCAAGCACTGGCATGCATCTACATACACACATACATACATACATACAAAAATATGCATAATCAGAAAACAACTCTCATTTGTGCGAATAAATGTGTGTGTGAGTACAAAATTTTTTTTTAAACAGCTGCAGGCCGCTCGGGGAGTCGGTACTGCCCGTTGGTGGTGCGGCTCGTCGACAAGGCAATCGTCGTCATTGTCTTGCAACATATTGTGGCAAGAACAGTTATGTTGACAGGAAAATATGGCCATGCAATACATTCGGCAGTGGGAGTATGCGTGTGTGTATGTGTGCCTGCAAGCCGCTGGCGCAGAGGAAATGTAAGGAACGTTGAAGAAATCGAATAAAGTCGAGTGTGTAAGGAAGATGTTGGCAAACAAAATGTAACAAAATTATATATGAAGCAAAGGCAGCACGCAAGCAAAAACAGTAAAAACTCGCATTTGAAAGGGAGATCAAAAATTACGCGAAAAGAAATTTTAAATGAAATATGAATGTTTTTTTTTATTTCGTTTTATTGTTCTTTTTGCCTAATACAACTCGAAGATCCTTTCTAAGGTTTATTTGGTCAATCCTTCAAAATTCATTATCATTAGTATTCATTTTTTGGGAAAGCTTTGGTTTAGTTAGTTAGAAATAAATAATAAAAAATACCGTAACTTATACACATACATTCTGTCGAATTGTACCAGGAATTGTTCAATAAAACGCAAAATAATTGTTTAATCATCAAAATTTATTTTGTCGCCTTCATAATAGGCTCCACTCGAAGCAATTCGGATATGCCAACGATTAGTCCAGTCATCAAACGCATTTGGAGAGATCTTCTTCAGCTCCTTCAGCGAATTCTCCTTAATGGCCTCTATCGACTCAAAGCGGCGTCTGCGGAGTGCCAATTTAAATTTTGCGAAAAGGAAAAAGTCACAGAGGGCCAAATTCGGCGAATACGGTGGTTGTTCAATGATATTTGTCGACGAGTTTTTGACCAGTAAAGTGTTCACAATATGAGCCTTGTGACACGGTGCGTTACCATGGTGCAAGATCCATGAGTTTTCTTTCCACAAATTGGGCCATTTCCTACGCACATTCTCTCTCAAACGTCACATAACTTTCAAATAATATTCTTTATGTACTGTAGAACGATTTGCAACGAATTCCGAGTGCTCAACACCAGGATAATCAATCAAAACGAGTAGCAGGACTTGCACTTTTGACCGCCTTTGACATGGTTTTTGGGTTTCGGCTCATGTGGATAGCGCCATCCAGCCGCCTGTTGACTGGTTTGCAGGTCAAACTCATATACCCACGTCTCATCACCTGTTATGATGCGCTTGATACACGTTGGTACAACTCTGAACTAAACGGCAATATCCAGTCTCACTCCTTGTATAAAACGAAATTAAAACTGCAGTTCATAAACTGAACTGAAACAAAGCGGCAGGTGGTGACGGGATCCCTGCTGAATTACTTATCGCCGATACAGGCGATATCGCTCGATTCTACACCCCCACATCGGTTCAGCCTGAGGCCGCGAGAACTTTCCGATGCCGAGAACGAAAGGCAATGTGGTTAGGCTGACGAAAAATGGTGATCTTTGGGAATATGACAACTGGAGAGACATCTCACTGATTAACACTATTTATAAAATAGTCGCAACTAATATTCTGTATAGACTTCAACCGGACGAAATGTCACTAGGTCATGAACCAGGTCCGTCCTCAGCAGAACTGAGTAGATCAAGCGAATACTCTCAGGATAATTATTGAATAAGTTCTGGTGAATAAAGGTCCAGCGGCTATGTTGGCTGGGTCATGCCGTCCGAATAGATACAAACGCCACGGCTGTGAAAATATTCGATACAGTACCAGCTGGTGCTAGCAGAGGAAAAGGACGGCCTTCTCTGCGTTGAAAAGATCAGGTAAAGAAGGACTTGACTTCACTTGGTGTGTTTAACTGGTTCCGGTTAGCACGAAAAAGAAACGACTTGTTTAACTCGGCCAAAACCGCGTAAGCAGTTATCGCGCCAATTAAGAATAATGATTGGACAGTTATTATAATGGAACACTCAACTTTATATGGTGTTCATCGATAGGCTTTTGATACCGTCAAGCATTATGGACTTCTCTAGCACACCGTTCTTCCACTAGCACTCCGGTCCGGTGTAAGAAAAAGGGCTGACTACTGTTGCCACTTCTATGCGTGGTTCCACTTGGCGAAGTAAGGCAGAAAGTGGAAAAAAGAAGCCATGCTATCACTTGGACGCTATCACGCCAACTACATGACCCGGACTATGCGGACGATATTTGCCTGCTTTCACACGGACATTCCGACATGCAGGCCAAAATCGATCTTCTAGTCATTGCTGCACGAAGCCTTGGTCTGGAAATAAACAGCAAGAAAATGGTAGCAATACGACTCTATCAAACAATCACATCAATTTTATAGTCGAGGGAGAAGCGGTGCAGTGCTGTGAATGTTTTTGCTGATTAGGTCCACCGGCGAAGATGAAAAGTGAAATAAATTCTTTAACTTCAGAAACATTAGCTTGTGATTGACAGTGTCTGACAAAGCCTTGGAGTTGTCAAGAAGAGTTAGTAAGGTTACACAATTTTTGGCAAATATTTTTGTGGTACGTTTTTGCGTTTATTTATTAAGCATATTTTTTGCCCTTTTCCACAAAAAACCAAAAAGGGTCATCTATTGGGTAGTTAGAGCTTTAAAAGGTTCCACAAAAATGTTGTTCGTTATTTTTTAGAATTTCTGAACATATCATATAACTAGAATATAAGGATGAGATGGCTTTCTATGCCGATTCACCATAAGAAAGTGCAAACGGTAGCAAATTTGTCACCGTTTTTTGGAAAAAAGTGATTTTTGCGTACAGTGTTATCTAAAGAGGCTGAACGAGCCATCGCAATATGGCTCCGGTGCATGAGCGTTCTTGGTGTAAAATAGCGCGAATAACCTTATTGGCTTTTTCCATCTTTTCTTATTAGCTTTCCCTTTGCTTCTCTTTACTTTTTCTAAAGGTCTAGCTTAGTATTCTCCCCTATTACAAGTATTGTTATTTATTGCTTATAAACATCCAAGGCATCGTAATATGCCTTTTGAATCCCATAGAATAGTAGTCATCATATTTCCAGCCGATTGTAGCACCTTAAACTTCTCAGGCGGTGTTGTACCTAGTTTGAGACTCGGTATAGACTTCTGCTTCGACTTACTTTCATAGCGGTCCTGCTCTCCAACAAACATCTGTTTCACAAATCTATCCCTGTTCTGGCTTCACTGATTCAAAAACTCATCTTAACATGCAAAGTTCATTGGCGCCTGAAGTCGTGTGAACATTTTCGGCAGTCCTCTTGCACTGACCTTAGACATACGAAGAAGCTCATGAATGACTTCTGGACGAATCTTGATGATATTATAACCATTATGTAATTTTTGTCCATTTTAAACGTGTAACTTCTAGAATAAGTTTTTGGACTTTTTCAGCTATGTATGAAGACACCGGCTCAAACAGCCAGCATGGTCGCTGATCGTCTTCAATAGATTCTTTATCTTGCTTTTACAGATTATACCGCTTATAAATCAATATTTCTTCTAAACGAGAGTGTCCCTGGCCAAATGATATTTCTCCTATAATCATTTGTAATATTTTTCCCCTAATGCGGAATTCTCTCATTTCTTGAAGCTAAATTTTCTTTATAGCTGCTGTTTTCTTCCGGATTCACTTATTTAACTGACAATATTTCCACGGTTAGTAAGCCGATTAGAGTGAAACTTAGTATTTATAGTTCCTTAGAGTGGTAGCAAAGTACTAAGTAAGAATAAAAGGTTTCCCTACTTTTCTCCGATTCAATCCAACGGTTGACTTTTTGACCTCCTCTCGTACCGACCGAATTCCAAGTAGAGTAACTTCAACGCCACAGCGGAATAAACGAAAAACATATTGGAATTCCATTGTGCATTTACTGGTTTGCTGTGTGCAACATTGCAACAGCTGTGCTCCCGGAACATGACTGCCAGCCAGTATGCTACGCTTTCGCAGTATTTGCGCGAGGTCATCGCTTGTCGCAAGTAGGACATTCATCAGCCCACTTAATGTGCTTGCGGATGATGGTAGCTTGTGGAAATGAAAGCAACGCGCTGTGGAGCGCATTTAAAAATTTTCCATTATTTATTTATTGCTTGTGAAACAAAAATATACACAAGGGACAGAAATCGCAGCTGAAAGGGAAATAAAGTCAATGCAAAGAAAAATGCAAGAGAAAACGTGTTGATGCAACCGACGTGATATTGTCAGTTGGCTTAATATCGCCGAAGTTGAAGAGGGTGCAAAAGTAGCGTGGCAATTTCATTTATTTTCACATTTGGCATAAGCTTTGACAATGGTGAGTGCAATAGGATGAACAGCCTGTATTCTCTGTGCCCTCTGCAACGTGTATGTACAGTTATGCAACTCTATTATTTTTTCGGATCACTCAGTTGAAGTAAGTTGACTACTCTTTTTTTTTCTAATCTCACCTCTTCTATTACATATTTTTCTTGGTGTCTCAGATCAAATGTTACGAGTTCATCGACTCTACCGCCTACCTACTGCTCGTCTTAGGAGAGAAGAGAGACGGGTTTTTTGGGTAGGAGAAGTGTGGGAAGTAATAAAAGTGAAGTGTAATTAGTTATTAAGTTTTTTTACTTACTTACTGGTGTCCTGATCTCCACTTGGAACATAGAGACCCTGACTTTTTTTAGAGTTTATTTAAGGATCGTGGCGCCTCCAAAAAGTAGTTTTTGAGCTTCGCAGATAGCTCAACTGGGCTCCTGTTCCCGAAGAACACTGATAAATTTAAAGACCGATTACAAACATTTGTACCGTGAATTGTATTTGAGCCTAACTTAAAGACAGATTTTTATAACTTTGAGCTTTAAGTACACAAAAGTCTATCTTGTCTTTTTGAGAAACAGCGTCCACTTCAAAAACAGATCCGTTGATGTTTCTGAGGCTGAGCTGCAAAAGCGAGAGGAGTCGCTCGACTACATCTCGAGCCTATGCAGACGGTATTATAGTCTACAGTCCTGCGTATTAACGTTACTCCTATGAGAGATTTTTAAAGAATATATCACAATTTTGACGGTATATCCCCCTCTTAAGCCTTTTGCGTGGCATCGTCGACTGTAGTTATATGCAAATAAATTTTCCCACTTTCAAGCTCTTCTTTAAGGGGGGGGTAGGGTTTCAAAATCGAAATTTTTTTTCTTCACTCATCTTATAGTAAATCATTTCAAGAATGTTGTGTCAAAATTTTAAGTGGATCGGAGCAGAACTCTCAAAGTTATAGCCTTTGTAGGCACTCTACCTCGAATGCGGAGCATCGATAATTTCTCAGAGTCATTTTTTCAAACGCGTTTTTCCCGAAACGACTTCTTAAAAGTCGGTGCCAATCACAACTCCGAAACTATTCAACCGATTCTTTTCAAATTTGGCACACGTTTTCTAAATCAAAAATACCTCCCCCCTACACTGTTTTTTGTTTATTTTTTTTTTTTTAAGGTTGTTTTTCACTTACAAATATGGCGAAATTTTTCGCCAAAAATGCTCGTTTTACGTTTTTTTGCCACCAAAACTACAAAAATGAAAAAAAAAAAAATTTTATTAATGTAGGGGGGAGCATTACGTCATACTTTAACTGAAAAATTCGACTTTTTTAGTTTCAGATGATTCTACGACGAATGCCGATTGGCACCGCAGAGCACCTCTCGAACAACATATCTCCAAAAAAACTCTGTCATGGGCTTATTTGTCAATATTTTATTATTAATTTTTTTTTAAAAACTTATTGAAAAGATGTACAATAACATGCAACTGATTTTATTAAAGTATCTTAAGCCATATTTCTGTAAAAAATTAAAAAAAAAGTGGTTTTTTTTTAGCGCTAAACCCTACCTCCCCCTTAATGTGCGAACTATGCTTAACACGACTCCAGCAATACTGGGAGTACTACGTACCCTTGTAGTCCACGTAAGATCTATCCACGTCAGGCAGATATATCCAGCCTATCCTACCGAGATTCAGCCAGCTCATCTACTAGTTCTCTTATCTCTGTTAATGCCTTTGTTACTCGGCATGGAGAAAAGCAGAATTTGATTGTGTGCTTCTGCGACTCTGGCCTCATTAAAACTTCAGGATTAATGACAGAATAGACCTTCTTCTTCTTAATTGGCGCTATAACCGCTTAAGCGATTTTGACCGAGTTTAACAAAGCGCGCCAGTCGTTTCTTTCTCGTGCTAACCGGCGTCAGTTGGACACACCAAGTGAAGCCAAGTCCTTCTCCACCTGATCTTTCCAACGCAGAGGAGGCCTTCCTCTTCCTCTGCTACCACCAGTTGGTACCGCATCGAATACTTTCAAAGCTGGAGCGTTTGTATCCATTCCGACGACAGCGATATTCGCCGTTGCCAATGTGCAAACCTCCAAAAATCTTACGCAGAATCTTTACAGAACAGACCAGTCTAAGGTTAAAGAGATCTGCTCGACAGTTGTTGGTGCTTGAAAAATGATTGTGTCACAGTTGAAAAAGCAATCACAGAAATCCGAGCAACCGCTCCGTAAGTTATTTTAGGTTAGGTCGTAGCGGTTGTCAACTATGGGATGTATGCCGGCTTATAACCAATAGTGAGGCCGCATGGGAAGCTTGTGCTTATCTCTTATAAAACAAATACGAACTGATCAAAACTTTTAGAAGATCCTGGATTTTCACACTCTCAGTACTGTGAGACTTATCAGTACTGTGAGTATCTTCTAAATCATTTAAAATTTATCTATCTAATATGGCGAATCTCTATCTACTTAGAGCAATACAGTGGCCCAGAAGGTGCAAAATCGTTCGCAGACATCGGATGTCTGTGCGCCAAGCCTTTGAGCGTATCTGCCTATTAAATAGTAGTTACTATGGGGTTAAATATAATATGCACATCCATCTGTGACTGGAGTTTGAGCATATGTGTGTGAGATGTAAGTACTTCGCTAGACTAGTTTTCGCTTTGGGCCTAGTTGGGCCAGTGTGGATTTTCGCACAGAAGGATGGAACGTAGATACCTCATATTGCCCACTCCATCCGTTCACACTCATTTTCCTCATTCTCGGTAGGGCTCCTTATTGGTAAAAGAAGTGATGAACATCTCAGAGAGATTTATTGTGAGGTTGACCTAGGCGCACCATATATTAGTTAGGATTGAAGTATCAAAAATAGCTTCTTAAAAATCCACTCACATTTGCGGGACATAACTCGGTATCCTTTATAGATTATTAGTTGTGTTACATTTTCCGCTAAACCATATCCAGGTATTCTGTTTTAGAGTAAAAACAATTCCTTGAGATAGCTCTTGGAGTGTTCAAGAGAAAGATTCTAGAGGAAACTTTTGGGGCTTTGCGCGTTGGCGACAAAGAATATCGCAGGTGTTGGAATGAGCTGTATGAGCATTTCGGAGACTATATAGTGCAGCGAATAAAGACCACGACCATGTCGTATGAACGCGCGAGCTTTTAAAGTAATCGCTGCGGTACCTGATTGCGGTACAGGACAGAGGTATGCCTCTTAAACCTGAGAACTACCAGTTAAGTTGTCTTCGGGAGTGTGGATACAGTTCCAGAGTAGATGCGTCCAGGAAGTGGGTTGACAGTTGGGCACTTGCTTTTCCTTCCACCTATCAGTATAAATAGCACTCGATAAATGATAGATGAAACTTATATCTCTACTTTTCCCATTAAAGAGACAAACTTCGGAAGCTATCTCTTTTTGCGTTCCTTTTCTAAGAAGAAGATAGACTAGACTATTTGCGTACTTCTGGAAGTGTGACCAAAGGGTCTAGAATGCCCCTCTTTATTTGGTCTCTAGGTAGCTACAGGTAAAAGCACTAATCACTACAAAGCAGCGTGCCCTTATTTGTGTCATCAAAAGATTTTTTTCTTTTTTCCACCAAAGGCAACATATCCATGTGCGGCATTTAGGTTACGGCTGGTTTTAACTCACGGGTTTAATTGTGGTACTTGGAGAAGGCAATAAGCCGCCGTTTTTTCCGTATAAATCATTTCAAACGTTTTAAACCTTTTTTGTCTTTCATTTTCCATTTATGGCTGTCTCTTTTTTTCGCAATGCTGCTGCCAAACTCAACACGCGCATATTTACCAACGCCAAATTTAGGAGTCATGTTGAATGGAATTGTGTTTTTAAGCTGGTGTTGTATACTTTACGGCGTTGTAACTTCATACGCCTCAACACTTTGGTTTTAGCTTTATGGTGGTAATGGAGCAAAAAAAAAAACAACAAAAAGAAAAAAAAAACGGAAATTGCTAAAATGCGAAAATTTTTAACTAAAATTGAATGGTGCAAAAAATGTTAAAAAGCAAATCATGGAGACGCGGAAGTTAATAAGGTAGAAGGGGCAATATGATGGACTGATGCGGGTGAAAGAGAAGAGTTTGCCTGTAACTGTAAATGAATTTAATGAATGCAAAGTTAGTGGCACACCAAAAGCGCAACAACAACAAAACTTGTGAATGGTTGTGCGCAAGCAGGGAAAGACATCGGGCGAAGGCGGCAAAGAGAGGACAAACGCGTAAAGGGACAACAAGCTGAGCGCCAGCTGTAAAAAGCAGCTTTACACGAGTGCTGTGCTTACCACAACTATTTATGTTATGCCAAATATTATGCAACGGGAAAAAGTGAAAAGTGCAAAATTTCGTTTTTCCGAACGTGTTTTTCTGCATTATTTTAATTTATTTCACTTTTAATGCCCGCAACGAATGAAAAATTTATGAATTTTGTGGTTGCAAAGTGTGCGAACTGTAATTTATGTATATATGTATGTGTTTATGTATGTATGAATATATGTATATATGAATGTAAGTATGTATGTATGTGCGTGTGTATATAAATGTATGCTAGTTTGTATAAACTAAGCGGCAGGCGGATAGTGGTGGCCAACATTTTGCAAATACGGATTTTTTTAAGCCCTCTTGTGGGTGTACGTGTGCGTACGTGCGTGTATATGTGTATATATATACATATGTATAGTAGCTGCATATATATATATATATAAAGCCTCACACCCATTTTCATCGCTTCCAAACTAGTACACTGGCACTAGTTTGTCGAATAGTTCTCTCGCTTCTAATTATTTATTTATGTTGGATGGCCAACGGCAAGCAGACAACAGCTATAAAAACAAATAAGCAACAAAAATAAACAGCCAACATTCTTTGCGCGTCAAAAGAACAAGTAGTGTTTATTTTATCTTGCAATGCGCCTGCAAGTATGCAACAAGCTTACGAGAGTAATCCACATTCACTGCATTAGTAGGATAAATAAGAAATGGAAGACAAAATAAAAAGAGACCAAAGAAAAGTACAACTGTAAATAAAATGCATAGCAAAAGCGTGTGGAAACGGAAGTGCCAGCGGTGTTACAAACAGTCGCACAGTGGTTGATTTTTGGGGAACATCGCCATTTTCATGTCAACTTTATCGAAAATCTATATATATAAAAAGAAGTTACATTTCCTTGGTAATCTTATAACTCAAGAACCGCCGAACCGATTAACACAAAAATTTCAGAGTTCCTTTCTATCTTTGAGGAGGTGGTTTGTGTGAAGTTTGATTGAAATCGGTGCAGCCGTTCCTGACATTTTATGTGAGTAATGGTTTCCTCTCATACAAAATGCCTGTAATATACTGTTTCTTGAAATAATTTTCAATATTTTGCTTTTACATTCAAATAGTAATATACTGTTTTTTGAAAAAATTTTGAATCTTTTGCTGTTACATTCAAATACTAATATATTGTATTAAAAGAATACCACGTGCAAGAAAATCGGTGCAGCCGTTCCTGACATTTTATGTGAGTTATGAAATGCCTGTAATATACTGTTTTTTGAAATAATAATAGCAAACGACGTTAATTTGTTGTGAATTTGTTAGCACATGCCAATGCTATGGACGTACCGCAAAAGTGAATTGTTTGTTTTATGTTTGTAAACGCTAAAGTGTACGCCGTATCGACGTGCAGCAGAAAACCGCTTAACCTCAAGACCAACAACAACAGTGTAGTCTACGATCAATTTGATTGAAATCGGTGCAGCCGTTCCTGACATTTTATGTGAGTAATGGTTTCCTCTCATACGAAATGCCTGTAATATCCTGTTTTTTGAAATAATTTTCAATATTTCGCTATTACATTTAATCTATATATATAAAAAGAAGTTACATTTCCTTGGTAATCTTATAACTCAAGAACCACCGAACCGATTAACACAAAAATTTCAGAGTTCCTTTCTATCTTTGAGGAGGTGGTTTGTGTGAAGTTTGATTGAAATCGGTGCAGCCGTTCCTGACATTTTATGTGAGTAATGGTTTCCTCTCATACAAAATGCCTGTAATATACTGTTTCTTGAAATAATTTTCAATATTTTGCTTTTACATTCAAATAGTAATATACTGTTTTTTGAAAAAATTTTGAATCTTTTGCTGTTACATTCAAATACTAATATATTGTATTAAAAGAATACCACGTGCAAGAAAATCGGTGCAGCCGTTCCTGACATTTTATGTGAGTTATGAAATGCCTGTAATATACTGTTTTTTGAAATAATAATAGCAAACGACGTTAATTTGTTGTGAATTTGTTAGCACTTGCCAATGCTACGGACGTACCGCAAAAGTGAATTGTTTGTTTTATGTTTGTAAACGCTAAAGTGTACGCCGTATCGACGTGCAGCAGAAAACCGCTTAACCTCAAGACCAACAACAACAGTGTAGTCTACGATCAATTTGATTGAAATCGGTGCAGCCGTTCCTGACATTTTATGTGAGTAATGGTTTCCTCTCATACGAAATGCCTATAATATCCTGTTTTTTGAAATAATTTTCAATATTTCGCTATTACATTTAATTAGTAATATATTGTACTGAAAGAATGCCACGCGCAAGACGAGCAAACATTCTATATACATAAAAATAAGTTACATTCCCTTGGTAATATTATATCTGAAGAGCCGCCGAACCGATTAACACAAGAATTTTAGAGTTCTTTTCTATCTTTGGAGGTAGTTTGTGTGAAGCTTAATTGAAATCGGTGCAGCCGTTCCTGACATTTTATGTGAGTAATGGTTTCCTCTCATACGAAATGCCTGTAATATCCTGTTTTTTGAAATAATTTTCAATATTTCGCTATTACATTTAATCTATATATATAAAAAGAAGTTACATTTCCTTGGTAATCTTATAACTCAAGAACGGGCTCACCTATCCAAACCAAATTTTTAGGCTTTGTTTGGACTATTCAGTAGATGGTTTGTGTTTTAAAATTTTAAGAATCGGATACCAGGGTTTCGAGAAATAGGCCAAAACGTGAACCCTGGTAACCGTACTATGTGTTTGTACAATATGGGTAGCAAATGGAAGCTGTTGATGATTTCTATAGTATAGAGTATTTTTCATACCGTTCCGTGAATAGGGTCTCGAGATATAATCCAAAACGTGTACCTGGGTAACCCTAGGATGTGTTTGTACAATATGGGTAGCAAATGGAAGCTGCTGATGATTCTATAGTATAGAGTATTTTTGATGCCGCTCCGTGACTAGGGTCTCGAGATATCGCCCAAAATGTGGACCTGGATAACACTAGGATGTGTTTGAACCACATGAGTATACATTTCGGCAAAAATGTAAAGAACTTATGGATTTAATTGTGAAATTATATGTATTTGGGGAGGTGCGATGCCATATGTACTCCATCGAATGGCAGAAAAGGGGATTGCCGCACGCACATATACTAATTTGGCTGGTACATAAAATAACTCCGGATCAAATCGATAGCCTTATATCAGCTGAAATTCCTAACCACACTGCTGATCCTGAGTTATTTCAAGTTGTCGTTATATATTACATTTCCTTGGTAATCTTATAACTCAAGAACCGCCGAACCCATTGACACAAAAATTTTAGAGTTCTTTTCTATCTTTGAGGAGGTGGTTTGTGTGAAGTTTGATTGAAATCGGTGCAACCGTTCCTGAGTTATGACATTTTATGTGAGTAATGGTTTCCTCTCATACGAAATGCCTGTATGGGAAAAACAATAACAAATACACAGCCGCTTATGAGCGCTTCTGTTGTACTGTTGTGGTTGTAAGTGTTAATATTAATTTTGGGCGAAAATATAATAAAAACTGGAGCATTCAAGGAACTGGAAAAACAATTTTAACTTTATTTATTTTAGCATAATTTATTTAGCGTAAAAAATTGAAATGGAAATTAAAGAATCAAAGTTTAATTACAAGTTTTTATCGGCTCTTTCACCTTACCTGTATATAGGTGACCACCACAATCAAATTTTAAAA
Source organism: Anastrepha fraterculus (assembly GCA_037575425.1). NCBI lineage: Eukaryota > Metazoa > Arthropoda > Insecta > Diptera > Tephritidae > Anastrepha > Anastrepha fraterculus. The sequence continues at coordinate 108,904 of JAYXIM010049341.1, forward strand.
AAGTACAGAAAAGGCTATTGTGACATCTTTAGAAAGTATGTTGAATGAAAAAAATCAACTAATTCAACTGTTTAAACATTTTACGAGTTCTATAAAGAAAACTTAATATGAAAAATTTATTGCGATATAAAAAAAACATTTTATGTATGGTGGTGCGAAGCCCACTGGGTGATGCGTGAATGAATTGCAAACAATGTTCCATCAACACAATGAATTGGTGAAATTGTTCAAAGTGGCACTCGATCTGATGCCCACCGATGACCACAAAATAATAATAAAAGCCGATAAAACACCAATTGGGGAGCACGCCAGACGATTCAATATAAAAAAACATTTTATGTATGGTGGTGCGAAGCCCACTGGGGAATGCTAGTATTTTCATACAATTTGGTAGCTTAATACGTAAGCATGAAGCATTCATAACTTTTTCTGCAGAAAAATATAATTTTTTGTATAAACAGCGGTTAAACTCAAATGATTTGGATGCTGCAAAGAGGGTCTTAAAATTTCTTTGCATTTACTGCTTTTGACGAGAGAAGCTTAGTTTGTTGACAAGATCAAAATCAAGTCGTTTTAACCGAAAGTGATCTATATTAAGAAAGATATTCCTTTGTTTGTTTCTTTTTATTAGCTCATAGTGCACTGCATCCTCTAATAAGGTCTATTGTGCGTGATCGTGAGCTTATAATTGCAGACTTCTAATGAATTTGTGCACTTTCTCAGGGGGTTTGCTACACAACAACAAGTTGAAAAATGGCGCATTGAGGTCAATAAAGACAAAACACAACATATAATATACGCGAAGAGAAAATCTGCAAGATATCGAATCCAAATTAACGGGGAAGACATAAAAATACACTCAAGTGCAAAATCCTTAGGCATAATGATTGACTCAAAACTCACATGGAAAAAACACATACCGAACAAGAGAAACGAGATGAAAAACAAATTCCGACAACTCTACTGGCTACTAGGAAAACAGTTAACCCTAAGCTTACTTAATAAACAAATGATATACAAATCAATAATCAGACCGACATGGAGCTACGGACTAGAAATTTGGGGGACTGCCAGTAAATCAAAGTCAATCTAAGATGCTAAGGACAATCACAAACGCAAATTGGTACATAAAAAATGACGATATTCACCGCGACCTCGGCATAGACACGGCCATTGAAGCAGTAAAAAGAAGCAGCAGTAAGCACATCTTGCGACTATTGGAGCACAAAAACCATGAGATGAGACTGATACCGGAAATGGAACTTAAACCAAGAAGACTAAAGCGCAAAACACCAACAGATCTTGCTCGTACTGTAATATAAAATAAAATAAAATTATAGAAAACTATGTATTAGTAAAATTGTAACTAAATACCACCAAAGACAATAATGTTCTCTTTCAAAGGGAAGGGACATTTTAATTCCAAACCCTAACACCAATTACTTATTGTTAATATTAACAGATCGTAATTATTTATGGAAAAAAAACAATGGATTTAGAATAATTCTACCTAAACTGCTGAGTTTTCATCTTGTGAGAGCTGCACATCCGCAGAGGATGTATTCTGGAGTTACATTGTCCAGCGCATGAAAATGACAGACACTTGCTTTTACTAATCCAGGTTTCCTGAGCTCATAGCGAAGACTTCAATGTACCTTACAAAATCCAGTGAGCGGTCTATTAAAGTTTATGGCTCGTTAGAATCCAATTTATTTCTTACTTTAAGAAATTTTCTTTGGGATATATGAGCTATTCCCATACAATAGTCGCCTAAAGCTTATTAGTTTTTCCAAACCTTGTTATTGAGTAATATTAAAAGTTCAAATGTTCACAGGGTTAATTGCAAACCATTAACCGTAATGCTCTCACTAGGTTGGTTGGTTGGTTGGTTGGTTTAAGTGGTGGTTCTATCACTCTGTGCAATTTAAGAACCTTACTAGGTTCTTGAATGTTAAACCAGACAATTGTTCCACATCGATAGGTCAGGGTATTCACAGAGGAAATGGAAAATTGTTTAATTTTCCTTTGGTTGCTAATAACTGTGTCAGTATGTGTTGTGAGGGATGCCAATTTTAGCTGCTTGTTCCCCGATAGACCAGAAGCCAGTTATTCCCGCCGTGAGTCTGTAGGCATCCCTTATTTTCATATTTGTCAGCATTGACGTTTGTTTGTGGATATAAATAGGCTAGAATATTCTGCTGACCTTACGGGTTGTCTGATAACTCCATCTACATACAATCCGCGATTCGGAGGTATTTTAGGGAAATTGCATTCTTGCTTGCATCCAGTGGTGTGAATACCGATTCTGCTAAATTACTCATGGCAATTCCTCCCTTTGTCAGTTAATCTGCTTTTTCGTTACAGTCAATGTTCAGATGCCTCGAGACCCAGATAAAGGTAACGTTATGGCTTACGCTCAAGGTGGTATGGGTGTTTCTATTTTCTTCCTTTAATTTAAAGGTTGTTGTAGCCGAATTCAGTGCTTGGATTGCAGCTTACCTTTCCAAAAGAATACCTTTAAAGAGAAATCTGCTATTAGTAACCTACAAGTTTGCCCTACTGCTAGTACTTCCACCTGGAAGGCACTACAAGTATTGGAACGACGCACAGATTTTTCAATTCTAAGTCTATGGGAATATATACCTGCTCCAACATCACAATCCATTTTTTAACCAATTGCCAAGTAATTTGATATTGTAATATCTCCCTAGAGCTTTCCACCAAACTACTGATCCGTATTATAAAATTAGTCATATAATCGCCTTATACAACCATAAAGTATACTTAGGTTGAAGATCCCACTAGAGTATCAAAACATTATTAAACCATTTCGATCCTTATTCCAAGATTTCAACTCTCATTTCGGAGTTTTTGATTGATTTTTCGGACCCGCTACAGATTTATATTTGAAATGCTCTATAGTTAAGGAAGACTTAAACGGTCTAATAGACAGTGAGCCGACTTTGTCATTGAAAGAGTCGGAGTAGAATATAGAAACTGGACTATTAAGTTAGGCAAACCAGTTTTGGCAACACAAGTGACAGAGGAGTTTGACGACGTTCTAAGCAGTGACAGCAAACAAGCAGAACGTTCTACCTCTACAGCTGAATGACAATCAAAATGGGACAAGTCACCCGAGGGCCGGTGGAGGCATAGGTTAATCTCAAAGATTAACGAGTGAACCTGTCGAAAACACAGATGCGTTTATTTTTTCCTGACGCAGCTTTTAAGGGGACACGGAGGCTTCGAAAAATATCTGCATCGCCTAGACTTAGCTGGTAGCCCTTATTGCCCACAACGCTTGGACGAAGAGAAGACTGCCGAACATGTGGCTTTTTATTGCAGCAGGTTCACTAAGGAACGCGACGGCCAAGTAAAAAAAGTTGGTGTGTCTAACGCCCAATAATCTACTCCCACAAATGCTTGAGTCGGACGAAAAGTGGAGGGCGGTACAAGCTTTTGCAACACGAATTGTCGTGGAATATCGCAACATTGATTGGAAGCTAAGGAATGATGCTAGACGCACGCAACAGCAACAACAACTGCCGTATTGACCGTATAGACGAATGCAACTGACCATTCAACTTATTGCTGACGATGGCCTCCAGCTGTAATTACCAAATTGGTGTCCCTGTAGGATGATCAGTTGGACGTGAGATACTATTAGTGACTAAGGCTTTCGATTGCCTTTCCAATCTCTTACAAAAAAAAAAAAAACCAAAAAAAGAAAGCAGTGATGAGATCCCAACTGCCTATTTGTCTAACATCTGACATTTTCTTCCAGAAGCTCCCATTGACTGAAGCATCAAAGCCTCCACACCTCTGTATAATTGGTAAGCCTGGTGGAACGCGCTACTTTAAACTCGTCTTCTTTGTAGATAATTTGGGTTCCATCAAGCCTGTTAGGTTGGCAACCATTAACGCGTTCAAGAATGTCGAAGACATTTGCAATCTCTTGTCAATCTAAACTGGGTTCCGGTATATATGTAGTGGTGCGCGATTAAAGGTTTCTGAGTCAGCAATTGAAGAACCGAGTGAAAGCATATTAGATGCCTGCTCTCACAAGTTGGGATGAACACTGAAACGGGCATTTATAAGAGATGGATTAATTTAAATCTGTCTGCTGAATATTACGTTTACTTTACACGCGAATTAATGAATGAAGAATCTGAAACTTGCTAAGACTCGCTGAGCCAAACATACGGCTTCTCACAGGAATACTAATGCGGCGTTGAGCTATGGGACTTATGGCAGCCTGGTCAGCAGACCTGCCTAGTGATTAACATTGAAGCAGTCGCAGAGATGAGGGAGAGGTAAAAGCTAGAGGAATATGCAGCAAAAGGCTTGCGGGCGTGTCGACTCTAATGGATCAGAATGTGTATGCTTGTAGTCGCCGAATAGCTGATGTGGAGTAGGTTTAAGCTAGGCTTGTCGAAGACAAGTGGCCCTAAGGCCCATTAGATACCTGCATTTGATTTCCATCCACTTACTAAGTTACTTACACCATTTAGATCTTTTTAGAAGGTAACTAATGCGTCCAGTGAGCCATTGTACAAATGTCCCAAGTCTTCGAAGAAACAATTGCCAAGTTATTTGGCACTAATCTAAAGTAATTTTTTTCTGTTTTTTGCAGATTTTTGTTTTTAGAAAATACAGTAAATGAAAGAAGTTACTATCTCGCCCATTTTTTGGATTGCCGGCTTACTATTTTACTTTGCGTTTATGACCAAAAAATTTCTACATTATTTTGTATGGACTTTGTAGCCCCGTTTAGATTTACTTTATATGGAAGGTAGGTGCTATAATATACCCAGCATACCCATTTTCGTTTTTTTCTTAAATTTTATACAAAAAATTAAAATATATATCGGAACCGTTCGTTAAATTTTTGAATTTTTTGCTAAGAAGTATTTGGAGCCGTACCATTGTGAGCCGTTTCGCTTCGCAGCCCTTTGCTGATAGCAGCGGATGGTAGTGCACGATTGGTTGTTATTGTTGCGTTGCTAATTTTTATTTAACTTTTTGTTATCTTACATTTTTATGCAAGTAATACTGTTTTCTAACGTTGCTTCTAATTCTTTTTATTTCTCTATCCTTTTGCTGACTTTTCTGGCATACGCATCGCTTTGGCTTTCTTTTATTAGAAGTTTTACAACTTTTCGCGCGTGGTTTTGATTTGTTCATGTAGAACACGGCAATAATATTTACTGCAAATACCGTTTGAATAAACTCGCAATGTAAAAATATGTGGATGGGCGTACTTTATTACGTAGCTGTACAGAAATAGTCATGGGAAATCACGTATTGCAAATAAATAGATTAGATTGCCTGGAAACGAGTGAAGAAATTTCACTAAAAATACGTTAAAAGATTTAATGAAGTTTCTAAGCGACTTTATATTGTATATTCGTAGGATGATTTTAGTGAAATTTTACAGGCAAATAGAGAAGTGAAGCGCAAATAGAAAAGTGAAGGCTTTTTTTATAAATTTTATTCGTGCGAAGCTATTTCGTGAGCTTCTAAGCAGCCACTCTCTGCCAAAATGTAGGTAATTATTTATTTCAGTATTCCTTCCCAATTTTTCAATTGAAGCAGTTGGGTTAGATCAACTTAAGATGTCTGCCACGAGTAAATGAGTGCTCGCTTGTGTATTACCACTGAAGTGAGTGTTTGTGGTTTTTTGCCTTTCCCTCATATTGAACCATAGCCACAGGCATAAATCAATAATTTAAGAATCATAAAACTATATAAATTTTAAATAAAATACAATCATTTTAGGAAATTATTATCATTTCTATCACAGAAAGTTTTTCAAAAAAACACACGTAAAGTTCAGAAAAATGCATGAAATTTTTATTTAAATCGATAGTACAGTCCATATAATTTAATGTTTGAAGATTATTTCATGCAAATGTTGACCGCGACTGCGCTTCAAATGATCCATCCACTTAGTCCAATTTTGGCATACTCTTTCCAATGTTTCGGCCGGTATCTCACATATAAATGCTTTAATGTTGTCTTCCAATGCGTTAATTGATACAGGCTTGTCTGAATAGACATGAGCTTTAACATAGTCCCACAAAAAATAATCTAAAGGCGTTATATCGCACGATCTCTCAGCAAGTCCATTGTTACGCGTGCTGAGTGGCATGTGGCACCGCCTTGCTGAAACCACATGTCATGCAAGTCAAGCTCTTGCATTTTGGGCAAAAAAAATTGGATATCATTTCACGGTAGCGCTGACCACTCACAGTTACGTTACGATTCGCCGCATCTTTGAAGAAGTACGGTCCAATGATACCTCCAGCCCATAAACCGCACCAAACTGTGAGCTTTTCTGGATACATTGGTAGCTCTTGTAATCCTTCTGGTTGATCTTCACTCCAAAATCGACAATTCAGCTTATTTACATACCCACTGACCCAAAAATGAGCGTCGTCGCTGAACACAATTTTTCGATAAAAGAGTGGATCTTCGGCCAACTTTCCAAGAGCCCATTCACCAAAAACTCTGCGTTGCGGTAGGTCGTTCGGCTTCAATTGTTGCCCCCGCTGTACTTTGAAAGGCTTCACACCTAAATCCTTTCGCAAAATTTTCCCCGTTGTTGAGTAACAGAGGCCCAATTGCTGTAAACGGCGACGAATCGATAATTGATGGTCAACGTTAACACTGGCCGATACAGCTGCGATATTTTCTTCAGTTCACACTCTACGTAAGAGTGTTGGTGGTATGATGTCCAATAATGTAAATTTGGTTCTAAATTTAGTCACAATGGCTCGAATTGTCGCTTCAGTGGGTCGATTAAACTGACCGTAAAATGGAAGAAGCGCGCGATAAACTTTCTTAACAGCACACGCATTTTTATAATAAAATTCAATGATTTGCAAGCGTTGTTCGTTTGTAAGACGATTCATGGTTAAATTATAAACCAAACTGAAGATGTTTGACAGTGAAACAAAATACGAAACGTGCGTCAAAATCACCCGTTGGTTTGCTCGTGGCCATATGTACCCTAATGGTACTTATGTCACTAAGCAGTTGAAAAGTGGTACTTTTCCTGGCTAGCTCATCGGCTTTACAATATCTCTGTGCTCTCTAATATCAATAGGACTACCATTTCTGTGCAACCTCTGTTCTTAGTATAGCCGCGTTCATTGATTTAATGCCCACTTGGCTGTCTGAGAATGTATTATTGTAGTTTTGTTACGGCATGCGTATTTAAATACGTACCCATTCTTTTATACCTAGAACTCCTGCCTGATAAATGCTGCACTAGTCTGCTAGACGGACGGATAGTTGAAGTCCTAGTTCCTTCAAAAATACCCCATAGCCAAACTTATTGGTAGCTTGGAACCATCTGAATAGAAATTTAATTAACCAGCTCTCCATGACCTTGGTGCTTGCCACTCTTTTCTTGACGATATGCTCGTCCTGAAGAGTCTGTCGAAAGTGGTATAAAACTCGCCCTATTTGTAGCACAACAACTGCTTGATTTGATTGACGAATTGGAGATGAAGCTCGGCCAAACGTCTAATAAGTAAGAGTATAGTTTCCAGGGGTCGTCATCTCACATTAGTTCGCTATCAAACGGATGCTTGGAAGCTACATAAAGGATACTGGGGTGAAGCGTGGGGTTGTAAGCTGCTTGAACCGTGTGCAGAAGAATCGTCCTGGCTACTCGCAAGTGAATGAAAATCCGGGACTTTCCTTACTTCTAGGGACGCCGGTTAGCACGAGAAAGAAGCGACTGGCGCACTTTATTAAATACGGACAAAATCGCTTAAGGGGTTATCGCTTTAAGGGTGTAACCCACTAACTACGCTCGAAAAAAAGGCTATTTTCGGAAATTTTTTTCAAGCAGGCTATGAATGATATTGATATAAAAGTTGTTAGGCTTGATAAATAAAGTCTTAAAATACAAGAAAAAATTTTTTTTTATTCATTTTTTGCAATTTTTTTATACAAAAACTATAGCTAAACATAACACCATGATTTAGAGATAGGTCGCTGGTCCACACGATATCTCGAGAACGGCTTATCTGAAACAGAAAAATCAAAAAGTTTTAGATTTGTTATAACAGTAGCTATAAAATAAAGTAAAATTATTAATTTTTATTAATAAATAACAAAATGGCGGCCAAAAAACAAAAAATTTTTAAAAAACATGATTTTTTACACTGTTTTTTGTGAAAAAAATTAGTAAAAATCAAAATTTTATTACGAAAGTTGTTTATTTTCTAGCTATTTATGTGCAGAATATGTGGTTAAAATTTCATGAGAATCGTTCCACTGGTTCCCGAGAAATCTTGTGGACCAACCGAAAAAACGTTAATTCGAGAAAAATGCAATTAAAGTTTTTTTTTATGAAAAATCATGAAAAAAACTTACCTAAGTTCAATCTGCGATTTTAACATGATGTTTCTGGATATATATACTTTCGAAAAATGCAAAAAAAAAATAATCGATTTTTCAAAAGTGAGTTAGTGGGTTACACCCTTAATTAAGAAGAAGAAGAGTATAGCTTGCTTTTAGGCTTAGTTTTTGCAATATTCACCAATGTCTATTTGGAGCCTGTTCTTTGTTTTGATCTCTCTGAAGGCTATTGAATTGATCTTAGTCTAATTGAGTTTGGTCTAGTTTTTCTTCACGCTCATGGTCAGGCTTAAGATCTTACTCCTGAGGTTGACCTTGTTATGGTCTTGATTTTGCTCGTGTTCACGCTTATGCCCATAATCGTAGTCCGGGTCTTGGTCTATCTATAAATCCTGCTATAAGTAATATTCCAGGTTTTGATTTTACATTTGCGCTTGCTTTTTTTCTTACTCTTTGCTTTGGCTACTTATTTCTAGCTGTTGATATACAACTTGGTTTTGGATACTTATTGTGACCTGTTTCGTATTGGCTTTGATTTTCTTGGCCTTGATTCTGAACTTATTCTGGCTTTAGTTTCTTTTGTCCTTTGCTCTTGTAGGCCAATTAAAAGTTAGGCTATAACATTTCAGTTATCTTTAATAGAAAAACTTTTGCTTTTGCTCTTATGTACAGTTAAGTATTTCACTGTCTAAAACTTTAGGAAGCTGTGTCGAACTATGTTGCTAATTAATTTTCGGTTATTGTCTACACAATAACAATCAGCGACACCATCATCATCATCTGTAGTTGACAGACAATTTTACTGCATTCAGTGGCACTGCCCAAACCTATGTCACTCCACTTGTATACATCCAAACATATACGCATACTTGTATATGGAGGTGTGTGTGTACTATATTTGCTTGGATTGACCATAAGCCTTTGAATCGATGTGGTTTGCCCTATACCCATTTAGATATTCAATTGGGTTTGTATGTAATTACTGGAATGTTATTCAATAAACACTAAATTTGTTAATTACCTCCATCAACACTACAAATATTGATTTTAGCCTAGAAATTCCCGTTTTCTATTTGTCACGAAAAGTTTATAAAATCAATATTTATTGGCAGCTAGTGTGACGCAACATTAAAGAAATATACACAAATACATATGTATGTACATCGGTGCATATCAGTTTTGTTGTTTGATAACCGATTTTCATGATTTTTGAATATTTTGAAAGGCTAAAGCATCTGCAACTAAGTGTCGAAATTTCAAGCCAATCAATGCAAAGCTAAGCGAGTCATAGCACTTTTGCTGGAAGGTAATATGTCAAAGTTTCAGGCTAATCAGATCAAAAGCGAGGGAGTACTGCAATTTTTCTTCTTCAGCCCCTTGCATCTCCAGCATCATGAAGTTCATTGTCCACGTCGCGCTTTTGCAGTTGGCATAGTTGCGGTGTCCAGGTGCTGGTTCTTAAATCAACGAACCTTTTTCCTCCTTCAAAATCATTTCAACAGTGACGTGGCTGCCAAAACGCGCAAATAAATTTTCAAAGTACTATGTCCAGCCGCGTGTCCAGAGCGTTTTGAAAATTATTTGGGACCCAACGCGAATAGACTTTTTTTCACGCAAGGCAATCATGCGAAATCTTATTGATGTTTGTTATTTAGTGTACAGTGTCGATATTTTCTGGCACCTGAAACTGATTTTGGACGACTGATGATCTTTTGGACTTCGTCGGTTCGGTTTGAATGTTCCTTCCTACCTTGGCGTTAAAGCCGCCACTTACGATTTCTATGTAATGTATTCATATACCTGGAAGCGGTCTATGGTAGCGATGCCTTTCCACTACAAATGGCGCTTTCTTGCTAAATCAATATGTTCAGTATTTAAACCAGTAATTTTTCTTTATGTATGTGTTATGTGTGTGTGTGTATACAGCTAGAAAACCTTTTTAGTTCTTTACTGGCTTTTACTTAATTTGGCAATTCCGTTCAACAGTTCACCCAGTTTTTTGCCGTTTTATCGCTGTGAACTGCCATTTGCACCATTTCGGATAGTTTAAACCACTTTTATGCTTCTATTCAACATCAAATAAATGAAAATTGTCTGCCCGCTGACCTTAATTAAAATCAGATTTGAATCGGTTTTAATGCATTGTGAGTAAAAAGAAAATACACTTTGTACAAAATGGGATACACGGAGAAGGAAAAATCATATAATTTAGTTCTTCTCGCGAAAGCAAAAATAACAATATGGGCTATAGGTAGAAGGAGTAGTGCTCTAACATTGTGAAACTACAATTTTCAATTGCCTCTTGAGTTATAGCAATGTCCATATCGATGAGGGTATCTGTAAAACCAACTCAATATTTCTCTTCATTTAACTATAAAAATTACAACGAAGAGGGATACAATCGGCCGGTTTTATACAATGCGAATGATCGATTTGGCCGTACGTTGAGTCTTAAGACCTATACATACGGGTGCGAAGTCTGGGTTCTGAAATCCAATGAAACCGATCAGTTAAATTATTTTGAAAAGAAGATTCTAAGAAAAATATATGAACCTGTGAAAAGACGGTTACTAGCGCATTCGGTGCAACGACGAGCTAGACACATTTATCAGGGGTGCAAATGTAATCAGGTGTAGCAAAACGCAAAGGATTCGATGGTACAATCAAATTTTATGAATAAGTAACGATACAATTCTAAAAAAGATCTTCGAAACAAATCTACAAGGCGACGCAAGAAGAGGTTGGCCGAGAAGATGATGGAGAGATGACATTGAGGGCGACATTGAAACTATGGGCATATCTTGGGTATACCAAACGAAAAGTTGATGACCGATTCACGTGGAGGCGAACTGTAATGGAATCAATGGTTCACCCCGAACTGTGATGCTATAATGGTGATGAGACTCATCGGATGTCTAATATTCATCTAATGAGTGGTTCCATGACTCAAGTATTTTGGCCATTGATCTCTCTGTTGGCTTGAGTATAAGAAGAAGTAGACTGAAAAAATTTAATAGTTTTGAGACTTATTTAATATTAAACATTTTGGTATACATTTCTTTTTGACATTTTTATAAATTTTGTTTAATTGTTTGAGATAAAAGATATTTCTAATTTTTTTATTAATATATGTACACATATAGTCATTAAAATAGGTACGCTGCCGTTTTTATAATTTTAAAGCTACTATTGAAATTTCGGTTTTTTACAAATGGCATCACTGTTTCGTTGGGTGTTAAAAAATCCATTATAACAAAGCGCCGTTTTGGTTGCGCAGGTTCGCTTATTTTCATAAAGTGGAATTTTGTGTGATCACAAAAATAGGTACTTTGCGAATAAGCCTTGCATTTTAACAAATTAAATGAAAAATATTGAATGTAACATAAGGAGCGAATTAGAAAGTTTATTTAGTAACAAATTTGAATTTCTTTCAAATATGGGTCGTGCGCAGCATGGCGCAGTCGAGTAGCGATGGTTCGTTGGCAATATACAAAAACAAAAAAAAATTTACAAATTTATCGCTGAGTCAAATTTTGTTGTAAATGACCTTAAACTTCCGTTGGACTTCTTTTTTAAAATCCGTTTTTAGTCCTGTTCGAAAATTCTTTTTAGAAGATTATATGAATAAATCGATAGAAAATTAAATTTTAGGAAGCTACCTTGAAGCACAAGCCGTTAATAGAAATATAATAGAAATATCTTAAATTCACGTCCAAAGTCGAAAAAGTCTGGTTCCCCACGGAGAGTAAACCCAAAAAATCCACACAACAACGTAGTGACAAGAAGAAAACGAATTGCACTACTTATAATTTAATTGTGACTTTTGCCAAGAGGTGTCCTTTTAAGTCATCAAAGTCTATTGCACCTGAAATCAATAATCAGCGAGAACTGTACGATGTCGAATGTATAGTACGTACAACAACGAACATTCGCACGAACAACGAACCCAACAGGCAGAATAGCTCGCCAAGTTCTTCTGTTGAAACAAGCAAATTTAAAGAAGAGGAAAATTGCGGACGAGATCCAGGACAAAACAGACCAACAATTACTGGATCGGACAGTGTACAGACAGACAATTAACGACATTCATCGGGATACTCTTACCACCTTCTTAAGCTCCAGACCCCCGAATGCCGTCATCGGAGTCCAACCACCACCCATTGCAGACGAAGAGCTCCAAGTTCTTCGAGACTAACCTTGGTACAATTGCTTTCTGGATATATATTAAACTCGTACCTATCAAGAATAGACTCCGACATACTAACCATAAGATATATCCGTCATGTGAAGGCACCCCGCACGACACTAACCACCTTTTCACATGCCCCATCAAACTCACTCATCTAACACCCCTCTCCCTCTGGAGCCAACCCGTAGAAACAGCTAGTTTCATGGGCCTACCGTTAGATGAGCTAGACGAAGGCGACCGGGGATTTACACTACACTAACAGGATAAAGTTACTGCTACAACAACAACAACAACAAGAGGAAAAGTTTTGCTCAAGAGAACAAGTCATGGTGTCTATCAGAGGGTATGGAAAACTGGTGAACCTACTTTGAAGCAATGAAACAAAAATAAATACATTTGGATATGCTGCTAGGCGAAATGTCAGACGTCCTAAAGGGCAACAGCTCTCATCGCGGTTCACAAAAGAAAAAAAAAATAATAAAAACAGTGAAGCATGGTGGTGCCAACATAATAATTTGGAAATGCTTGCCTTGGTATGGAGTGGGCCCCTTTTCACCTCGTAACCAATAAAACGGATAAATTTCTTTACAAGAGCACACTTCAAGAAGTGTTGCTACCACTTGTTTAGGAGAATACGCCACTTTTATGGATTTTTATACATAATAATGGCCCAAAACTCTTCTCAATGTTAGGACGTTAGTGGTTTTCTAGGAAATAATGTTAAACTTATGGATTGGCCAATTCAGTCCCCTAACCTAAGCCCCATTGACAACCTTTCGGCGGATTTAAAGAAGCGAATTGGCAGGAAACATTTGAACTAAACAGAATTTATGGCAAAAAATCAAAGGCCCATGGTATTCCTTTCACACAGAAACCTGCCGTTGGGCTATCTATTCTACGCCAAATCGAATACAAAAAGTCACTGAAGGTCATGGTGGATCCAGTGGTTATTGATTAAACCTCTATGTGTACATACATAAAAATAAAATATTTAATAGCAGATACTATGTTTAGTATTACTTGAAAGTTTCATAGTGGAACTCCCATAACTTTTCGAGTTATATGCAAGTACGTACTGCGAACCAGTGAAAAATTAGTTTACATTAATCTTGCCATGCTCTAGTATACACCAGGATCACTAAATTTTAACTATTTTTTTAATTCAATTTGTATGCCTTGTATAGTATGTCTAAGGTATGGTGTACTGTACAGTTAGAACTATAAGTGTAATTCAAAGCTCCAAGCTTTGTATAAATTTACAAAAATTTGAAAAAAAGAAAGAAAAAAAATAAAATAAAAAGTACTTCAAAATTTTTAATGCAGAATTGTTATAGGAATTTTGGGTATACAGTTTCATAGCCCTTTCAATATTAGAAAGTTTTTTTTCGCTTTCATATAAAAGGCATCCGAACTTGTGTTAGGGGTAGTCAGAGGCCCGAAGAAATTATGATTTTCAATAATTTTTTGTTTCTAATCAATTGCTTTATTTTACAAAAATAAATAAAAACGTATCATTAATACATCATATTTCTACTTGACTTTAGCAAAAATTCAAACAAAAAAAGTAATAATGTAAAATTGATCACTGTTTATGTGGAGCCCGTTTCTTCCTTGCGGCGATCATCACAAGTCCTTGGAGATTCATATAAAATCAATCGGGCAAGAGAAATTAGTTTTATTAATAGATAATTTTGTGCCTGATCGAAGCCTTTTTTCAAAATTAACAATATGGCGGCCTCTGGAAATATTTTTCAGATTTTCGAGCAAAAAATCGACAATAAATTGTTTAAAAAAAATCGAAATTTTTGAAAAAAAAATCCTTCGACCAGACACGAGTTTTTTATGTTGTTCATAGCCAGATAAATTTTATTGAAATATACCAAGCGGTTTTTAAGTTACAGTAATCACCAGTTCAAAAAATACAGTTTTGAGAAAAACGTATTAAAAATTTTGCCATTGATTTATGTAGAGTTACACGAATTATTTAAATACTTACACTATGTCATTTATTTCTGGGCCACATAATAGTTCTTCAGTCGTCTTAGCAGCTTCCAAAATATCGATTTGTGTTGCTTACGTTTCATACGAACGCTCCCAAGCACCCTTTGTTAATTGTTGAATAACTCGAAAAGTATTTTGTCGGATTCACTTCAAATTTTCACACAATATTTTTCAGATATTATACTTTAAGAAAATGCAAAACAAAAAAAATAAAATTTTTTGAAAATTCCCTAACCCCTTATATGGAAGCAAATCCTCAACGGCGCACAGTGCTCCGACTACATACAAGCAATGGACAAAAATACAAACAAAAATTTTAAAATTTACTCGTAAAAGGATTACATCACGCTAATTTCAATAAAAAAATCACAAAAAAAAAATATTGAAAATCATCATATTTTCGGGCCTCTGAGTACCCCTAACCTCATAAACCATAAAAAAATGTACAAGGTTTTAGTCAGTTTTTTTGTCTCTAAATTTTCTAATTTTTAAGCATTAGGATCTGTACATCTTGTTAAGGATAAAAATGTATGATATTTTTCAGAAATTTTTTACCACAACTACTTTTATACATATGCTGAGCATGGAAGTGAAATAGTGTGTACAAATTACTTGCCATTTCAGGAGATGTATAAAGCTTAAGGTATTTTTTTTATCACGAAATAAGTCACAAACTGTTCTTATTTGGAGTTTTAGCTTTCAAATGACACCAAAAAGCACAAGTTTGAAGTCTTTTGATTTTTGCATTTTTGTACACGTTCAGAACACTGTGCGGCGTGTGCAAAAAAAAATTGTTGAGCGATTTCAGGCTTACATTTTGTTGCACTGAAATTGAATGGGTTGCACACCTGGAAGTTTTCTAAATATTCTGAATAAAAAGTTTAACATTTTTCTGAATATTTTTCGAATTTTTATAAATCTTGTACAAGGTTTAAAACTTTGTTTAACATATATGTTATTTGTTGTAGAATGAATTATAATTTGAAAAAAATTTATGAAAATTACAAAACCAAAAAAAAGTAGGCAAAATTGGTTACAAAAATTGTGGTACTATACTTTTTCGCGGGCTTTGTATACTGAGATTATTTGAAAGCTAGTAAAGCGCAAATGTTGATTATTTGACTGTTCTGTATTTCAAAAATAAAAAAGTAAAGAAACCGGTCCC
This sequence comes from Anastrepha fraterculus, assembly GCA_037575425.1. NCBI lineage: Eukaryota > Metazoa > Arthropoda > Insecta > Diptera > Tephritidae > Anastrepha > Anastrepha fraterculus. The sequence goes on from JAYXIM010049341.1 coordinate 124,632, forward strand.
ATACAAAAAAAAAAAAAAAATAAATAACAATATGATATAAAAAAATAATATGAAATATAAGATAAAAAAACAAAATAATAAAAAAATTTTCTGCAATTAATTTCTCGCAGTGCATTGAAAATGCATTTCAATTTAGAAAGCACATTGACATGTGGACAATTGGACAGTTCAATGCGTAGCATGCCTTACATACATACATACACATGCATGCACATACGAATGGGCTGAAACATACCTATTGACTGCGACAACCGAACATTGAGGCGGACCAAATCGATGGCTGGTGACGGCATTAAGTGACAACACAAACAATTTCAATTATATACCAACACATTGAAGCGACCAATCGAGCCACGTTCAAACAAAACAAATTACTCACGAAAGCAAGCAGGAAAATGCACTACTAAAATATACTTGCACATATGTATGTGTTTGTGAGCTTACCGATACTCATATGTGCCCTAACGAGTGCAGCGAACAATCAAAATAAATTCCGGAAATTTACATTTGGCATTTGCTATTCGACATTTAGTATTTAAACGTAATTGCAGTTGCATTGGTTGAGGTCAAATAATGAAGCACAAACAAATAATTGCTGTGATTTAGTTGATGATTAAATGCACTTACAGTCACACCATACATACATATATGCGATCATTCATATACTTATTTGTCAGCTTAGGTAAAGGAGTCCAGAAATGTGGAAACTTGAAAGGCAGTGGTCGGTTGAAGTAGAGTTAAGAGGGGCATTGAAGGTAATAAAATTGTATTGACATGCACCAATTTTGCCGAAAATGTAACCTGAAGCCCATCACTGAATTGCATTCGTAGTTACGCCTGAAGATACAACTTGAACCACATAAATTTGTAAAGCACACAGTGCAAATAAGTTTATTTAAAAATTCGTTCAAGTAAATACAAGGTGGCACAAAATTAATCATCCATTTTAGTTTTTGAATACATTTTTTAATAAATAAATAAAATAAAATAATGATTTTAATTGATGGAAATATCGGGTTTTCGAATAAGAGGTGTTATTTTGATATTCAAAGAAAAATACTATTTTTTAATATAAATAATCGGATGTTTATTTCATTATAAAGAGGAAGGTATGCCGTTAATAGTGGAAAATAACATCAGGCAAATGACCACCACGACCACGCCTACAGGACAATATCCTTTTCATTACTTTTTGCATAACCGAATTGCAAAGTGGCTGCCCTATGTCCTCGGTAGCTTCACGAACTCCATCTTTGAGGTCTTGTATAGACCCTGGGCTGTTGGCGTAGACTTTCTCTTTCACGTGGCCTTAAAGATAAGAGTCATAAGGTGTTAAATCACAAGATCTCGGTGGCCAATTGTGATCACCTCTTCGAGAGATAACACGGTCCGGAAAATTTTTCCGTAAAAGATCAATAGTTTAGTTGCTTGTGTGGCACGTAGCGCCGTCTTGTTGAAAATAAACGTTATCCAGATTAATACCATCCAATTCCGGCCATAAAAAATCGTGAATATTCTCTCGATAGCGCAATTAGTTCATTCATAACACCTGTTATTGGAAAACCCGTTTTTAGTTTGAAATTTACGCGCTCCATTGCTTATCTGTTTGCCATAGTTATAAGTCTTCGAATAGAGTGATCAATTTCGCGCTACCTTGTACAAATTGCTTGCTAAACCAAACATTTTTTAGGCAACTTTCTGTATTTTGGCGCTCTGAACTCCCCTCGGACACATCCCCCACTATCTGCATAACATAAAAACGCACATCTAGAAGCTGAGAGAAGTACCCAAGCACACATATGTGTTGCATCTTTTATAATGCGGAAGCCAAAATTAGAAGCAGCAACGCGTACTGAATTTGAAAGAGGAGGGTTGACAGCTGACGATCGCTCGTCATCTCATACCATACCACGCTGAAAACATCTCGTCCGATCAGCGTAATTAAGCAGCATCGAGCGCGGTTAGTACTTAGATGGGAGACCGCTGGAACACAATATCGCGTGTTGTTAGCCTCCAACAACACACACGTATAACTTTTGATCTGTAATGGCGGCAATGAGCTTAACTATGTAATAGCCCCATACTACGTACAAAGATTTCTCAAGTAGTTTTAAACTTGTTGTGCAGCTGGGCGCACTCGTTGTTTTTTATATATTTTATTAGTACTAAAGAGATTTCAATGTCATTCCCAGGTTAATCATTCATTAAAATCGACTTAAAACCATGGAAATTATGGCATTTTTTGCAGAGAAGCAAAGTACATTTTTCCCAATTGTCCTGATATACTTTGGCGAATAATTTTTAAGCGCTTGAAATTTGTATTAATTAAATGAGACCTTAATTCGTGAGTACATAAATCAGTTGCAAATATTGAATGCACGTAAGGATAAAGTATGTGTGTATGCATGCGCAGGGTGTTCCATTTACCGGTATGAATATTTTTAAAAATTAAATAAAAAGAACAAAACTCAATTAATTTTTTTACAGGCAGCACCGTGCTACACAATTTAAGTATTATATTTTTGTAACACATGAGAAAATCGATATATGCGCGAAACTTCAAGTGCAATAAATTTTCATATTTAGATTTTTTTTGGCGCAGATTGCCAAAACTTTCCTCAGGAGTATTCAATGATAACAACTTTAAAGTATATATTTTAGGTGTTTTACTAAAGAAGGGCTACAAGAAAAATCGTTCTTTTTTTCGAAGAATGTAGTTTCGGGCAGATATTGAATTTCTCACGAAAAAAGTCAAACTATAAAGCACATAGGGAAGATTCTTAGCCCTTATATCAACATAAATTCCTAGAGCTCAAAGCGAGATTCCGAAAGCGTCTATCAAACCCAAGAGGGCCCTCGATGTATAAACGTGGCATCAGAAGCGGCTAAAGGATCAATTGTTGGTCCCGATGTGTGAAACATCAGCTACGACGAGATAGTATCTTTCTAATTGAATACGCAGACAATATTGCTGCAGTCATCCCAGCAGGTAACCCTAAAGAAGCCCGTAAAGAACTTAACCAAGTTATGATACGGACACAAACGCTCATTAGACTGATGACAAACATAGGGGAACCAACTCAAATGAAACGGGAAATAATGATGGCTACCACGCTCTCCATATTCTTTTACGAAGCTGAACCGTGAGCAAATGCGTTAAAGGCAAAGGTAACGGTACAACGAACGACAGAGTTGTGCCCACCTATCGCACAGTATCCGGGCCAGTTGTTAACGTAAAAAGCGGTTCAGTACCGATAGATTTATTAGTCCTTGAGAGGAAAAACTTGTGGGCAGTGAGGAAAGAAGCAATGGAAGACGGAGGCAGCAAACCTGTAGCGCGGGAAATAAATGATGAAACGCTAAGTCTATGGCAAGACCGCTGGTGAAGTAAATTTTTTTTATTACTTCAATGCTTTCGGGGCACGCGTATTTCCAGAAAAACCTGTTCAGAATAGGGAAATGCAAACGTCTTCCATGCATATTCGGCTATGCTGTCGAAGACGTCGCCGAACGCACTTTCTTCTAACACATGCGTTGGGAACAAGAGCGTGAAACGCTGGAGAATGCAGTCGAAAATGTAATCGAAAAGGAGCTAAGTAGTGAAGGAACATCGGAAACCATTAAAGGTTTCAGGTTAAGGTTAAAGGGTATTTAACTTCTTTTACATACAAAATTGAAAAAAATTTTTTTTTTAATTTTAATAATTTTAAAAATGGCGCTGAAGTTAGCCCTCGCAAAAAATTGTGCCTGGACGGTGTTGTCAATTTAGGCTCTTCTATTTATCTGAAACACAAAAACCTAAAAAATGATTAATCAGCTATGTCCCGCTACTATAATAAAAAAATGACAAAATGGCGCGGTCTTGGATTTGATTCTCTAAAAACTGGGGTTTTTTCAGTTTTCTAATAAAAAAATACGAAATAATTGAAATAATAATATGATTCTAGTACGGGCGATAGCTTTTGATGTTGTGAACAACATATAAAAATGTCATACGATTCGGTTGATTAGTTTTTTGTTTTACAACACCAGGCCGAAAAAAGTTCTATGTATGTTGGAAATTCAAGATAATTAATTGTGAAAAACTTAAGGTAGTAGTTTGGTAACTTACACGTTTTTTGAGGCCAAGTTTGGGACATTTTTTGGAAGGGAAAATAAAATTCAATAGGTTTGATTTTCTGATATGTTATTAAAGGTATCAGAAGGTGTACAAACAAAATTTTTTTGTTTTTTTTTAATGTTTTGATACTATTTTTGTACACTGCAGCAAGCGGCAAAAAAAAAGAGGTACAGTGGCTGGCCGGCGTGATTTCGTCACTTGTGGTCATCTGAAACAGAAAAAACAAATGGCTTAATCAGTGGGCTTGTCGTTCTGGCGGGTAGTAAGATCAAATGATTTTGACGAAAAATAACAAAATGGCGGACTTCGTAAGAAAATTGCCTTTTTTTAAAGTGGAAAATGGACTAAAAAATGGAAAGTTAGGGACGAAATAAATTAAATCGGGTAGTAGAACTATTGATGTGTAGAAAAACATATCTAAATTTCAGCTCAATCCTTTAGATAGAAAATTTGTTTTCACGACGGCCATCCGGAAAAACGTTGTTTTGAGAAAAACGCGTTTAAAGTTTTAGCGGCTTAGCGCGCGCAAGTACGAGCCGCTCTCATGTATGTGCTATAATTTCGTCAATATTTCGAATTTCGGTCTAAAATTTGTACAGTATATTACCAATATATCGCACTTTCAAAATATGTAAAAAACCGAAATTCGAAATTTTCAAAATAAGTTACCTTAAAACAAAAAGGTTCTAGTTTTGGGCGAAGTCGACTTCTGTATGTGTGATTTGGGCCGGTGCACACACGGCAAAATGAGGACTTTAGGAGGTCAAAAAGCGATTTATCAACTTGAAGATAAAGTCTAAATTAGTTTATATTTTTCGAGTCTGATAGTCGTTCCATCACAAAGCGAATAATTCACCTTTAATATGTTTACAATAAAGGAGTGGGAGGGCCCGGCAGATAAGCGAAATGATTGTACGTTTAATTTGCTTTCTACCGTCGAATGAACAATACGCATTATTTCCTTCGCCTCGTGTTTAAATATCAACAGTAGTCAATAACATGGAATCTACAGGTATGTACATTTTATTAATACAGTAAAATTAAAAATAATGTAATCGTAAGTATTTAAATATTATATTGCATGTCTAGTTAAATTTCCTTTTATAATTCATGTTTACTTAGACTTACAAAAAAAGTTCCGCTAAGTACCGTTTTCTGTCTTCGATATTTGCAGTTAACAGTTAGTTGGCCGTTATTATTGTGAATTTTGAGAACTCAAACGAACTCATTGTGACATTATCCTCTTTTATTTACAAGTAGTCGGAGTGATCAAAGTCACTCGAAAATGCATGTTAGAAAAATGGATCTGATTTTAGTGCTACAAAATGAAAACTTTTATAAATTATCATCGTCTAAGTGTGTGGAACGATTAACTAGTTACATATTGGACAATCATAGTATTTATAAACAATCAGAAGACAGTGCGTTACGAATAAAATGTGTTCTCAAAGTGTTTGTTTCGAAACTTTTGAAAAAATGGAAGAACTCGAATTGGAAGATTGAGAGATTCACCAAGTACAATTCAGCATGGTTAAAAAACGACTTGGAGTTACCAGCAGTGAAAACTGTGAGCAACGTTTCAAACATAAAAAGTGTTAAAGGCAGACCATCAAAATCTTTCGAAGAGGGCTCTGTACGAACAAAAAGAAGACGTGTTCAACAAATTGTTGCTAAAATAACTCCAGAGGTATTGTGTGCTGCCGCTGAAGGTAGTCTAACAAAATCTGGGAAAAGAACAGCTGCACGAATGGTGAACCTGGCATTGACCACCAGCCCACGCAGATACAAACGCATAAAACAAATTCATGATACACCAAAGACTTCTGGTATCACACCCTATTCCCCTGAGGAGGCTTTAGCGTTCATCATTGACTCTGATATGGGTAAAGAAGATTACATTCACATGCAAAGAGGGGCGAAATCTCGGGGTGCCAATATATATCCTGCATACAATGTTATAGCGCAGACAAAGAAACAGTGCTACCCTGACAATATAAAAATATCAGAAACAGAAGTCCAAATCCCCGTCCAAGATGTTCTTGACCACACGGTACGCAGACTTGCAGATGTACAGCAGGATGTACTTCTTACACACCACGATCACGAAGAGAACGCACCCATTAAAGTGGTGTACAAATGGGGTCTTGACGGGAGTGGCGGTCATTCCATATACAAACAATGTTTTGTAAACAACTCATTATATGGTGACACTAACATTATTTTGTGTACTATTGTGCCATTACAAATGTCAGAGAACACAACAAGGAATGGAAAACAGATTATATGGCAAAACCCTAGTCCTTCCTCCTCAAGATATAGCCGCATTATTCGATTGCAAATTGAGAAAGAGACAAAAGAATCTGTGAAGCTGCATTACGACGAAATTGAAGAGCAAATATCGAGGTTAAAGGTTACGAAAGTAACTTTTAACGACAAAACATATACTTTCAAACATTATCCTGTATGTACAATGATGGATGGCAAGACTTGCAACGTTTTAACTGACACATCATCAACGCAAGCTTGCAACATATGTAAAGCATCACCCAATGAGCTAAACAACATAGATTTGCTTTTGAGAAAACAATATTCCAAGGCTCCGTTCAAGTTTGGTATATCTGTGCTCCATTCGTACTTAAGGTGTTACGAGTATCTACTCCACATCTCGTATAAAATAGAGTTGCAGCAATGGCAAGCCAGGGGCACAGCAGCCAAAGAGAATATTAAAAAAAGAAAAAACGAGATAACTGAAAAGTTCTACAAAGAAATGGGATTGGTGGTGGATCAACCGAAACAAGGAGGGGGGAATTCCAATGACGGAAATACGGCCAGGAAATTTTTTGCTGAGCCTACCAAATCGTCTAATATAACAGGTATAGATACGGAAATCATCAAAAGATTCGCCAACACCCTAAGCGTATTATCATGCGGATTCAACGTAAATCACGAAAAATTCAAAAATTACAGTATTGAAACTGCAAAACTTTGCATTGATAGGTATGGCTGGTACAAAATGAGTGCTTCTGTCCACAAACTCCTGATACATGGAGCAGATATTATTAAGGAGCTGCCACTACCTGTAGGTTTATTCTCCGAAGATGTATTGGAGACCAGCCAAAAGGAATTTAAAAGCGTACGGCTTTTCCATACTAGAAAGACCTCCAGGATCGACACCAATACCGACATTGCGCACTGGATGCTTATAGCTTTCGATCCTATAATTGCATCGAAGAGGAGGAGCCACTATAAAAGAAGGAAACCATTTGCTAAGGAGGTTTTAGAAATGTTGGAAAATCCTTCAATAGAAAACGTCATCAATAAAGATGATGATGACGAAAACGAAGATGATGGCCAAGAACATGAAGATGATTATGAAGCATCCTGATTATTAATCATTATAAACTATAGATATACCTAAATAAGGACCCAACCTATATAGTATTGTATCATGTATAGGTATTGAAATATACTTACTTTTTTTCCTTTCCTAAATAAATATTTTTTATTTCTGTTAACTGTTTTACTCCTATCACTTTTTCCTTTTTAGTTATGTAGGTAAGTTTGTATAGGTTAGAAGTTAGGTACTTACAAGTATTTTTAAGTTCAAAAACAATTAAGAAAATGTAGTAGTTAATGTACATAAATAATACGACACACACACCAACAGCGTGCAAAAACAACATAATAAAAGTGCTTTAGGTAATAGGTACAGGCTTCCCGAGTACCCATTCATTCTTGTTTATCATTATTTTTCATAACGTATTGGTTAGGAACCCTAAAAAGTGCAAATGAATAATTTTTTTCAAATTTGTAGTTTTTGACCTCCTAAACTCCTCATTTTGCCGTGTGTGCGGTGTAATAAAATGATTTGTCACACGGTGTAATAAAAATATTCAATATTTATTGAACAAGATTTCGTTTGTGTGTCTGGCTTGTGAGTGGGGAAATCTGTAAACCGAATGTTACTGCCTTATCTCATAAATGCGTAATCTGGTATGTTCCTGGTTTAGCCACAAAAAGCAAAGTCTAACGGAATCAAATCGCAGTTCTGATGCAGTCTATTAACATTGACGAGACTGCTGATAACACGACTAACCAAATTAATGTGTGAATATCAACTGCTAGATTGCTCGATTTAGTTCATACCTTACAATAAAGGCAACAAAAAATTTACAATCAAAGATCTGTAGTGCTCACCCTTTACCATTTTGGTATTTTCAACAGTGTTTTCGAAAAAATAGGCCGGCGATGTCACTACTTCAAAATCTGTCGCTCTCTGCCGATAGATTAAACTATATGTACACGATGGAGAGAATAATAAGGTGGGGCTGATTGTGGTGCCGCTATTTTGCTTTCAGCGCAGTTGACATCATCGCTGTGTGTGTGATGTCGCACTTATGCAATTTATTCCTGTGTTGCTTATGTAAATTCTTCTTCTTGCATTCTTCTTCGCATTTTCATCTCGCTCTCATGCAACTGCACCAATGCGACGTCGCGCTCTCTGATGGGCGCAATCTTGTTTCTATTACTCTTGCTATATTAATATCTACTAGCAAATATCCTACATGTGCTGATCTGCTGTTAAGGCAAAGTATATACGGAAGAGTATTGAGCAGCACAATAACAAATCAGTAAACATAGAGCTCTGAGAGCAACGCGAATTCATAGAAGATGAGTTTGCTATAGCAACAACAACTTTCACATGCTTTGTTTTTTTACGCTGACGCTGTCTGATTGTCAAAAATTTGTCAATCGGTTCCACTCTGTCTGCAATATTTGCATTATACTAACCTGCGATTCAATAGATTGCCAGAATAGGGCCTCCCTGTACATATAGGGACCGGCACTCGAACTGTAACCAATTAAAAAGGCCATACATTTAGTTTGAAAAATTACTTTTATTCAAATCAAAGTAAAAAATGTGTGAAAATAATATGAAATTAAGAATCAATTTACATTTGCTCGATATTACCACTTTTTGCCTTCACTATGGCCTTGAGACGGTCCAGCAATGAATCGCAAGTTGTCCAAATGTGACTTGCAGGTATTTTGGCCCACTCGCGGACAATGGCTTTTATCCGCGCCTCGAGACTGGTAAATCTTTTAGTTCGTACCTTTGTCTCCGAAATAGCCCAAAGAGAATAATTCATCGGATTCGCGTCTGCTGAATTTGAGAGCCATTGTGTGGACGTTAGGAAGTTCGGAACGTAGTTTTTTAGCCATTCTTTGTTCACTCGAGCTTTGTGAGACGGTGCCGACTCCTGTTGAAACATCCATGGCCTGCCACCGAAATGTTTGTATGCCCACGGCTTCAAAGCAACCTCCAGAATACTTTTCCGATAATATTTCGCGTTTACCTTGACGCCAGGTTCGATAAAAAGGATTAGAGAGCGCCCATCTGCGGTTACAACGGCCCAAACCATTAACTGTGGCGCGTACTGCCTCCTGGTGGCCAATCGATGACCCAAATTCTCGTATGAACCAAACGTGAAATAAACCCTATCGTTTTGGGAGTTAACGAATTGCTCATTTGAAAAATTTTCTCGTCACAAAACACAGTGTTCGAAAATTGACCGATTTCGGCCAAGCGAAGCAGCTCCTGCTCTCTCTCAATACTGACTTGTTGCTGCTTTGGTGTGAGATCATGCGCCTTATGGATCTTGTATGGCTTGACTTTGACATAATTTTTCAGTATTTGGCGGATGCTGCGGTCAGATATTTTCAGTTCTTTCGCCGTTTGATTGGCACATCGTCAGGGATTTCGCTCAAGTTGCTTCTTCACTTTTTGAACGACTTTACGTCAAGTTACATTCTTCTGATGTCCCCCTCCATGACGATTCGCGATGCTACCAGTATCATTGTAACGAGTAATGGTGCGATAAACAAAAACTTCATTTACTTTAAGGTGCTCGAGCTCATGAACTACCGCTGGTTGTGATTTTCTGGCCTTTGAAATTCATTACTGATTTTCTTTTTTCGCGTTAAGTCTCGGCAAAATGCTTCCGCGAGCTTGTAAACAATACCCTGACTGTCATTTAGCCAACTAACGGACAGCTGATGCCCGTACATCAGTTCCGCTATTGATTTGAAGTTGGTTACACTTCGAGTGCCGGACCCTGTATTTACGTATATCCATATATGAATGCGCGCATACGTGTATAATAGCGCCGACAAGAACAACAATTGCTGTTAACACAACGATGATAATTGTATACGCATGTGAAGGAAAATATAATATTTATTTCGGTATTTCTCCATTGTTAGCGGCTTCGCATTGCTGATTAATTGAAAATTTACCAACATTGTATAATTGAATGATTATATGAACGAGGGATAAAATATGAATGAATTGCTGAGGCCCTGACAATTGTTGGGCGCACAATGAAGAACTTCAGTCCGGATAACATGAAGAACTACTTTTACGAGTGTGTTGGCCGTTGGCCGTCCAGCCAGCAGTGATTGTTGGATACAAAGAAGAAGCAAAGCGTTTCAGTATTGAGCTGGTAAATTATAATTTTACATTGTTGATGACATCATGAAGAAGTTTATGTTACAATAAATGCAGAAAGAAAAACCGAAGACCCTTCAATGTGAGGATGTTTGTCAGCGCTTAAACCAACAGGAGTTTGGGTAATGATGTGGTTGGGAATGTGCATAGGAGATGGAAATTTCTTATTAATAAAGAGGACAAAATAAAAATAACAGCGATGGCGGTATATGACGAGGAAATGTCAATTTTAATAAGCAACGACACATTATCATATTAAATGATAACACAGAAACGGAGGTGATTTTCATTTATTCACTGCAAAATCAAAACTGGTAGGCCAATGCCAGTAATAGTAAATTAAGATATCTTAAGATGCCTGTGTATTCCTATTACTCTAGAATCTGTTTAAGGATAGCTCAAAGTTGGATAGAAGGGCAGTTCGATGGAGGGGTACGGTAAGTGCTTTGATTAATCTATTGCTAGTAAAAGTAAAATCACATTACTTCTGCAGAAGCTGTAGAGATGAGGAGGAAGAAGAAACAATTTTGCATCTTCTGTGCCATTGTCCTGCTCTATCCAGACGTAGATTTACCATTTTAGATAGACAATTCTTTAATGAATTGGAAGACCTCAGTGCAGTGGAAGTCAGTGATCTTCTAAAATTTTTTAAAAGTACACACCGGTTTTAGGAGTGATGACAACAAGTGCCCCACGCAATATCACAATGGGTATGAGCCTGAGTGTGCTCCACAGGGGACAACCGCCTCGACATAACCTGACTTAGTAAAAGCAAATCTTTCTGCCAGTCATAGCCAAAAGGCTCAATAAATCATCAAAAGTATTACACTTGTGACCCCGAATAAAAACTTCCCGAGCTGCCGAGCTCAAGTAAATAAATTTGTAAATGAGTTCATTTCGATGCTTAGGTAACACTTCTGCTATGCTATCTATCCCTAAGATAAACATATCCCTTTGAGCGCTTAAATTCTCTTAAAACAGGGAAAAATACTTCATTACCTTGCTCGGACAAAGTATTTGTACTTTAGTATACTCATCTTAAATATTTCGATTCCATAGAATTTGACTCTGCGGATCTTATTTGATATACTAAATTGACCGCTGAGCAAAATACCAGAGCCAATGGATGTACAATGGCGTTGGATGGTGAAGTTTGATGGTTGCTGACTACCTGAACGCAAGCCAGCAACATGAGTTACCAGGCAGAAGGTAAAAGTATTAGGGACAATCGACTCGGTTGCGCTCTTTCAAATTTCTCTACATCTGATAAAGTCAGTTATGTATATAAGATTTGCACAGGATTGCTTGTATTTTAAAGCTCATTTCAGAAGTTTTTTTTTCGGCATAAATTGCTTTTTTTCTTAATGTACATATATTTAAGAATATACACAGAAAATTTAATACCTTTCCGGTGAATATCTTCGAAGTTACACGCAAATTTTAAAAGGTGTTTGAGAGTGCTTGAAAGTACAAGGCCAAACTTGAAACACGTTTTTCTCAAAATGGGGTTTTCAAAGTCGGTGGCCAACATTACTCGAAAACGGTTTAACCGATTAGTCCCAAATTTTAACACGAGCTTCTAAAATATTTTTTTAGTAATTAATCAAAGATTTTTCTCATCGATAAATATTTTTTTATAAACAATTTAAGGCCGAAATTTCGGTCCAAAATCGATTTTTTTTTAGAAACCGCCATTTTGTCAAAAAAATTTATTTTTCTTATTCCTTCTATTAATTACTAGAATTAGCATTACTTTAACGAAATCTCGTTGGGTTTTAAGTCAAGTCAATTCGAGTACTTCTTTTTGCTATAAAACTTTGAAATGTTGACTCTATCTCTGCTTTAATGAAGTTTATTAATTACTTCTTATTGCTAGTAGAATTTTAAAAACAGCAGGAATATAAAAAAAATTGCTATTTGTGCATATATTTCCTGTGCCATTAAGCGGAAATAAGCAGGCAAAGCAAAGATGAAAATCGTACGCTCTGATTTCAATTCTCTGTGTATTTGTTGTTGTATTGCTCACTAGCCTTTTGTATAAGTATTTATATAGTCCCGATTTATACAGGTAAATGTTTTTTTCATCGGAGAAAAACTGACGGACAAGAGAGAGGGGCTTTTGTTTCCCATACTGACGGCACGCTTTGTGCTTCTTATTCGTATTGTCGTACTTAAATAATAACACCGAAAACTAGTTTGCCCGTGTGGATGCGAATGAAACGTCAAAAAAGAAATTCCAGGGTATCCTAGATGCCTTTGTGTGTAAATCGGGACATATTCTGCCGATATACTTTAACGTAAAAGGAGTGGGTGGCTCCAGGAGATACGTCAAAGCCGAGGGTCAAGCCGGCTCTTCACCCAAAGAAAATCATGATATGTGTGTGGTGGGGCTCAGTCATGGTGCACTGGGAAATGCTCGATAAGAATGCCACGGTCAACATGGAGCTCTACGTTGCCCAGCTACATCGCAAGAATGAGGCAATTCGACTGAAAAAACCTGATCGACATGGTCAAACCATACTCCTTCGCGACAACGCCAGACTCCATGTTGCACAAGGTGTTAAAGCCGCACTCCAAAAGCTCGAATCGTTCGGAGGTCCTTCAGCATCCGCCGTATTCTGCGGTCCTTGCATCGGTCCTAGCGATTGCCATCTTTTTCGCTCCCTGTCAAACCATATGAAGAGCGTTACCTTCGATAACAAAGAGGTCCTTAAACAGACTCAATAGCTTCTTTGACACCAGACCAGGTGATTTTTGGCGAAACGGCATCAACAAGTTAGTGCAAACTAGCATTGCAACCAGTCTTTCCTGTTCTTCTCTTTAAAAGTTTGATTCGTTTTCTTTCTCAATCGATTTTAACTGCCGTTTTTCGGCAGTGTGAGAGTTAGTTAAGGATATGGCCTTAAGTTAAGCAATCGAGGGACCGTGAATAAAAGTCCATGTATGATTATATTTGTATATTTATATATGAAGAACCTGCAGCGCTCGATTGTTCCACTCACCACGTCGCTAATGTTAAGTATGCCGCCAATTTGTTTACCAAACCCTCAAAAGCCACGTAAATAATTTATGCTCCATCGATTGCGATTAAGTTTCAAGCATTTTATTTTATGCTTCTGCGACGATAACAACAATAAACAGCATAAGACATTCATTAAAAAGAAAAAAACTAAATACCAGTGAATCGAGGGTGTGGCGGAGAAGTAGAAGTGGTGCTCTGTGGTGACATTTATGCTTCACGGAAGTGTTGGTTCACTGTCACGGTGTTGAAACATAATCGTCAAGTAAATATGTATAATGCAATAACAACCACAATGCTAACAATAAGTAATGAGAATTTCAGCTTGCGTGTTTGTGTGTGTGTGCGTGTTCGTGGCGAGAGCGGAATCAAAATACTGGCATTGGGATAACAATGAACTTGTCAGCGTTTGAAAGTGAATTTAGCGATAGCAGCCACAACCAGAGACTAAAAGCAAACAAACAAAACAACAAACGTACGTATGCATAACTCTCTAGTGTTTTTTTTGGTAGCGAAGCAAATAATTTCGGCGCGAAGTAGGTATTAATTTAAGAAAGCGACTTTTTATTGCTGCAAAAATAAGGAAGTTGAGTTTTTGTGAAGGCGAAGATAATTTTTGTCAAGCGTTGGTGTTGACAGACTTAAGTGTTGACAAGGGGATGTGTGTAATTTGACGTGCATACGTTCATTAGGGTGAAACATTTTTAATACTTTTCAATCGGAATTTTAAAATTTATTATAGTTGAAGATTTCCGCCCAAAAAATGTTGGGAAAGTATTAGAATTTATGAGAGCTGGACCGAATTGAAAAGGGAAAGGCAAAATAATAATAATTATTTTAATAAAAATAAAATAAAATAAATAATTTTTTTTGCAAATTCCGTCATACGTCAATCATGTTTGAGGCTTGTGACCCAGGTAGCTGCAGTATACCTATAAATAGACAAGCAACGGAGCGCGTAAAGGGTAAAATAAAGAATCCTATCACACTAAATCATTTTGTTTTTATTTAGTAAAAAATTTATAATCGCAGAGGTCAACCCAATTGTATGTGCGAGGTCTCGCTGCGGAAGAACCGCCTACGCGATCACGGTTAACCGCCGCCGTATTCGTGGCCACCGTAGCTGAATGAGTTGGTACGTGACTACCATTCGGGAATGTATATGTTTTTTTCTAACAGCGTTCGCCCCTCGGCAGGCCATGGCAAATCTCCGCTTGTATTTCTGCAATAGAAAAGCACTCCCCAGAAAGGAGAAGGAGCTCGGCTAATCACGCCCAGTAAACGCCAATTATTATTATTTTTTATTAAGTTATTCAAAAACAAAATTGGATGATTATTTTTGAGCCAATTGTGTAATTAGTTTTTAAAATTATATTTTTTTTTTGCAACGAACCACCTCAGATAGTGGAAGAGTGTTTAAGCCTTAAACATTCCGTATAAAAATTGTATCAAAAAAAAAAATTATATTTACAAAAAAATACCTTTTCAAAGAAATCCTGGCTTCAGGATTGGGTGAGATTCAAGTTTTCCTTATCTTATATTCCAAAAAAAAAAAAAAATTAATAGCTTCAAAAATTTCATTATTTTGATTCCGTTGGTGCAATTTTTAAATACATGCATGCAGACCTTTTAATCTTAAACTTTTCTACTATCTGAAGGGATTTTTTGGAAAAAAATATTTTTAAAATTAATGTTATTTATAAATAACTCGATTTAAAATCGGTACAGTGGACGTCCTAAGTAGGCGGGTGGGTAAAAAGTTTGAAGTACCAGTCTAACACTCCCCAAGTAGCACTAAAGCGTCATTTTAATACCATTATGAGACCTCCAGCAGGCATATCTACAGTCATCCGGAGCTGTTGATGCAATGGAGAGGATTGATGGGATTAAGGTTGGCGTATTCTCCCAGGCTGTCAAAGAAAATACTGCCAAGTGACCTTAACCGTCTAGCCGCCATACCCGGACATTTACAGAGAAAGTGTTGAACAATCTCCTTCTCCGAAATCTTCCCACAGCTTCTGCAATGGGGAAGTCCTGAAATGTATTAAATTTTATATTACCGATGGAAAATTAATATAGGGGTTTGTTTTGTATGGAGAGTCATGTACTCTAATGCGCACATAAGTATTACGTTGCATATATCTAGTCATACAAATGGAGGCATCTTCATATCATAAACTATTTTGACACTGGCAGCTTTTGATTGTATAGAATTTTCAGTGTAATACCTCCACTGAACGAAATAAGGACCTTTGAGTTTGACTAAATTTAAGAAGTATCGCCCACTTGTGTTTGGTTTTGTTACCAAAAGTGGATACAAATTTTGGACGAAATCAAAAAAAGTACCGATCCCATGTGCTGAATGCAAATTTTTGAAAAAAGTTCATAGTTCGCCTAGTATATTACTTTCCGGGTCCCCGACATCGTACGATGCATGCGAAAGAGAATGTGACTGATGTGGCCGAAAGTACGCAATCGCATGCAGAGTATCCTCAACAACTCAAAATTTTATGCAACAGGGGTTGCTTCCGTCATTAGAGGTTTTGCACTCAGAACTCAGACTTTTTGCTTACAGGGTCTAATGACTCAGAAATTCAAGTCCAACGACTGTCCACTCCGATATCGCTTATCAGTTTGTGGGCATCACATGAAGTTCAATGAGTCGCTGAATTTAGTTGAAAAAAATTAATTTTGTGACGAAGCACATGTACACATTTTGGGGCATGGGACACCTATACGCGTTCCAGAGAAGTCAATACTTCTGTAGAGTGACAGCGTGGGGTGGATTTTGCAGAGAAGGCACCATTTACATATCGCACCCTAAATACAAAAGGGTCACAACTCAAAATGTACCTTCTGCTCAAATATGAACGAGACGTTATCAATAAAACGGTCCGCGGATGACATATGGCAAAAATAAATTTTTTGTTTTTTGGTAGGACTGTTATAAGCTTACATGGTAAATTTCAGCGTGATATATCACATAGTTTGTTTTCTGTGCTACTGTAAATAAGTCAAGCTCGAGTGTGGAAAATTTTGAGTTGTGACCCTTTTGTATTTAGGGTGCAATATGTTGACAAGCACAATTACTCCATCTGGGCTACAGAAAACTCGCATGTGGTTGTCCAGAAGCTAATTAATCTGCAGAGAGTGATAACTTGGCGTGGATTCTGGAGTGATGATACCATTTGAGATATATTGGAGGTTTGCCCTTCGACCTCATGGTCAATTGTGCCCAGATGGTACCATTAATCGACTTTATTTCTCCCTACAGAGGTAGGATTATCGTCGAAGTTATTAGTGAATTATTTAGAAATTTGAAAGTTTTGTTGAGAAGAAGCGCAACTTCGAGCAATCGAAAAACCGAATAATGAAATCATAACCATTTATTTTCTGTTTTGTTTTTTTTAATTTATAACAATATCAAAAGGCATTAGGCCTCTCGCCTGGGATTACACTTTGGCTGTATAGCGAAATTTTTAAGCCAATTTTGTTAGATGGAGTCTTCGTCTAGTGGAAAAACGTCAGTTAAGCGAGTCCAAAAGTCTGTCCTCATTAAAATAAGAGAGGCGTTTCGGATCATTCCTACTCAATGCAGATTGCAGGAATCACTGTCGCTGCACATGCCACAAACTGATTGCGGCTTAAGCTACGGACCCTCCAGTATCCTTAGAAACATTAAGTTCACCTTCGCGGTGACTGATCTATGCACAGAATTGCCGTAGAATTTCCATTCATAATCCCTCGAGGTGACCGGCGCAGCCGAATATATTGGTGCGTGAACCATACAAAACCGTTTGCCGTTCGGAGTCGGCTTAAAATTGTAGGTCACGCCATTTTGTGATACAACATCAAGACGCACGCCACAAACAGGAGGTGGAGTTCGGCCAAACAATCGCGTCAATTATTTATTTTCTTTTTAATCCCTCAAGGTAAGAGTGGGCGGGGGAAATCATTTGGAGATATGGCATGATAAACCTGTTCACGGATGGCTCCAAGTTGGGTAGATGGGTTAGTTTGACCAAAAATATAGATTTTTCATATGCTGAACACCTTCTGATTATGAACACTATCGAATCATTAGTACTATTCTTACAATATATCGCTTCCAGCGCCACATAGCCGGTCCTAATTAACTTATAAACCAACTTATGGTAACTTTGTATGAAAGTGTGAAAAATTCTGAAAATTATTTCCGTCAAGCCGAACAAAACTACCTTAGTCATATTCACGAGAAAACGGAAATTGGACAGATTTAGTCTTCATACAGACGGCAAATAAGTGCATGTTTAGGCATTACGGGTTAGGGCGGTGCCGTAAATGCTATGCTTGATTTGCTTTCTTGGATCTTAAGATACAGCGGGAAGCAATAAAAGCAATGTGTAGACTCCATAGATATGGTTTCTGATGGAACTCTGGAACACAGAGAAATCTTTAAGACCCTATCTGAGCAGTATCCATCATTTGGAAGGAAACTTGATGTCAATGAAGTAATCCAGAGTGCATTCAAATAATTTTTAAGGATATTTTCTTTACCGATAGGTTTAAGAAGGAAGTAGCTCAGGAGACGCATGGTACTTAAATGATAGCCATGGGTGGAATGGCAACTGTTTTTCAAACGGAAATTTTTCACATTCTGAAAGTAGCAGAATGTATACTTGAGAGGTGATGGAACGGGAAACAGATTTGAATCTTTAGTGACAGTCAGGCTGAAAACGCAAAACAAACTTCAAAAATTATTCAAGAATGTAAGAGGTAGCTTACTCCTTACTTACAAGACAGAATAAGGTTGTGCTTATATGGTTTCCAGGACACAGCGGAGCTCAAATTGCCGCATTAGCGGTTACCCCACAGAGGCCAGATTCAGAAATCATGAATTCGTTCAGTGATTATGTATGGAATTTACATACATAAAGAGCGATGGTCCTGTCTAGAACGCTACAGAACTGCAAAGAGTTTTATGACAAGCCCGCACAGAAAACTGACGAACTTTCTTCTAAAAATTGGTAGGAAGACGTTCGGTTGATGGTCGGTGCTATTACAGAACACAACCCATGGGATCAACATACGATCACCTGATTGCCTGTCTTGCTTAGAGGAGCCGGATAGTACTGAACATTTTCTCTGTGTGTGTTCTACCTTTGCTAGAGCAATCCTACGCATTTTGGGTTCCATTGCTTTGAGAATGATTTATCGTCGTTCTCTCAAACTGGAAGATATTTTCAGATTTGCCAAAGAATTTAGGAAAATTTCACAGCTATCTCTGTCTCTGAGTTTATTCTATCTTATCTCATCCTTTCTGTCACTTCTCTGCTTACCTTCTTGACTACCTATACTTTTACTTTCCAGAGTGGTAGACTTTTTATCCTGAGTGTCCTAGGAGTTACCGTTCTCTCGGTGCTTCTTGGCTCGCCTTTTTCAAATTTCAATTTCAACTCAATCGGCAATTGGATGAATCACAAAGTAGTGGGGGCCGGCGTAGCCGATTGGGATGGTTCGTGTCTTACCATTTGGTAGTGCTCAGGTTCAAATATTCCTGGCACGACACACCTATCAATTGGTGAAACAGTTTTTTCCACTAATGAACAATGACAAACTTTCGAGGGATAGCAGATATAGTTATGAAAAAGTTTCTCATAAAAAACCATCTGCCGTTCGTAGGCGACGTAAAACTGTGGGTTCCTCCATTTGTGGAAAACTTCAACACGCACTTCACAAATAAGAGAAGGAACTCGTGCAAATACCGAGAATGGCTGTACAGGGTCAATTCTATATACATCTACATATGTATGTATTAGTCGCTCATATGTATTTGTGTACATATATTATAATGATCTTAAATTTAGCATGCCTTAATTTACCGTTGCCGCTTGCTCAATGCCAGCTACCCTCGAAAGAACTTACATGTTTAATGATGCCGCAAATAATGGGTCAATGGCGACACTCCAATGGCGACACGACCAAATACACTCGCATACACATACATATACGCAAGTAAAAAAATACTCCTATTTGCCTTTTAAAATGCAATTTAATACCCCATGAAAATGTGAAAAACATACTTTTTTCTAGCAGAGCTAAGCAGCCTCTCGTGGATGGCGGGGGGAAAAGTAAAGAAATTATATTAAAAAAAAGAAGAAAATCGGCTGCAAAACGTAAACACAAATCATGTCAACACCGTTGCTTGCCTTCACGTATTTGGTGCTGAAGTGGTTGCTCGTGAGGAAAACCGGTGTTGTAAGAGCGCATTGAATTTGAAAAGGGATTGAGGGTATCTGGATTCGCTGCCGCTTGAGGTGGAGGGGGCGCTAATGCCATTGTGTCTATTGCACGGAAACTTGTCGCCGGTGCCGCAGCAAGAACTTGTTAGGAACTAAGGCGATGAAGTTGAACTGCAGTTAAGTAGTTCAAAAAAAAAAAAAAAACAAGAAGGAAACAAAAACACAACCATAAATTGAGGCTACGACAGCGGAATCAATACTAACGGACTGCTTGAAAAAGTGCGCGCGACACCAGAACCGTTTTCCCAATGACATTGGTTAGCGGCGACGTAGTCGGGCGCAGCAACTGCGACATCCCAATGGCAATAAATAAAAATCACATTTAGCCGCTTTTAAATCAATTTATCTGTAAATCTGCGGCAAACTCCCAGCGGCAAGCAGGAGCAGCAGCAAGCGAGAGCGAATGTATGGGCCGTCGTGTGAAGGCCATTGAATAAGGGCGCCGATGCGGAATAGGAATCGAAAGGAATATGGGTCAACTTTAAATTGGAAAAAATCGATTAGAAAAAAAATAAAAATAAAATAAAAACAAAAATGAAAATAAAAATAAAAAACAAATAAGCCGCTTAAAAGGGATAGATAAATAAGCAGAAACTAAAAGGAAAACAAAATTAAGGGACACATAAGTTTTGGAAGAAATTTCAGCGCGCACCCTTGTAGGTTACACTTAGCCACACGGCCACACAAACACGCATCGCTCATTTCGCTTTCACACACCTGGCATATGCATGCATGGTTCCGGAGCATTGAGAGCACTTGTATAAAATGGTTTTGGTTTACGATTTTAATCGCCTCAATTACTAGCACAACTAATTAACTAATCACTTCGCTATTGCCAGCTGACAAATTGAGGTGATTAGTGGTGGCAAGTAACTATGCACCCAAGTTGGTTGATTCAATGCGATTGACTAATTGAAAGTCCCGTCGTGACGTGACTGATGAAGTGGTGTGGAGTGCCATGGAATGGCATCACCTTTGGTGTATTCCGCTATATTTGGACTTAACCAAGTGCATGTACATATGTAATGGTGTGGGTGTGCTTAGACTCAAACCACTTAATCACTAGACGACATCTACTTAAAAATTCTCTTATCGACGAAGTCGCTTTTAAGCGTATATTTGTAGACGAAGCGCGTGTATTGGTGTCTACGTGGAAAAATGTGTGCTACTGAGGGTTAGGTGAAGGTAGGAAACTCTACATATTAGCGTCATTAATTGCGGCTACCGATGGCAATGCCACTGTGATGTTTTGGCAAGAGGAAGTGAACGAAAATTTATAACGGTAAAATGGAAAAGTGACTATGACTTGAAAGATCTCCACAAGCAAATGATTGGTATAAATACCCATATGTGGGACGCAATCGTTGTAAGGATTTGCGGCTAGTGCGAATGAGAAAAATATAACTGGGTCTAAATTGTTCGGGTAGAAATTAAACTCTAGAAAAATTACACTAGTATACTTAGTCCTGCCATAAGTTCTGTTACAAGTTCAGTCTTTTATAGAAATGAAATTATTATACTTTTTTTGACTGAAGCTAGTTTTATTTAATTATGTAAGTATAAAAAAAATTAAATTTACATTCAAAATGTTCACCATTTGCTTTTAGACAAGCCTCCAAGCGATTAGGCCATACAGCTATTGCAGCACTCACGGTTTCCATGGATATTGACGGTGCTGCTCCAACTAAAAATTGTTTGAGACTCTCCAAATTCCTGTGAGATATTCGACAGGCTATGGATTAACATCTGAACTTCCAGACGGCCAATCTTCTGCGGCTATGAACCCAGAATTACGGATGGGCTGGAGCGGAATCTTGTAGGATGATACAACGCTCTCCATTGAAGAGAGTCCTGCCCAAATGCTTCACCACGCCTTCTAAGACATCCTCCTAGTACATTTTTGCCCCGGGCTTAATATATATTTCGCAGAAATAAAGAGATGTAACGCCTTTACAAGACACTCCCTACCAAACCACTACGGAGATTGGATGGTAGCCACGCTGAGCCCTTGGAACAACATTTTTGGCGTAGATTTTGTAGTTTTGCTTCTTAAAAACTTCTTCAAGTGTGAAAATAATATTTTTTTGGCCGTTAACCGCGTACCTCTGAAGAAGCTACTGCCATCTATCCAGTCTAATTTTCTTCAAGCGCGTCGTCAAAACATGACCAGTTGAGCGACGGATCGATGCATTCGTTTCCCTGGACATGATTTCTTACTTTCTATGGGTATTTATGCGAATTATTTCTCGAACGGCTTTTAGGGCTGCCCTGGTCACTTCAGACGTAAACAAACATTCTCGATATATTAAGTTTTATCAGCAATTCGTAAATATCACTTGCACTTTTACCACCCTTTTGTATTGTAATCACTGCAAAGTGATTTTTCTTAGCTCCCCACTCCATTGTTAAGAAGCGAAATTTCCCACAAAACTGAGTATAATTTATGAGGATACAATGCATACGAACAAAAGCAAGAATAGCGGAACTTTTTTCTGCGAAATTGTTCTCACCGTATGCATTGTTATATTTCTTACAGAATATATGACAAGACAACAAGTCCAATGCATTGCCGCTCAAAGCGCTATTAGGTTGAAGGAGGTTGACCTTTAGAGGCAATCTCCTGTAAGATAGGGTAGCATTTTGAGGCAGATTTTTCCTTCCTTCTCTGTATTTCGTACAGATCTCTTCATCCGGAAACTGGGTTTTGAAGGTTGTGCTAGGTTGTGCTCTTTCCAAGGAGGAGAGAGTATGCATCGGAGCTAGTATCTCTGTTTTCACCGACGGATACAAGATGGAATATGGAGATTAAGAGGGAGTTTTCTCTAGATTAGCCAATATTTCAGTCTCCTTTAAACTGACGAAGACTAGTAGTGTTTTTCAAGCAGATGTCTTTGCGATCCTACAGGCATGCAAAATGCTTGGGCATCCCTGTTGGTAGGGAAACATACATACTTTTTAAGATAGGCAAGCTATGATTAAGGTCCTGCCGTCATCATATTGCAGCTCTGTTTTGGTAACTTCTGTAAGGAGGAGATCAAACGTTTCGAACGTGGAGGAAACATGTGGCTTATGTGCAATATTATAGTTGCGCTGTATGATCTTTACTGTTACACAGATATGGTTTGTGGCTCCGCTGGCTAGACCTTATAATACCAATGAATATAAACCCTTCAACCGTGACGCCCTAATCTGTGCAATGAGTTATATGTTATGTGCATTTCCTCCATATAAGAAACAATTTATATATGAGAGGATTATATATATTATTATGAGAGGAAAGATTTATTGTGCGATCTATTGTGCCCTTCATGGAGTAATAGCCTGGGTACAATCCTAGCACATATTTTGCAGTTTCACTTCCGAGTCATCTCAACGCCCCGAACTCGCTGTCAACGTTAGCGATGACATCACTTTTGTGACGTTGTGTTGAAGTCGGCTTGATTTCTGCCTACTTCTGCATATTCCTTTGTAAAAGTGGAGTCACGAAGCTTCTTTGTTTCAATGCCAATCATTTGGACAGTTTTGGCGTGTGCACAGTTGGCAGCCCTTCGATTGAACAATGGACTAGTATTAAGATCTACAAAAATGTAGACCTTTGAGTTTAAGTTAGGATTTGCTCCTCTTATATACATACATATTTCAGGAGCTCCTCAGATTTTCCCTGCTCCTCCCGTGAGAGTATTTGTGTAGGACAAGTTTTGGGCAGTCTTAAGCCCTTAACGATGGTAGCTTAACTACCACTTGGTTTCCCGGAAATTAAGTTGGTATTGTGGGCAGCTTTAGGTGCAGAATTTATTGCACTCGAAGCTTCAGGTTTTTTGTCCTTACTTGCAGGTTGTGCCCTTCTTTATTTGACCTGATGTTAGCAGCGCCGCGTTTCCCCGCCCCTGGAGTACATTTAGTGCAACCTAGGATCTTCTGATTTGCGTCTTCTAACTTCGTTTTACAGATAGCATAGGCAGATTTTGGTACATGCGCCACTCATATCAGTCATTTTTCTGGTTTCCCATAGAAGCCTGCCCAGTAATCACGCTTGGCTTTAGGATGGCCCTCTTTGACGTTACAACATCTTTGGATCCCAGTTGTCTTCCACTTTAATTCCGTGAGTCTGTCACTTTACATGTCGTACTTTCTGTCAGCGCCGATCAAAATTTATCCGGTTGCTCTCCGCTTGGGAAGATTCGCTATGTCATAGTCGCCAAAAGCACAGTAAGCCCAGCTCACAGCTACTGACTGAGTTGGGCAAATATCACAGATGTGCACCAAAATACAGTCTGTTAATCCCAACTGCAAATAAGTTCGATGGACATGTGCTATTCACGATTGGGGGCGAGATGTTTAGTGACCAACCACACAGTTGTGTACCCATGTTAGTCTGACATCTCCAGGTTGACCTCCATCTGATGGTATGCCACCTAAGCAAACCGATGGTACAGCCAACTCGTCAAGATTTACGTATTAGGGAAGAGAAGTGCCTAACACTGTCAAGAAAAAAATATATAAAAAATCAACGAGAATTTTGAGCCACTTTAAGAAAAACAATTTTAAGTCGACATTTAATGGGTTTCAAAATATTTTAAATTTGAAATTTGTTGAATTGTTTTTAAACCATACATCTCAAAGTTGTTTACAAATTAAAAAAAAAATTATAATAATAGTCAAAAATTTGCAATATGCCGCTCCACTGTTATTCTAATTGTTTCACTTCTGTCTAAAATGACGCCAATGCCTTCGTTGATGTCCTTGGCATGGGTTTTAGTGTGTATGTTTGCTCCCATGTATATTTATTTCATATATAAATTCATGTAATAAATTGAAAGGAGGCGACGAAAAATGTTACTACAAATTTAAATCTCTTGAACAACCAAAAACAAAAACGACCAAGAACAAACAGTGAGCACTGCAACAAGCAAAGTCTAAAGCAAAAATAATAGCATTCGTAGCTAAAGCAGCAACAGATTTGCCGTCGAATTGGATTGACCAACGAAAAACCGAAAAATTGAACGGTTGATTGGCGGACAGCAAGGACGTAGACAATTTTGGTAGTTTCGATTGGTGGCTGCGCTTGAATGATATTGGTGATGGAAACGAGGCTGCTGTGGATTGTGGCAGACAAGAGAAATGTGCACTAGCAAACATACTCCAGCAGTACAAACAGAAGTGCAAATCGATTCTACTTATACACATACCTTCATAAGTACGTATGTATGTATGTTGAGCATGCGAAATATATGCTTGTATTGGTGTATACTGTAAATAACTTCTCTAATCACTGTTCAGTTGGCTGCACGCTGATTGTCACCACAGATCGTTTTTTAATAGATCTGAGAGACATTTACCTCCTCTCTACATCTCGCCGGTGCTGGTTTTACCTTATTTATGGCGTTAAATTGTTTTTTATTGTGTTGGTAATTGTTGTTTTTATTCTACGTCTCGCTTTTGTTACACCATTAAAAAAAAAATTTGAAGGGGAAGATTAAATATTCTGCGGAGAAGTGCTTTCACATGGCACAATCAATCGCGTTGGTTTCGCTCCATTGTGGTTTTCTCTGGTATTCGTCATCAACATTAATTGATATTGAAGTGAAGTTAATGACAGCTGCGTCAATCTTGGAGCATACGACTACATATCTATGTACATATTTACACCAACATATCATACTACAACCATCTCATTTATGCATAGCATTTTTATATTTTATTTGCAGTACAAATAATGATTACAGTTTTTGTCTAACTCCGGACTGGTGCCAAACAGACGAAAAGTGGGTCAGTTAGTTCTTGATTTAGATTTTCATTGACTGTGAAATAGTGCAACGTAAAAGTAGATAGAAAACTATAATTATTTAGATATCTCAAACAGTTCAGAGAACATGGGTAAATATACCACCGGTAGGTATACTTTCCGACAATATGTATTACAGGAAAATTTTTTAAATGTGCTGCCACCTATTTGAAAAATTTAAATGAACTGAAAAAGTTGTTGTATTGTGAATATCAAACGAAGTGAGTTTACGAAAGCTTTATCACAGGAAAAAATATTTTGAAAAGTGTTGCCACCTATTTGAAAAATTGAAATGATCTGAAAAAGTTATTACAATATGAGTATCAAACCTTTATGAGTTTTCTTTACGGAGACAATTCTGAAAAGTGCTGCCACCTATTTGAAAAATTTAAATGAACTGAGAAAGGTGTTACAATATGATTATCAAACGAAGTGAGTTTAAGAAAGTTTCATTACAAAAAATGCTTGGTAAGTGTTGCCACCTATTTAAAAAATTTAATTAAACTGAAAGAGTTCATACAATATGAGTATCAAATGAAGTAAGTTTAAGTAAGGTTTATTAAAGAAAATTTTTAGGAAAGTTTTTCCACCTATTTCAAAAATGTAGATGAATTAAATATTTGTGTTATATAATATATAATGCTATCAAGCAACATGCACAAGGTGGCACAAAATTAATCACCCTCTGGGATGATCTATAATTGTGGTAAATGTTGTATATAAACAAACAAACAGTGGTTCACTTAATGGTAAAAATAACGATTTTCAAAACTCAAAATCATGTTAGTATTTCTTTAGTAAGAATGTTATTCAAAACAAAATCGGATGTTCAATTTTGCGCCACCTATTATTTTATTTTATTTTATTTATTTGGATTCTGAACTATAAAATTTTCAAATAGGGCTGCCATTTAAATAAAAAAATTTAAAATCAAGTAGTTAAGCTGCAGAGGTAGTCCGCACCAATGTTAGTAAAGAGTGATCAATTTAGAGGTATTGGATTTTAAATTGAAATAAAATAATGAAAATTCAAATTGATTGGGCAGTTTTTATTAGTTTTGTGTAGAACCATTCATGACATTTATTTTTTCAATAATAATAATCATTTTCAAATGCTAGCCGCAATTGCGCCGGGATTCGGCCATCCATAAACACAAATTTTGAATGTTTCGCTGGAGCACTTCGGTCGGTGACCGTGAATAACTTTAGTAATGTGCACTTCCAATGCCTCAATAGAAACTAGTTTATCCACAAAGCATTTAGCTTTTACATACTCTCACATATGAAAGTCCAAAGGTGTGATATCACGTGATTTTGGTGGCCAATCTATTGGTACGTGACGAGAGATAAATTGCCCATCGAAACGACAAAGCAATAAATCCATTGTTTGACGGGCTGTATGGCAAGTGTTGTGGAGATCACGGATTTCAATTTCTAGCATCAAAGAGTCGCTTATCATGGCGCAATAGCGTTCACCATTCACAGTTACATAGGCGCCCGTCTCGTCTTTGAAGAAAAAAGGGCCGATGATTCCTTCAGCCCATAGTCCGCACCAAATGGTTGTTTTCAGTGGATGTAATAGCTGTTCCTGAAAGGCTTCGGGTTGCTCTGCAGCCCAAATATGGAAATTTTGTTTATTGACGTAGCCATTAGCCAAAAATGTTCCTCATCGCTGAACGCATCGCTGTGCATAAGTAAGATATTTTAGAAATCATATAAAATTAAAGAGGCTTAGGAATATTTAAATACGAAACAAACTTCAGATAGTAAAATTTAGTAGTAAAACAAGTTGTTTAGTAAATTTTTAGTAAAAAAAAACATTTTCGGATTTTTTAGTTTAATGTTGAAAAACAAATAAAAAAATATTGACATTTATTCAAAAGTTCAAAAAAGTACCATAATAAGGGCATCAAATGTTTGGCAATGACAACAGTGAATGCCACATCAATATCATAACCTAACGGTCATTGAGATCGTAGCATGCTAAGTTTTATTTTATTTACTTGCAGATTTTGATTTAAAAAACTATCCCAAAAGTAACTACTTCAAAAGTAAGTAGTTCGAAACTAGTTCGATTACCTGCAGGGTTTAGCAAATATATACGCATACGAATATGTGCATACATAAAATTTGTGCACGTATGACGTTGTACTTAAGGCAGCACCAATTCGAGCACTTCGTTCTTGATAATTCAATTTGATTAAGGAAAATAAAAAATGCAAAAAAAAAGTTTATAAAATAAAAGATAATATTTGCATTTTAAATCAAGTCGCAGAGAGGAAGCTGGATTAAATCACTGCTTGCTATCAAATGTCTTCACATCATACATACACACCTACATACATACATACATACATACATACATACATAACATAACATGTGAAATGTCTCTTTGTTGTTATGGTTTCTGTGGGGGGAAAATTTAATTTATTGGTTAAAATTGATTGAAAGCACTGATAATGAAGGAATCGCATGTTATTTTAGTATGTGCCGAGTCCAGATAGAATTTACAATGATTTCGCATTACACGAGATTTAAATACGATAATCAATACATCAATAATATACTTTGTAAAGACCAAATACCAGCACTTTGTGGAAAATCGAACGCACCCAGCTGATGGGGCCGCTGATGGAGACTATACATTTATACATTAGCCCTTAAAGAGCCATGACGAGAATACTCGCGAAATAAATATAATTTTACGACCATAATCTATTCTTTTGAGCCTAGGATGGTAGGATAGGATAAATGGCTGGCCATAAGAGCGGCCCACTTGAATAAAGAATTCAACTTCGTCCATTGTTCTACTAAAAAAACAAAAATAAATAATTGGCGCGTACACTTCTGTTAGGTGTTTGGCCGAGCTCCTCCTCCTATTTGTGGTGTGCGTGTTGATGTTGTTCCACAAATGGAGGGACCTACAGTTTCAAGCCAACTCCGAACGGCAGATATTTTTATGAGGAGCTTTTTCATGACAGAAATACACTCGGAGGTTTGCCATTGCCTGCCGAGGGGCGACCGCTATTAGAAAAATGTTTTTATTAATTTTGCTTTCACCGAGATTCGAACCAACGAACTCTCTGTGAATTCCGAATAGTAATCACGCACCTACCCATTCGGCTACGGCGGCCGCCCATTGTTCTACTATAAAGGGGAAAACAGAGGTAAACGAACTAAACAGGTAGAAAAAACTAAGAAGGGGTCTTGGATTAGAGGATGACGACCGACCGGGGCTTATTATACGAGTATTTGCATTAACCACTTCAATCTACTGATGAAATTCATCAGTTATGTGATATTTACGCCTGCAATATCCGCAGATGTAGCAAAAAAGTGAGAGCACAGATGTCTGATTTTTTGGCCACAAGGGCAGATGAGCTGATTCCACCTCATCCTCCAGACAGCTTCTACTGAAAGAACTTCAAGCAATCGCTGCGGCTTAGTTAGCGTCGTACGATCTACCCGTGACGAGAACGATCTTGGAACTTTGCACGTTTGCGCACTAGCCCAGCGCTCGTTGAGTTGATGCGATGCCCATCTATACAGGAGTAGACCAAAGGTTTTCAAGGCAACCCCAGAACACGCATTTCGCTATGAAACCGTCCCAAGGGTCCCCTTTCTAGCCAGTTCATCAGCCCAGCAGTTTTCCTCTATACCGCTGTCATCGGGAACCCATATTAGCCTAATACTCGTATCGAAGTATTCGGATGCGGTCGAGAGAGAAGTCAGGCATTCCCCGATTAATTTCGAATGCTCAAACAACGAGCCCAAGGCTCTAATTTTTACTTAGCTGTCGGAGTAGATATTTGCGTCCTTTACAGTAATTACAGAAGTAAACAAACAATCCACTGCTCCCTTAATTGCGCCTACCTTCGCTTGGAAAACATTACAGTGGTCGGGAAGACTAAGTATGAGCTTGATGAGAATCTCCTCGCATAATACTCCCCCAGCAACTCTTCCGTGCAACTTCGAACCATGACTAAACATATTTGCCAAGCTCTGTTTCCAAATGTTGCACATAACCTACTTCTCCCTTGAGGGAACATGAATGGAACAAGTACCGCTCGGACCAAGCGAGGGGGACTTTTAAGCCTAAAACTGGAGCCCGGGCAAATGGGCAACGAGTACTTATTTTTCCAGTACTTCCAGCAATACTTTTAATTATTTAGACTTTTTTGTCAGTATTTTTTTAAGTTTTATAAATTATTTATATCAGTACACAGTTCTAACGCGGTTGGGAAACTAAAGAATTCCTGACAAATAGAAGTGACAATTTTTGTTTAGGTGCTCAAATGCTTGACAATTTCAAACAAACAATTGAGCAGCTGAGCAAGAAACGAGCTTGGATCGAGTATCGAGTTACTCGCACTGCTTAATACACGGGTATTTGGAGCGCTACCTAAGACATAGTTGTTTATTTTGTTTTGCCCATTCATAATTTTCAAGAACCAGCGCTAATGTACTTCAAAAAAAGTCAGTCTAAAAATTATGAATAAAGAGGACACATTTCGGTGTAACCAAAAAATATTATTTTTCCTCAAATCTCACCAAATGATATTAATTCGCGTCTATGGAATAAAAATTTTATGCCAGAAACTACAGAGAATCGGCTAAAATATATACGCAGCAATATTGACGCAGCAATCGAATTTTGCTTTTTAGAAGCAGTGGTCTAATCGAGGTGCCACTTATTGAAACTGGCTTTGTAATTTTGTTCTACTGCTTTTTATTACTGGCAATTTTTATTACTTTGAACTGTGGTTCACGAGCTCAAATGCAGTAACAATATGGGTAGCATAGAACAACAGACTGGTTGAAAAGTGTGAAAGCAAAATGCAGAGACTGTTAAAATAGCTATCAAACATCGCTAGCAACATGATGCCAGCAACATTTTTTCACACCAATATAAAATGCAGCGAAAGCTGACAGTTCGTTTGCGAGTGAAGTGCCTTAGTTCGATTACTCCAAAAATATGGTATTTCTGAACGAAATGCCTTCGCAAAAAGTGTAAGTAAATTTTATTTAATTGTTTTTCGTGTCAATGTAATTGCGTCTTAGTTTGTTTACAAACAATTTTCATAGCAAAATTTTTCATTTTCAAATCCTGGGGCGTTGCACACAAATTTGTTTGTTTCCATTTCTTCAATTTTCATCCGTGGCGTTTATTCTCATTTGACAAGCTCATTTTACGGCAAATAAAATGCATGTTGCTGGTGAGATAACACCGCTATGAAGTTAGTACTAGCCCTTACGTACAACATCATACACTTTTTGACTGATTTCAGGTGTTGTTACACTTTTTGGACCTGCATTATCTGGTTCATCTAGAGCGCTTGTACGACCATGTCGCTGCACAGGTGGTAGTTTGCTATGAAGCTCTGTCGCTCATAAACCTTCCAAAACAAGGAATTTTATCACTATACGACATTCGATTGAAAAAAAGTTGTTTGAATACATTTTGGTTTTTTGTTTATTACTTGACAAGATTATATTTATATTATATTTTTAGATGACATTTGTAGTGAAACTTTAACTGCTCTACTGTTTAATCGATGTCGCTTTCAATACTTTTCAACCAACCTGTATTTATGTCAGTTTAATCCATTTTTCACCGTAAGGTAATTCCCAAAACTTTAGTCTAAATGAAATCGTAAAGCGTAAAAGCAAAGTCATGTTTGTGGATTAAACTCGCAACACAATTGCCGTACAGTTTTGGGTTATGCACCACAATCCGTGCAAAGGATTGAGGCGACGGCAACTATTTCGATGGGAATGTGTGCGTCTGGCATGCAGCAATTTTTCAGTTTTATTTACTTTTTTCTGGTTTTTTATTTTTCATTTTTTTGTTTTTTTTTGGTTTTGGAAAACTTCACTCATCCAAAACATGCGCTTATGCACACACATCGAAATATTTGAGAGCTCTTATCGATTTCAATTTTCAGTAAATTGCCACAAGCTATGCGCTTTACGTACTTTGAAAAAGTTCACTTCAAATTTGTTCATACAAATATAAGTGGATTGAAGTGAATACTGAATTTTGACACTAACATTTAATAAAGTTTGGACAATCTTTCGTTTTGCAATTTTAGGACAACAAAGTTGAAAGCAGTAGCAAAACACTAAATTTGTTAATCGAATTGAGCCCCAATTCGAGGTGAAAAATTCACGGCAGGGTCGTAAGTGCCACCTACGACAAGTAAGTAACCTTCTTCTTCTTTATTTGCTATTCGTAATCGAATGTAAGCGATTAGCAATTCAAAGGTTAGGTTGCCTGGTTGGCAATAAGTCACGCATAGACCTTTTGGTCCCTAGAGATACCAGATGGAGACCGACCTCTATGAATACCGAAAGTAGACATCATGTAGAATGTCAGCGCTTTTGGCGAATTTAAGCAGAGCTGGGAGATCCGCCTTTGAGACGTCCTCCAGACTCGCAAACAATGGGGCTCCCAGGTATTTTTAACGCGTTTTTAACAATGCCGGACAGACGCATAGAAGGTGTTCTAAAGTTTCCTCAACATCCTCTCTGCATTTCCTGCATTTGTCCGTGTTGGCAATCCCTATCTTGTACGCATGTGCAGTAGGCCGGGTCGATTTGTGTGGAGGCAAAAAAATCGCCCATTGCTCTGTGAAAATCATATTCTAGGGATCAAAATAAGAAACTTTGCCGAAGGAACCATACCTCTAAACCGACTGCCATTCTTCATTCAGTCTTGCTCTGCAATATGAGTTGCAACAGTTCATATCTCGGGTTCCGTAGAATATGCCCCAAATATGAAGTTTTTCTTCGTTTGATGCACTTGAGTAGTTGTCTGTCGCCGCCTACTCTTTGTAGCAGTTCTTCATTTGAAACGAGGTCGGTTCATGGTATCTGAGCAATCTCCCGAGAAGCCACATTTCAGATGCTTCCATGTCGGAGATTTTTATGGTCCATATTTCTATGCCTTGCTATATGGCCACATACATGACCATACATAGCATTTTATGAAGCCCATTTTTAGTTGAAGATTGAAGTCGCGACATTTTAGGACTTTGCCATATTTAAGAAATGCGGATCTCGCCATTTGGGTGCGACATCTTATTTAGGTTGAGAAGGCAACCGAGGTATCTAAGTATATTTACTTTTTCTACAGGGGCATTGTTGATTGTTAAATAAGTGTTGTTGTATGTATTTCTTCTGCTAACAACCATGTATTTAGTGTTGCTGATGTTAATTTGTTATTAAAAAATACTTCTACAGTATTTTGATATTGACATTATTTTCATCCCAAATTTGCTTCATAATTCAATTAGGTTTCAAAAAAATATAGTTCATCTAAACTTAAAAGAAACCATATTAATCCAATTTCAATGTGAATGCTTTGAGAAGGTTTTTTTTTGTTTTTGGTTACCCTTAATTATATTATTAAATTATGCAATCGGCGTGCATGTTTGTCCTATCCTCCAGTTTGTACGTGTGAAAAGATCTACATTCTCATGTCAACCGTCATAAGGCGACAGATGTTTTTTACGAGAAATTTTTTTTATGACAGAGGTTTGGGCATTACCTGCTGAAGGACCGCTGTTAGAAAAAAAACTGTTTCTATATTTTGATCTTTCATGTCCGCAATTGTTTTCATACCCATAGCTACCGAATGCTAATCACGCACAAGCTCACGCCACTACGGTGTTTTAGTGTTGTTTAATTTCGACCTTATTTAAATTTAATTTCGTATGTATTTCTTCATTCATTGAGATAAACCAACACATGAGTTGTTTGAACCGTTTCCATATATGTAAGCCGACTCGTGGCAGCCATAACCTGTCACGCCAGCGCATCGCATTTATCTTTTACCCTTCGCTGATGGCAATCTAGTGTTCTTCGTGACCATCCAGCAATTAGTTTGAGGTGTTTTCCCTTTATATATGTTCTACCAAGGTTCAACCCGACTTGGGAATCAAATTTCACAGTTAATTTTCAATGCGTTCAATTAAACTCCTTTAGTTCGGCACTACTTATAGTTTGATGGCAGACCCACTCTTTTTCGTTTGTTTTTTGGGAAAGGAGGGATAAAAATGCCAGCAACATTTCGATTGATGCTGTCCCACCAATGATATGTGGAGCATGCTCACACCAAAACAAACCTCACTTCTTCCGCCGCTCCTCTCCGAGACCGAATTTGCACTACATTGGAGCCGTGGTTGTGTCTATTATCCACAAAAAACCCTGGGTCCAGGCCCTCTACCTATTACATATGGAGATTATACGTCGCTGATAATCTCCATCACGTTCGTTATGAAGCAGGTGGAACCTCGAAGGGGTGCGATAATATCTTGTGCATTACCGTCTCAAACGTCTGGACTTGTCGTCGGTACGCCTGAGTTTACCTCCTTTGGAACATTGTTTCATGTTGAATTCAGCACTTGTCGAGAAAATCGGTTGTGTTCAAACGCGGCCAATGGCATCGATATTATTTGACACTAGCTGCTGTTGTGAAACAGCTCTATATTCGCTTCCTTCATCCTGCTTACGTAGCGCACGCAACAACTGCTTCGCAAAGAATGTTTTGAATTGCAAATACTGTCAGTTAAATTTGTCTCACTTGGCTTTCTTCCAAAGATCGTGGCTAACTCCACACGTTTTCTTGTGAACCTTGGACAGTAGTAGAGTACGTGTAGCCCGTCTTCAACCTCCTTTGGGTAGATAGGACAGTGTAGTGAAGCCGAGGGACCAAACCTATGCAGATAATGCTGAAAGCAGCCGTGCCCGCTCGGCATCTGAGAGAGGAAGTAGTCCATTTCGCTGTGTCTTCGTCGTAACTACGTAGCAAGGTTAGGGATGAGTTCGTGCGCCCAGCGGCCATTAGGAACAAGATCCCATCTTCGCTGCCATTCGTTAAGTGACGCAATTCGCTGTTCCAACTTTTGATCTCTTGTTGATTTTTTTGCACCTTTCCTTTGATAGAGCCGGTTTAGTTCACGTCCTTGGATATCCAGTTGGATTTTTCTTGCAATCACGTAAATTGCATCCTCCCATACTGTCCGGTAAACACAGGCTGCTCGAAAGGCGCTCACCCTATAAACTTGTCTGGCCTTTCGTAGGTGTGTTTTTCGGGTCTGAGACCAAATGAGAGCGGCATATAACAGGATGCAGACT
This sequence comes from Anastrepha fraterculus, assembly GCA_037575425.1. Lineage (NCBI taxonomy): Eukaryota > Metazoa > Arthropoda > Insecta > Diptera > Tephritidae > Anastrepha > Anastrepha fraterculus. Next base: position 159,482 of record JAYXIM010049341.1, read on the forward strand.
GTCATGGTAGATATAAGCCTCCTTTTTGCACGTTATGCTCCCCCAGTGTTCGGCAGGAGCCGTGTTAGAGCATTTGTAACTACGGCGCCTTTTGTGTTGACTTTCTCGCCGTAGTCGCAGAAGATCATGCGCAAATCAATCATAATCCTTAATTACTGTATAGTTGTCAAACTCTCCCTCCGACTGGTAGTCCAACTTTCTGCAGAGGACTCAAGTGTGTATACAGAGGTATGAGTATGCTACATATCAGGACATAGATACATACGATTAGTCAAAGCTGTATTAAAATAGAGCCACCCATGCCAAGGTTTATCAGCAAGCAACCGGCTAAGTCACTTACAACAAACGCACCTTAATTTGTGTGAAGAGACCCGCAAAACTTACAAGTGTATTATTGTTTGCCATGTAGGAGCGGATGGGTGAAGTGGCTATGCAGCGTACGTGCATACACATGAGTCCGGCTTAAACTTGCATAATACTTTCCTACTTAAGTGCATAGGAAACAAAATAGTTCTTATATTTAATTTAATTTTATTTATTTATTTAAATTAAAATTTTTTGTTTTTGCTTCGTATTTTGTTCAACAACAGTTTTGTTAAATAGGCGGAAATTGTTGACAGGATATGAGCACGGAAGTGTCTTTAATTTGAATTCAACACTTTGCGGATATAGAATTTGTACAAATGACCGAACAACGTCGACCGGTTGGTGAGTTGTGCTCGTACGAATATTAAACTTTGAGTGGTTGATAAAGTTTTTGCATGTGGGTGTGTTTATGTGTATGTCTATGTAGGTGTGTATGCATATAAGAGGAAATATATTATTGCATGTTTCGGGATCAATGCCATACAAGTGTTTTGTCACTCTTTCCTTTTTCCTGTTTCGTCTGTTTTCTTCGCTATTTATAGTTGCTTCATCTTGATTTGCAATGAGGGCAACATAGTTGCAAGTGTTGACACACTTTGTGACAAACATTTTTATATATTTCATCATGAGCTTAGTTTGAAACTTGTGAGGGTATACGAGGATTTATACTTAGCATTTACATTTACGGTAAGCTGAAATTTTTAGTGAAATCTAAAGTTATCGATTCTCTGAGAATGCAGCTGTGGGAATTTTACTGGTTTTATAAGCGAGCTGCACGTCAAGATTTTTGTTGCAAATATTACATAGTGCGACATTGTTCAGGCTCTTTTTTCGTATTAGTTTTAAAATTTTAAGACTAACACTGACACAATCAATTCCTAAATAGTGTACGAGTAGAAGGACAATTTATTACTTAATCAGACACTGCAGCAACTTGCACTAAAGCACCGTTCACTAACTAGAGGTTATGAAATTCACAGTTTTGATTAACATATTTTCAAACAATTTCATCCAAAAATCTCATTTGACATAGAACTGAATTTACTTTTAACAGATTTATTTACAAATACTCTCTCAGTTCGATTAGAATCGTTTCGATTAGACATTGCATAATAGTGACCGCAACTACTGAACTAATATAAGTTCGGTCGACATATGGGCTCCGCGGCTCATCTATACATAGTTGGTATGTGAAATGAAAACTACAATGGTCACACAATTTATTCGTACACCATGCGTAGTGCGTAAAAAACTTTAGCTTTGCGAAAAATATTTCTTATGGGCCACTGTAAGAATGTTACATTCCTAATGAGTTTCCCATTATGTCAACTCACATTGGATTCTAAGAATTCCAAGGAAAGCAGGCAGACGTAGCAAAATGCACCAGAGTGACAAAATGGGACGAACTGCGGATTTACCATTGCAAATGCGTAAAATTGTTATTAAATTGTACTAAGAAAACAAATCTCTACGCGAAATCGGCAAAACAATTGGTAAATCGCATTCCACAGTGCAAAGTGAAATTGGTAATTACGTTAATACTGGTGAAAGCTAATCACCACCAAACCAGAAGGCGAAAAATATTGACTCCACGTGAGGAACGCAACATATATATAGGGTTATTTAATAGGTGCGCTTCAACTTTTTCCCGATAGGGAGGGCGAACGACGCAATATTTTTTATTTTTCGCTTGTCATTTGTAAACTTCATTAGTATACATTTCATCATGGAACGCTACATATTTGAGCAACGATTGCAAATCGTGCAAATTTTTTATGAAAATAGTCGTTCTGTTGCTGCTACTTTAAGAGCATTACGGCCATTTTACGGTCCATTTAACAAGCCGTCCCGTTTTGGGGTTATGTGAAGTCATTGGTCTACAGTAACAAGCCGGCGACGATTTGTGAGAAGCCAATATTGAACGCGAAATTGCTGGAATTTCGGCCGATTTATGCAAAAGAGTGGTCGAAAATTGGGTTCAACGATTGGACTTCGTAAAACGTGCACGCGGTGGTCACGCAAAAGAAATCGAGTTTCATACTTAAATGTATATGTTCAAACTCGATAATAAAAAAAAAATTAGTTAAAAAAGTCAAACCGTTTGTGTTTTATTCAAAAAAGTTCAAAAGTTGAAGCGCTCTTACTGAAAAACCCTATAGTAGCATCAGCCGCGCAAAATCCCAAAATAACCTCTACGATACTATTCCGAAATATAGAGTCTTTGAATAAAAAAGTAAGCCCACAAACAGTCCGTAATTGTCTGGAAAACGCTGGTAATCAAAGCAGAGTGACAAGCCGCAAGCCCTACATTTCAGATATTAACAAAACAAAGAGATTGGAGTTCGCAAACGCTATATAAATGAGCCAGATTATTTTTGGGAAAACGTCATATTCAGTGATGAGTCGAAATTTAATGTTTTCGGATCAGATGACCCTCTAAACGTTTGGCGAAAAGAAAATACAGAAGAGATTGAAAAAAATCGTGAAAGAATCCTACCGTTGAGCATGGAGAAGGAAATACAATGGTTTGGGTGTGCATAGCTGCATCTGGAGCAGGAAAAATGCTTTTCATTAATGATAAAATGGACAAACATCTGTATTTAAACATTGTAAAGAATAATTTGTATGATAGTGCCATTAAACCTGGACTGGATGCTAAAGGGTTCTTGTTTCAACAAGACAATGACCCAATTATATCGTACAAGAATTTCTTAATTACCGATGTAAGCAGCTTAAAACTTCACCTCAATCACCGGATCTGAATCCAATTTATCATGTATGGGAGCTCTTAGAAAGGAGAATCAGGAAGCACAAAATAACGTTAAAGGTGTCATTATAGACAGCTTTAAGTGTTGAGTGGGAGAAAATTCCAGCAATTGATACATTTCAGGTATTGGTAAAAATTAGCATTGGCGTTTGGAAGCAGTCGTCAAAGCTAAAGGCAGGCTAACAAAGTGCTGAATACTCGTTTTTTGTATAAATCGTTCAAAGTATCAGGTAAATCTGTTTATAAACTGAGAGTGTACGAATACATTGTCTGGCCACTGTATACATATTTAATTGCTACTTTAGGGGCAGAGTTATTGCACTGTTTACATTTAATGCGGGCGGTTGTAGTACCCCTGATAAAGCAGCTTTTTTTATAACAATTATTTCCGCTTGGAAAATGCTGAAATACGGAAGCCTAGTTTCTATTTTAGTATTCCTAGCATTTCTGGGTGCCCAAATTTTAAATCTCTCCAGAATAGGGTCGAAAGTACCGCTCTCTGAGGAGTTCTCCTCCCGCAGCATGAAGAGATTATACATACATGTATGTACGTTTGGCGGCGCCGTAGCCGTATGAGTTGGTGCGTGACTACCATTCGGAGTTCACAGAGAGAACGTTGGTTCGAATCTCGGTGGAAACATCAAAATTAAGAAAAACATTTTTCTAATAGCGGTCGTCCCTCGGCAGGCAATGGCAAACCTCCGAGTGTATTTCTGCCATGAAAAAGTAAAAATATCTGCCGTTCGGAGTCGGCTGGAAACTGTAGGTCCCTCCATTTGTGGAACAACATCAAGACGCACACCACAAATAGGAGGTGGAGCTCGGCCAAACACCCCAAAAGGGTGTATGCCCTTGACTTCACTTGGTGTGTCCAATTGGCGCCGGTTAGCACGAGAAAGAAACGACTGGCGCGCTTTGTTAATCTCGGCCAAAATCGCGTAAGCGGTTATCGCGCCAATTAAGAAGAAGAAGATATATATATATGTACGTTTGTAAGCAGATGTTTCAGGAGATCACAAATGGCGTATGGTATGTCTATAGTGCTGATTGTTTCGTGTATCCAAGAACCCAAAAGATTCGTTTTCTGAGTGGAGAGCTATGCAACAATTGAAATAAATTACTTGTAAGAGATGGATATCAGAAGAATTTGTTCGTAATTAATTTTTCAATCATTTAGAATAAGTTGCGATTAAAAACAAAAATCAGGTAGTATTTCGAGAAAATCAAGACAACAACAACTATTTTACTTATATTAAACTTTATTAAGCTAATACACCACATAGTTTGTTGGTTAGGTCACGTTCTGCTAGTTTGGGCTAGGTTTGATGACTGGGCTCTTGGAAAATAAAGGCTAGGTGCTGTCTTTTGTATTCAAATTAAAGCTATATTGTGGGAGAAAAAAGCATATTTACAAAGAAGTTTGTATTTGTATACTATCTCTTTCTGAACAAAGCAGGCAAAATCCTTTTCCATTGTCTTGGATCCTTCAACCGCATCACATTTTAAAACTAATTACCCAGACGCCTTATACACATACAAATATGTACACATATGAATTTGCAACGTTTCCTACACAGTTGATAATGAACTTTTGAACTGTGGCAACTCTGTCGATAATTGCCAAATTGCCATTCAATAAACGCTGAATGTGTTGCACGTGTCGCTAAAAGCAAAGTTTAATAAAAGGTTAAGTGCCTTCAGCAGTGCTCGTGTGGAGGTATTGGATACGCCAATGCCATAAACGCATGTACGCATATTGAAGTCAAGCACATGCACGCAATTATCAAAGAATAAGTAGTTGAAAGAGTAGTAACATTTTGTCCTAAGTGCAATTAACGTGGCTATTTAATGTCAGAGTGGTCTAAACAGCTAAAAGTAATGGAAACTGTGAATAGATAAAATACCAAAGGTGGTTAAGAGTCTCGAAGTGGTTGGGTTGAAATGAGGTGGCAGAAATTTACTATTTAAAGATAGTAGTAAAGTAGAAGATTCAAAATTAATATGAATGTGAATATGCACTCGTACATGGATGCAAACTTGACTATGATATCATTGGGAGTATGAGTATGAATATGAATATAAGTATGAATATGCATATAAGTATGCGTAGAAGTACCAGTATGAACGTGAAGCTGAATATGTATATTAAAATGAGTATAATTAGGAGTATGAGGGAATATTAATGGGAATATGAATATGTAAGTATGAGTATGAATGTAAACATAAATAAAAATATGAGTATAAGTATGAATATTCTAATGAATATGAGTAAAAATATCAATATGCTTATGAATATGAGTATGAGTATGAGTATGAGTATGAGTATGCGTATGGGTATGAGTATGAGTATGAGTATGGGTATGGATATGAGTATAAATGTGATAATGAATATGAGCATAAGTATGAATGTGCATATGCATGTGAACAAAAATATGAATATTTATACGAGTACCAGTAGGAGTATGCGTATGAGTATGAGTATAAGTATAAATAGAAATATGAATATGAATTGTGTCTTATCAAGTGAATCCTATTCGATCCATAACAAATTTTAACATTAGCATTGCAGCACCCTTAAAAGATTTATTCTATGCTACAACTTAAATGGTTGGCTTCCTTAACAACTGCACATACATATGGACATACATACTTATAAGTAGCATAAGTGATGCAGCTTCTTGTTTTTGTTGTAAAATAAGTGCAACAACAAGTGAATGAGTAAATAGTTTATAAATGAGTTCATAAGCTATTCACACTTTCTTTTGGCTTTCTTCCTTTGTGAGCTCAGCATACCTAAGTTTGCTCATCAGCGTGGGCAACTTACCTCAATTAGCGGAATATTGAAGTGGTAGCAGTTTATTAAACAACCAAAAAGGGTCTCATATACTAAGTAAAAGCAAATAAACAAAAGTGCCAGGTAGAACAATAAGCCGTAGAACCAAGTGCCCAAAGAGTCAAAGTCGAGGATGTAGATAGAGATGAAGATGAAGTGGCGGCAGATTAAGATACTATATACATGAAAAGAAGGCTACTTACATACATATATAGGCACTGTACATCAGACCAAACCATATAAAAGCAAACACTTGTTTTGAGACTTAAGTGCGGCTGCCACACTGCCTTGTAAAGTTGTAACTGAAATGACTAAAGCAAAGGCGTTCAAAGGCGTTAAAGCATTTAATAAGGCGGCTGCTGTAGGCTGGCAAAGGCAAATGGAATCATGGGCTGGCTGGTTGGCTGGCTGCTGTCAGCTAATGGCTGGAAGGTGCGTCTGCCGCAACTTACCGACATACATACACGCAAACTCATATGTATGCAAGTATGTATGTGGCCACTGGCCTACCTTCATTTTGTATGTCCTTTCATAGCTGCCGGCAAGTATGTTTCGTCTGTGTGTGTAGGTATGCGTGTGTAGCCGGCAACGATGTGCAAAAATGTGCCGCCCCATAACTAAAAGGCACAACAATTTTGGTCTGCCTTTACTCTATTTTAGTGTGCTAGTTTAAGAATGGCTCGACTAGTTTTGCTTTTGCCGTGAGGCAACACAGCTTGACTAAACTCAACTCAACTCAGCTCAGCACAACTCATTTTTGGGCTTGAATGGCCTCTAACGATGCGTGCGGCTATTTTATGGAAGTCATTGTTGTCAAGATATATTGTTGTTATTGTTGTTTTACATAATGGTTTTTATCATAATATTTATGTTGTGTTTTCTCCAAGTGTGGTTATTTTTCGCTTCGAGTTTTATACACTCAAGGCAACTTATTGCTTTTATTACACTCGGTTTTGTTCCGACCGTCAGTGGCAACATACCGTCGGTGCCTTTCATTAGCCTAACTATAGCACGTAATTGTTTCAAATTAATTTTAATATCTTGCCTGTTATATGTATGCGTGTATGTCTTTTGCCGTTTGGGCTTTAAATTTTTAGCTGAGTGTCCTTTTTTAAGTGATCTACTTAAGTGCGTATGTGTTCACATGTGGCGATGAGAATTAAAACACACGAGGTTAAAGGCTATTTATATTCATACTCATACACGCATATCCATACATACTAAGAATTCAGTCTAAGAATTTCATCAAAACTTACTAAGGCTTCCAATCCCTAATAATTTACCAGTTTTGCCACAATTAAATGAAAATAATGGCTTTTGGCTTACTCGTTGTTTGTAGAAAAGTATAAGCGAGTGAATAATGCCAAGGTCACTACAAATTGATAGGTTTAAGTTTTAACACATTTTTTTTTTTTAAATTTTGATTAGTTTTTGTATAAAAGCTCTTAACGAGATGACTGGAAAATTTCCGCAACTATTTGATTTGGGTGCTAGGGCATAGAGACATACTCGTACAAGCGAGAGAGGGAACAATTACGCGCCTCCCTCTTGATATGGAGATTGTAAGTACACCCCTCTCAACTTACAAACTGCAGGTGGCAATTAGAAATGCCACTTCACCCAACACGAGTTGGGTTCATAGTCTGATATGTAGGGGAGAATGGGGAGTTGTGAGACGGGTTTTGTTTTTGGACCCGTATTACTCAAAATCTTAATATTCTCCATATGTCAACGATGGAATCTTTAGTCAATGAATACTGGAAGCTATTGGTATGGCCTATTTAACAGAACTACAATTTTCCTTAAAATTAAAATTGTATATAATAATATAAAATATAATACAAAATACAAAAATGTGGGGAGTTGTGAGACACCATGGTTTAAATCAATAAAAATGACTTATTTTAGTTGTTAGTTCTTTATTAAGATAAAAAATAAAAAAGAAAAGACAATTGTTATAAAAAAGTGTATAAAAAATGCAATGCCATCAATCTGATAATTCGCAGTGAGAACATGTATAATAACCAGTTCGTAAATTGGCACACTTTAGGTGCACAGCTCGGTCGCATACATTGCAATGAATGGAGTATTTTCTGCTTAACTTTTTCGGCATTGCACCTTTGCAGATGATGCAAAAAAAAATATTGCGAGGTACTTATGAAAGATGCGTTAAAACGTCGAAAAAAACGGTGTCTCACAACTCCCCACATTTGTTGTCTTACAACTCCCCAAATCGTTTTTTTTTATAAATGGCCGCGTAGTCATAAACACATCGAACGTTCATGCCCAAGTGAATGTGTAAATTCAAAGCTAATACGACAATTAATAATTTGTATATATTAACATTTGCAATTTGCTTCAACAGGTGATCGAATGTATCGCAAAACAAATGATGAAAAAAACTTTCCGAGAAATTCCAAAACACAGTAACTGGAGAGACGCGTCGAATGCATGTAAATATGACCAATGCTAGCTGAAAAGTGAGATCGCATCGAGAACACTTGTTGACACTTAAAATCGAATGTAAACAAATGAATAATGCCGAAAGGTAACAATGTCTCACAACTCCCCATTTTCCCTTACCTCTAAAAAATCAGAAATGACCAGAATGGGACGTCCGGCGCTCAAGGCGCTACTTAATCGGTCATGGAAAAACGTCTCTATGCCATTTGCTTTGATCACAAGACGACATCAAGGTCGACATGCTCAGAGATTGAACGTTTCTCATTTCGACTATCGAAGAAACTGCGATGAGATGGAGTTTGTCAGACATCCTCTTTGTCACTGCCCCACGTGGCATGCCAGTAGGTTTAGATACTTTGATGCTTAGGCTTGATATTTCTTGTACCGATGGTGCCGATCACCTAGGGGACATAAGTGTGTGTCAATCAATCAATGGGTTTTCATTTAAAAACGCGTAGTTCAACGAGGAGTAGCGGGTGAACTGCTACTGTGGTATCACAATGGGTCGGCAACGGTTTAAGTGAGATGACTTAAGGTCTGACTACCACTTCCACCTACCTAACTAATTGTAGTATATTAAAGTGCAATTTTAAAGTGGCTGAAAATTTTCGTTGAATTTTTATATATTTTTTCTTGATGATGTTGCACATTTTCTCCATATAATGATACATACTTCTCTACTCCATACATGCACGTTTTGGTTTTTCTAAAGGTATTTTCATTCGATACTAACAGCTTTTTCTTCATAATCGTTTAACAAAGTATATCCTAAATTTTAAAATATTGCAGTCGTCGTATTTTCAGGCGATATCTGCACTTTAGGTATTGCAGAAAACTTTTCCGCCATTTAGAAGACTTCTGTTTCGACTAAAACTCATTGTAATGAATCCAAACTTTGCCTTTTGTAACAATCATCCTAGAAGACACATCCCTGTTATCTTTACACAAATGCTAGAACTCGCAAGAATACCTGACGCGCTATTTCCTTCCAAGTGAGGTGGGCATTTCCGGCGCCCATCTTGCGCTGGCCTCAAACATACCAAGATAATAGTTCCAAACATTTCGGTGATTTGTTCTGTTCTTAAACACTGTCTGAGGGATGTCTCAATCTTGCTTGGATATGCTGACATATTCGTTTTTGTTCTCGATATACTCGTAGTATGGTGATTTCCTACATAAGAATTTGTGAAACTGACTGCGAACATGAAACACAAACAAAATGGAAAAGAATTTTTCTAACCGTTAATACTTTATACAATCGGCATCCAGAGTCTATATTAGTAAAATTAAAAACAAAAAAATTAGTAATTGTTTTTTATGTTTTCGTAAAGCAATAGAAACCTACGGTTTTTAAGTTACAGTGATCACCAGCTGAAAAAACATAGTTTTGAGAAAAACGCATTTAAAGTTTTGCTATCGATTTATGTAGAGCTATTATTTATGTGTCATCTATTCCTAGGCCATATTACACAATCTTTCTTTTCACTGAACGCGTCTTATTAATATTTTCAGAACTCCGAAGTTGTCTTGAAACCTTTCTAGAGTCACGTCCCATGGTTAATTACTAAAAAATAATTTATTTCAACACACAACTATCGGATGCTCAGTGCAACGACTACAGGCATACGGGCAACAAAAAAATATTTTTCAGCACTTGTACTACTTAGAAATTCTAAATATATATAGGAATATATATATTTAGGGTTTCTTATATATTCAGCAAAATGGACATTCATAACAATAAAACCGAGAAGTCGGTTGCTTGCAGCTGCTGGTAGTTACTTGCTCTCGAACGCACCGGAGCGCCCGAGCGCCCTTTTTTAATTGTTGAATAACTCGAAAAGTATTTTTTTGGATTCACTTCTAATTTTCACACAATATTTTTGAGATATTATACTTTAGAAAATGCAAAACAAAAATCCAATTTTTTGAAAATTCTGACTAGCTCTAACCCCTTAAAAGATAAAATCAATTCAAGACGTGGAGCTCCTGATTACATTAAGAATTTCATTATTCGTGCGCAAATTGTTTAAAACTGTTTTATTGCTGATCTTTTGCTCCTGGGCGATGCTACGACTACTAACATGTCGGTCAAATTCGATTGTTTCTGTGATTTTATCGACATTTTCTTTAATATCAAAAATGCCAGAACGAATCGACGACACCAAAATGGCTCGTAATTGGCTGTTACAGTATCGGCACCATAGACATTATTCACAATTTCAGCGGCCCGACTTATTTAGCCTTATCAAAGAAAAACAGAAACTGAAAATGTATCGAATCTCCTCTTTATTAATTTGCATTGTTAACACCCTTGAACTCACAACTGAATAGAACAAAAAGAAAACAGCAACAAAATTTTTTTAGTGCGAAATGTCACCTTGGCAACAACATAAGCTTTAAATTGATTGATCTATACTTTACGAGATATCAATCATCACAGTCACCCACCGAGAAAATAACAAATTTCTTTCTCACCATATCTGAGTAACCAGTAGAAAAAGTAAACGAGTTCTAATATCTAGGATACGCAGATCCGTCAAGAGGGGCACCCCTCAGGGCAGTGTACTTTCTCCTCTGCTGTGGATTCTAGCAATGAATCAATTGTTGAAGAATCTAGAGGAAAGGAGGATACATGTTCTGGCCTACGCAGACGATGTTGCAATATTAATAAGAGGGAAATTCCCAGATACCCTCTGTAACATAATGCAAAATGCTTTGAACGATGTAAATACAGAATACCTGTTCTAAACCCTCTACCCTTGAGGGAATCACACTGTCAATTAGAGAAGAGGCGAGCTACCTAGGACTAGTATTAGATAGGAAGCTCCCGTGGAAACATTAATGATAGAGTAAAAAAAGCAGCCACAGCACTCTATACGTGCAAAAGAATTGTGGAGGCAAAATGGGGCCTAACCCTAAAAATAGTACACTGGCTATATACAGCAGTGGTAAGGCCTATCATGACATACGGTGTCTTAGTCTGGTGGCCAACACTCGAGAAAAGAACAACAGTAAAATGCCTAGTATTCTAAGGGATGCCAGCCTCTGCATTGGCGGGGCACTAAAGACTACGCCCACGGCAGCGATGAATGTCAGGCTGCACCTATTACCGATTGAGGCCTACAGCAAACAGCTGGCGGCGAAATCGGCCCTTAGGTTAAGAGAATCTTCTAACTTAGCCACTAACAGAAGAGGGCACACAAGAATACTAGACGAATACCTCTTCCTACATTAAACGACAGATTTTTGTAGCTCAGTGGAATTGCATTTAAGCACATCCTTTACCACAACTTTCCCAACGAGAGAAGATTGGGGCAATGGGGTAATGGACAATAGAAGCGGAATCAGCATCTATACTGATGGTTCCATGCTAAATGATCAAGTAGGCGGAGACCTTCATTCTGAATGAATGAATGCCAACATCTCATTTCGGTTACCGGATCACTGCAGTGTATGAGAAAGCTGAAATATTGGCTATCAGGGAAGGCCTGCTAGCCCTAAATAAAAGTGTCCTCACACCAGGAGATATAAACATATATTCAGATAGTCAATCGGCCCTGGAAGATTTAAAATCACCTTATATTAACTCGAAGACAGTAAAAGAGTGTATCGACGTTTTGACTGAACTATCACAGTACTTTGTAATAAACCTGCTCTGGGTGCCGGGTCATAGAGACATAGAAGGCAACTGCAAAGCAGATGAACTGGCGCGATTGGGTATCACATTACCGATCCAACCAGACAAAGCCAACATACCTATACCTTTAGCAACTTGCAAGATGCTTATATGTAAACACACTAGCAGTGCTGCCAACAGGCTATGGTCTCAGTCCCTGACCTGCGCAACTAGTCGAATGACGTGGGTGGAAAGGAACATGGGCCACACAAACCGACTGTTGAAACTAAACAGGAAAAACACGAGAAATCTTCTCGTGGCCTAACAGGGCATTGTCTGATTGGCAAGCATGCCAGTAGACTTGGAGCGCCCTATAGCGACTATTGCAGAAGCTGTAACGACATTGAAGAAGAAGAGACTATAGAGCACTTTCTATGCGGATGCATGGCTCTGGATAGAAGAAGGTTCAATATTTTAGAAAACAGTTCCCTGAATAACTTGGCAGAAGTAGCCAATATAAAAATAACAAGTCTTGTTAGATATATCAAAGTCACAGTGAGGAGAGGGGACAGCCTCGATGGTATCACAATGGGCCTACAGCAGGCCTAGGTGTGTCAAACGACAACCACTATACCTACCTACCTACCTACTATATCTCTAGGAAGTCAGATTACGCAAGACGGCGGTGCAAATCAAAATTTAGAAAGCAGAAAAAGGAAAGCAAATAGCCCTTTCGCCTCCTTAAAGAAAATATGGTACGCTAAGCATATTGCGAAGTAACCCAATCTTCATATTTTCAATTCAAATGTGGAACCGGTTTTGATTTATGTGGCCAAAACTTGGCATACGCCGCGGAAAAGCAGCAGAAAACTACAAACATTCATCAATCAATGTCTCATAGTCATTCTGAGTGAATGGTGGCTAAATTTCTGGGTGTCAAACCAAGAATTTCTGAGGCTCATTAAACAATTACCGATCCATTTGGAAATTCGAGAGCGCAAATGGAAATGGATAGACCATATACTACGGAAACCTGCTTTCGGGAGTCGAAGCAGGCCGCGCAGAAGTGGACGACCACGAGGTTCATGGAGACGCAACCTTAGTGATGAAATTAGCACCATCGGACTTAGTACAATGTCAAAGGCTGAAAACCGAAGCGATATTAAAAAATTTGTGAAAGCGCTATACTTCCGATAAGCGGCGCTATAGCAAATAATAATTATGATTAATATCATGGAGAATATTTCGAAAAGCAATAAAACCGCTTTCAACCACCAATGTTCATTTTTCTATTGTTAGGCCTCGTATCAGTTTCTTAAATGAAATCCCCAAAGTCTGGGAAAAATTTCTATCCATCCTGCCTATTCATTTATCATTAATATTTTTCGACAGAAAATTGCATATACCAGGAAGAGCAGACCTTTGTTCTAGCATAGTAAGCAGATTTTTATATGTTTAATTATATTTTTTAATTTAAGAAATTCAGATTTACGATGTACTAAAAATAAATTATTTGTGGCGTACATCTCAAGTTTTTCCACCAATGGAGGTTCCAGCACTTTTAAGCCGATGGCAGATGGCTTTTTATGAGCAGTTTCTTCATGGCAGAAATATACTCAGAGGCTTATCATTGCCTGCCGAGGTGACATGTCATGCGAGCGAAAAAGAGCGACAATAGCACTTTACTCTTGTAAGCAACTAATAGGACAAAGTTGGGCTCTTTCCCCATCTATCGTACATTGGCTTTACACCAATCCTAACATACGGCATACTAGTATGGTGATCGGCCTTAGATAAGTTATATTTATATTAAAAAAAACATGGTACATGTACAAAGAATGGCCAGTCTTTGCATCTGCGGGGCACTTAGAACTACACCCACAGGGACACTAGATATTATACTTAACCTATTACCAATAGAGTAATTCGGTAAGCAAAGTCAGCTGAAGGCAGCTCTCAGATTGAGAGAAATCGGTCTACTCAGAACGAACCAGAGAGGACACTCTTCAATTTTAGAAAAATTCCCCTGCATTCCGGGTACAACGGATTTCTGTAAGACCAAGGATATCAACTTAAATAAATCCTTCGTCACACTACTTCCTACCAAGAGGAATGGGACAATGGGCTTATAGTTGGCAAAAATGATGTAAACATCTATACAGATGGCTCAAAACTGGACAAGAGAGTAGGTGGAGTGGTTGAGTCAGAAAATCTCGGAGTTAGCCAATCATTTCGCCTATCTGATCATTGCAGTCTATTTCAGGCGAAAGTCACTGCCATAAAAGAGGGAGTTACGGTAATAAAAACGAGTGTATTATCCAATGATTAAGTCTTTATATACCCGGACAGTTAGGCGGCAATAAAAGCGCTAGAATCTAAAACACACTCGACAAAAACAGTCTTAGAATGTTTTAAACTTCTAAATGACGTATCTAAATAGCACAAAGGTATACTTTGTGTGAAAGGTCACAGGAATATCGCAGGGAATTGCAAGGCAGATGCACTTGCTCGAACCGGTACAACGCTCAATCTAGATAAGACGCTGATACCTAAACCTTGTAAATTACTTAGAGATAGGGAAACATTCAACAAGGTAAATACAAGTTGGCAAAACCTCACAACATGCGAACTAAGTAGACAAACATGGTCGAAATGGAACAACGATCGATCAAAAAGCTTGTTAAGATTTAACAGAGAAGCTATAAGAAAAATGATAGGGGTATTAACTGGTCATTGTTTAATAGGCAGCCACGCTAGAAGGTTAGCACTCCCGTTTTTCGATTTCTGTGGAAGCTGTCTTAATACAGAAAACGAGGAAATAGTCAGACACCTTTTATGTGAGTGTGAAAGCTTAGCTGTGAGGAGGCTGTGCACTCTTGATACGGCATTTTTAACTGATGAAGCGGACATAGCGCATCTAAAACTACCGAAGCTTTGCTCGTTTATTAAAGCTACCGGGTGGTTTAAAAAGGAACCCATAGGATAAGGATAAGCTCCAGTGGTATCACAATGGAAAGGTCTAAGTGTGTCATTGCGACAGTCACCCCTACCTACCTATCTACCTACATGGCCGGATATTGCTTACTTCCGAATGGTAGTCACGCACCAACCCATTTAGCTACAGTAGTTGCCAAAAATAAAGTATACTTCTTAAATTTTTTTTTATTTTTAATTGATGAAACTTAGGTGACGGTACATCGAATAGAATCAGATGCAGCTTGAAAAGTTACAACAATTCGCATTTACCATTTAATTTCCCACACTGTATTTAACATTTGCACATATGCAGTTCTCTTTATGAACTGCCACCAAAACAAAATACTTGCAGCCCTGCTTTATACAGGCATAATGCGAGTTGTACAACATGCCGGATAAACTATGTACTTAGCTATTCATCCGATGCACGCACGCAACACTTGCTTACCGCCAAAGCTGCTACTATTACATCAACTAACTTAAGAGCTGTTTTTTTTGAGCATTTAATATTGTTCGTCTACAAGTACAGCATTAAAATGTAGTTTTGTTGGTCTGTGTGCGAACCACTTATACATTTCCATGCCAATGACTGCAAAGGGAATAACTGCCATACCCACTACCTAGGCCCTCAATGCTAGCTCGGTTAGTGGCTTTTCCACCCAACTAGCAGCAGCCAACATGTTGCATTTTAATGCAATAAAATCACACAAATTATGCCAACAACCGCTTGCAGTTGACACATTTCTCGGTCAACCGTGTGCGCTGTCCGAATTGCTTAACTTACTTACCTACATAACGCTGCTGCACGCCTTTGTTTCCATCTGCTGTTGGATTTTGTTTACGCCTTCCCTTGCCACACGTATCGCCAGCACATTTGTAGGCTACAGCTTTGTGTTGCTTGTTGCTGATTTGTGCCACGAGTTAAATCTTGCCCATTGCTGTTGATGTTGGCGTAGCTGCTGAGTTGTGAGAAAGAGCAACTTGTCACTTGCATTTATTCATTCATTATTGCTCGTATTTTTTGTTGGTGCTGATGCAGTTCTCATCATTTGCCGTCCACCTACTGCCAATAGCCAACTCTTTGGGCCTCATTGGCGTGCGTCTTACTTCTACTTACATGAATACATACATACACAGATACATGGAAACGTTCTCATATTTATAAACAACTAGGCAGCTTTTATTCCTGTGCCTGTGTGCCTGCGTGTATGTGTGCATGTGTGCGTGAGTTGCAACCTGCCATTGCAGGTTGTTTATGTTTACATGGGCTGCCTCTGTTTACGGCTCTGTTTTGCCGGCAAACTCGTATACTTAAGGCTAAAGTACTCACTAATTTGTCAACATCCACTGGCTTCTGTGCACAACTTTTGTCCCTCGCCGACGTCTTCTCGCTTGTTGTCATTTAATTTCAATTGCCTACTTGCTCACCTCATCTTACCCAATCTCTTCTATTATTCGTGCTCGTACTCGTTCTCCCTGCCTCCTCCTCTACGCTCATTCATTTCGATCTATTTTGGTCCTGCTGTGAAATTTATGCGCATGCCATTCACTGATCTACCGCAATGGTGCAGCTCCACCACAAGCCTGATATCCTTTCGCCAGCCTGTCTTTTCATACTGTCCGTCTGCTTGTCCGCCTGCCTACTATTCTGCTGTCATTTGGTTTGTCGATTGTCTCATTATTGTCAGTGACAAATGTTATGGAATTGTTGTTGACATCATTAAGTTTTAAAGGACGATACTCCGCTACCGCATTCAGCAGGCAACCGGTCATATTGTTGCATGCAGCAGGAGAATATGTCATTTGCAAAAGACGAGACTGTTTACCATTAATTTGTTTCAGAAATAAATATTTCCGAATAATATTTAGTAAATTGTAGACTGGGTTGATGAAAAAGGTTGTAAAAGTCCACGCCAGCATTTAAAGTTCGAGAAGATTTCCGTTTGGGTATTTGGCATACGATTTTCAAAAGCCTTTTTTGTTTATAAATTTAGTAAAATAAATTGAAAGCAAATTTTTAATAAAGGACTTCAAGGGGGTACAACACTAAGTAACTATGTATATGAAATCGACATCGACCTCAAAAGAACACAACAACGAAATATAGAACTTCTTTAGACTGGAATAATGTCATACGAGTATTGGTTTAGAAAATCGCATGGTAAATGGCCAAGCAATAATAAAAAGCAACTATTTTGGCGGTGTTTAACAATAAAAAATTAAAAAAAATAGTTGGTATGGTGTCGAAATCCCCTCAATGCAAGCCTTAAGTCCAGGTGTCAAGTATTCTAAATTTTTCTTCTCCCTTGGCGACCGACCTAGTCTAAGTGCAATGGCATGAATTTATTGACCTATTTCATGAAAAAATTCGCTTGCCAGATGGTTGCCCAATGAAAATTATGATTTAAGGAGCCTTTTACTTTTGAACCTGTACGATTTGAATACGGTACTTACAGCATTGGGTTCAACGTCGAGTTAGACACATTGATTTGCAAATGCAATCAGGTATGTCAAAGCGCTAAAGATTCGATGGTACACGGTTTGATTGAAAAGTAAAGAGCCTTATTTTTTTAAGCAGTTTTATTAAATCTTATACAACTAATATTCTTCAAAATAGGACCCGTGAGCGTCAGAATCCGGTTCAATTCGGCTGTCACAGCTTTTTGGATCGCCTCGATGAAGTCCAAACGCCTCCCCTTCAGCTTTCTTTTCAGGCGCGGGTACAAGAAGAAGTCCGGAGGGGACAGGTCTGGGCTGTAGGGAGGGTGGGGAAGCACCGGAATCCCCATCTTGGCCAATGCAGAGGTGCAGAGGAAGGCGGTGTGCGCCGGCGTATTGTCGTGATGAAGGGTCCAATTGTTGAAGAGGTCGGGCCGAACCCGGACGCCGCGGTTTTTCATCCGAAGGAGCACTTCTTTGTAAAATGCCGCGTTTATAGTGCTTCCTGGAGGTACAAACTGTTTAGCTTTACGCAAAATTTGATCGAGTAACGTTGCTCCAACGATCGCTGCATTTTCGCCACTGCAAAATCCTAACACATTTTTAAAAGAGCTTTCACGCGCGGAACGATGTTTACTGCACCGCTGTTGCCAGCAAACTGGGACCGTTTTCTAGTGGAAGGGGAAGGTCCAACGATCATCTTCCACCACCAGCCGATTCGGTTGATCGCTTGGCAGACGCTCCGCGCGGGAAGCCTCATTACTTTTCAATCAAATCCTGTATGGTTACATTTTACGATTGAGCAACGATGAAACTCTAAAAAAAGATCTTCGAAACAAATCCACAAGGCGACAGAAGAAGAAGACGGCCGAGGAAACGATGGAAGGAAGACATCGAAGGCGACTTTGAAGCTATGGGCATATCTTGTAACAGCCGGAAAGATGATTACCGAGTGACGTGAAGGCGAATTGTAAAGGAAGTTCACCCCGAACTGTGATGCTATGATGATGATGATTTACTTTTGATCGATTGGTATTGAAGTAACGAGCTGATGGCGAAAAGTAAATAAGTGGCAGCAACATACCATACTGCATACAAAACCGCTGGTATCAACGACCAATGGTGACTTTATGTCCTGTAACGAGATAGCGTTTCTTAAATCTAATTTTGACAGATCCACCTATTCAACTATTCTCGTGGTGGATATTAATTAATTTATGTGGTATTTAAACTCATTTAGTAAACTGTATATTTTCTACTCAACATCGGTAGTAATAAAACACCACACTGCACTGTAATACCCGTGTATTAAAACTGTGGTCTAAGTGAATATACCTTATTGGGTCTGACAGCATTTCATCAAGGTTTTATACCGAGAATATTGCTACTTTCTCAAGTTGAATCCACCAATTACAGGGGAATTAATCTGAATAACTGACTTCACTTTGACCATCGATGAAGGACACTATGCTTGCTGCCGAGAATACTAGCAGACCAGCGTCTTGGGTTGACTTTTTTTGGGCCAATGGGATCCTGTTCAAGCTAATGAGACCACACCTAAGATGTTTACCCGAATCAGATCTGGCTCTGAAAGCTTGCCACTATAGCTTTGAGTAGCAACCCTTTGGCTCGCGCCGTTTGAGGCCTGCTATATTCCTCCTTGTTTTAGTTTTATTTACGGTGATAATTTTTGTGCCTACGAGTAAATGATAAAGGTTGGTCCGCTGCGCCAGTGCCATGGTAGTGCAGTAAGGCACTTATCGCAATGGAGCCTAGCCTGAGCGCTCCAAGTTCATATATTAGCCAGTAGATACCCACTAGCCATTCATCCATCGGCATTTGCTGTTCCACCTTGGATTGAGGTTTGTGTAGAGTTTACTCTCTCTTAGGAAAAACACGGACCATCTCACCTGTCTGTTCCCTTGAACACCTGTGGTCTGCACCTGGGTGAGCTTCGCGTCAACTCAGCGAAATTTTGGCGAGTGCTCAAACGTACAAAACTGCGATATTTTTCTAGCCACGGGTAGATAGGAGGCGCTTATAAGGTCAACAAAGCCACAGCTCGGAAATTTATCTGATAGGAAATTTATCTGACTGCGCATCGTTTTTAGTCCTTTGGGAAAAAGCTGTGTGGAGGATGAGGAGGAATCAGCACTTTCTTCTCAGCTGCCCCGTTCCGCCATCTTGGCTCCCATTTTTTTGCATTTTCTTGCATATATAAAAGGTTTATACGAGTATATCCCACAACTGATGAATTTTTTCAGTAGTGGAAGCGCTTCACACAACCGTACATAGTTATCGTTTGGCTTTCTTCTCGAAAACTCCCAAATATAACTTCCTCTTGCCAATCCTTTCTTTCTTCTCTTTCTTCATTCTACTCTAACAATGGTATCACAAATGTCGAAATTTTGTATATTCGTCTAGGTTTGTCCTCGCATGGGCAACCATCTTTGTTAATCTAATCTAACTTGTCTATCCTCTAAGTTTCATATTTGATTCTCTTGTAATGCCATAAAGGTCCAATATTGATCAAAATCACCGAAATTTTTAACCACTAAAATACTGTCATTGCCATTTTCATCGTACAAAAAAGTTCTGTAGGTGAAACTTTATGACACGCAGAACAAATGTTTGTTAGGCGCGTTATCTAAGCCTGTCAAGCTTATTCGCCAACATACTGGGAGGTAAAACTTTGTATCAAAGTAGCTATGACTTTTTTCTTTTCTTCTGATGTGATGCACTTTGCTGCTTTGACTTTTTGTTTTTGCTATTGATGTGCCTGTTCGTCCCTGTGTCGGAAATACCATTAGGCAGATGCTACACTCAAATGTCATACAAGAGCGAAAATCAGCGATACAGCGTAAAACTAAAACTGAAATTTCCAAAGGAAACAACTCATGCAGCAACACTACATTGCATGCATATACATACATACATTTGATCAGCAGCAAAAGCACTGAAACAGCCGGTGAGGCGTCAGCAAGTTATGACTCCATTGGCATCTGTGGTGGCAACATTGCGCGCCTCATTTCATCTTTGACGCTGATCAACGATGCTGATGGCGGCGTTCGCAACTAGCCATAGTTAGCATGTTGGCCATCGCTAGTCGGAGCTACCATGATGCGTTCATCATCAATGACAGGCACTAAAGGGGGTGAATGGATGGTAGATTGGTTGGCTGACTGGCTAGTCGGCTGGCTGGCCGGCCGCGAGCTACTTGACGGCGAGTATTTCAGTATTTTACTTGTACATACATTGCACTTTGGTCATTAAGTGGCAAAGCGGATTTAGGGCCACTTCAACCACACTGACAAAGCTTAGTTGGCAGCTTCCTTTGGGCGAGTATAGCTGCGCGCTTGTATGTATTTGACTGCGAACTGGTTAGCCAGTAATGTGGCTGCAATAACAACTAACGTCATAACAGTCAGCCACTGTCATTTTTTCACAGCGCCCTCGTCTACCCCCAACATTCTTGTTTTCACAGCCAATGCCATAATTGCAACAACTGTGTTACCTTATGATGTCTGCTTTTCGATGCGTAAAAATCCATGCACGATTGCACACAAATGACAGCTGGGTGTTGTGAACGTGTGGCGTATGACGACCGTCCGTCTTTCGACTGGCGTCGACCAACGGCAGTCAACCGAGGAACGTGCGAATGTACGCGAAATAATCATACAAAGTGCCACTCAAGTGTACGTGCCACATCGGTTTTGTTGCTGCCTTTGTGGCGCTGAATGTACGGAAAAAATAGTGCAGCATACAAATGAAGTGACTGTAACTAAGTATGTCGGATGTTTTCCCTGCACTCATAGACACTAACTGAATGAAATTGTAGATGTTGATGACGCAACCGATTCGGATGTCCGTATTACAAAGTTAAGTAAAATTTACAACTACTGCTTAAGTTAGTTTTCCTATACGATGATGATGAGATATAAATTTGACAAGTTTTAAAACATAAGTGAACCCGTGGCAGCATATCCGTTATATGTACTTTGGTCTGTAAACGCTTATATTGAAATAAGGTATCTTAGGGAAATCTGTACACCTCCTAAGTGGTCTCTCCATTGAGTGTGAATAAGTGTATGTATAAGACCATGCAAGTAGGCTTGTGCAAGCATTTAATGTTTTTTTAGCTCTTTAGACTTAGGCAAATTAAAAACAAAAATAGATTCCTGGCAGTTTTGAGATTGCGCAATACTTCAAGACTTTGACCTAGCCGAAGTACTTGTGGTTGAATTCCTAAACACCTATTGTGAAATTTGAGTACTCCCCAAATATTTATTCTTGATTTAGCTTCTGCCCAATTGATACCACAGTATGGTTCTGGGCCGTGAAAATCTGCTGCCGACCCCGTCCTAGCGAGTTCATTAAAATTTTCATTACTTTTTATTTCAGAGAGACCCGGAATCCCGCAGAGTACACTTTTATTTGTTGCACTAAGTAGGTTAATGTTATGAGGCATTCGCTCACTAGTTTTGACTCCACAGAATGTGGAGCTGTCGCTGTTAATGCAGCTTGAGTGTCTGAATATATAGCTAAGTGTGTACCCTTGTTGCCTCTCATATGATCTGCCTTAAAGACGCTAGGCCATTTGCCCATTGATTCGGAAAATTTCATGTTTGAACTATAGATTCCCGCACTGACTCCAGTTTCCAACCGTCTTCGAACCATTTGAGACTACTGGAACCAACTCAACGTTCTCCCAGTTCCCATTAATCACGGCCTGATTGATTCCAAATCTACTGTTATATATGCATTGGAATCATATAACTTGTTAATGAACAGATTGTATTCTGATCCGGTATCTCTGCTATTATACTTGTATGACCTAAGTATCTTTCCCAAGTAAAATTTGCATTTTAATAAGGATGAATGTCTCCTTTATGTATATATATATATATATGATTGTTTTGTCCTTTAATTATACTAAACAGAAAAGACAATGAGAGTATAGACCTTCTACTCTCTAGAGACTTTAAGCTAATTTAAATCAAACGCAAATTATTGGAAGGGATAGGATCTGAGATCGTATTTAAGAGACACGTTCTGTATACGTTCAATTCTTTCAATTGCAAATTGGTGCTATTACGCCCTATAAAACCTAAGATTGAGAAGGAATTGGATAGAACAAAGTTAATGTCACTATTGAAGGACAAATAGGAGTCAAAGATCACACCTGAATTTTTGAATTCATGAACAGATTGAAGTAAACTATTAGCAATTGTCTAAGATGGGTTTTGGCGAAAGTAACATGAAAACATGTCTTGATAATCTAAGAGATGACAGAATTCCTACACCAGCGAACGAGTGCATTCATTTTCGATTGCAACATAAGAATATCCTCAGTTTCTCTATTTGCAGAAAATATTTTCAAATTATCAGTATATGGAGGAAAGTAGGCAAACAAAAAACAGGTACTAATACCATTAATAGATAGAACGAAGAGTAGAGACCCTAAAATACTGCCGTCGTCTAAGATTTCAACCATTGAAAGTAAACCGAATGAAACCCAAGCGTGACTTATTAACATAATATCTAGAATTATATGAGAAACTCTATCAGATGCAGTAAAAAAATCCTTATAAGCACAATGGACTTGAAAACCTTCAGCAAAAGCTGAAAAACAATATTCACCAAAAGCAGCTAGGTTGGAAACTGCAGACAAACCCAAGGCAAATTCATGCTGATTGGGCGAAATAAAACTTTTAGTCGCAAAGTACATCTTTTCCTTTCCTTCGAAAAAACTTGATATAATAAAAAACTTCGAGATCGAACTGTAATTACACACAACATTTTTTTCGCTTCTTTTGAATAGTACCAGCCGCACAGTTTTTGAGAAAATATAGAGAAAGCCCATCTTTATCAGTTTGCAAGATCCCATTCTCAAGCGAAACAAGGTTTAAATAGCAAAAATTCAAAGAGGAAAGTAGGTTAACATGTCAGGAAGATATAACAAATCGACGAAAGGCTTTAAGATTTGGGTTAATATTCCCTTCAATCATTAGAATATAGTTCCTGTTCCAAGAAGCCTGAAATGGATAGTATACACCACAAAAATTAAACCAATGATAACATATGAAATAGTTGCGTGGGTATCGAGGACCGTTTATTCGACAGTATGGGCAGCACTGATTAAGCTTGAACGCTTAAGATGTATGTGCAGCCCGGGAGTGATCCACACCTGCTCTTTTGCTGCGATGGAGATGATGCTCGAGCTGACACCGCTTCACATAGTTATTCAGCAATAAGCCAAGCGAATTCTTCTGAATATGACTAGAGAAGGTTTCGGTAAAGAAAAAGTGATATCATCCAAGAACATAGCCTGCAGCTTCCATTCGCTCAGCTACCCAGTGATGATACTACTAAGGTTATTAAATTTGAGAGGAAGTTCAAGTTCGAACTGGATGATAAAGTAAACTGAAGTTCACCTGCACTTCAAAGGAAACTCTAAGATCTTATCCTACATTAGCATACATAAAGCTGAAAGACTCTTGAAAGCTTAGACATTCGATTATATGGCCCCAAAATCAAGCGGTGTGTGAAATCAACTTAGATAAAAACCTCTGAAATGAGGAAATTGCCATTCTGAACCACATTCAGGCTCAGGCTTTTGCATTGTGGTTAAGTCCTTGTTATTCCTTGAGTGTATCGAGAAATTTACTAAGTAGGCACAACTGCATCCGGCTCTTATGGGCTTTAGAACATTGGGAATACATTGCCTAAAAAGACTGCAGCCTCGTTTTTAATAGCACCCGAGCCCTTCCTTACCATTGGACAACATCCCAGGAGGATCTTCGAAGGGTAGAGCTTAGGCTACGGGCGTAAGCTGCCACCAAACTCATACTGGGGTTACGCCAGACGAATTCCTTACTTCGAGGGGTATAATTAAAATATGTTCAGGCAACTCATAACCTGCACTAAGGACAAACTGAGAATTCTCCCGGATATTCCAACAGCAGATTGCGCTGTCATCTGTACAGTCTGGGGATATAGTCTACTGCGTGGTGCGTGACTACCACAGAGAGAACGTCGGTTCGAATCTCGGTGAAACACCAAAATTAAGAAAAACATTTTTCTAATAGCGGTCGGCCCTCGGCAAGCAATGGCAAACCTTCGAGTGTATTTCTGCCATGAAAAAGATCCTCATAAAAATATCTGCCATTCGGAGTCGGCTTGAAACTGTAGGTCCCTCCATTTGTGGAACAACATCAAGACGCACGCCACAAATAGGAGGAGGAGCTCGGCCAAACACCCAAAGAGGGTGACCGCGCAATTATATATATATATATTAGATATCTTGTCCGGCTGTAACCGGAAGAAAGGCACATAGGTTAAGCCCAACCCGGCTCCATATTAGGTTTTTTGAGAGAGTTGGAGTTGGATGAGGTACTGTGATGAGTAGAGGGTACAGAAGACCGTGGAATAAATATAAGTGCATACCTCTTTTTCATTTATTTATTCATTTATATAGCGAAATAGTCTTACTAGAGATCAATTTTATTAGCTCAGCTCGCATACCTTCGAAAATATGATGTCTGTCCTTTCCGCCAAGGTGAAATATTTATTTACAAACTATCGCAAGCACACTTCTGTAGTATTTTTAAGTCTTCTCAATAAAAAATTGTAGCTGTTGAAGAGAGTATTTCTAATCATCCGTATCCGTCTCGTATCTGTATTATCTAAAGCAGCAGCTGATTGTCAGTGGAATCACTGCTATATAGAGAGATGGTTGCGAAACAAAATCTTTAAGTGGTCTCTAGAAAGTGCAGTTTACTTTTTGCTTAATCTGGAAACTAGGTCATTGACATGAATATTAAAACCAACAATCTGTTTAATTAAAGCCTGGTTGTTTCAATGGAAAAGCGATATTGGCACATATTTCAATAAAGTACAGCTTTCATGATTACAGCCACCAGCCGGCTTTCAGTGGCATTTTAGTACGAATTTGAATGTTAAAGAGTATATCCACTCCAAATTAGCGACTTGGGATGAGCCTAAATTTAATTTTCATT
This sequence comes from Anastrepha fraterculus, assembly GCA_037575425.1. Lineage (NCBI taxonomy): Eukaryota > Metazoa > Arthropoda > Insecta > Diptera > Tephritidae > Anastrepha > Anastrepha fraterculus. The sequence continues at coordinate 184,963 of JAYXIM010049341.1, forward strand.
CTACTTTATGTTGTTTTGCTATCTCGAAAACGTTTTCTGTTGAAATAATTTAAAAATATTTTTTAAGCCAAAATTTACGGAGTTAAGGATACTTCGCAAGCGTGATAATATTCTGATGATCCTGGACTCAACCATTACCTACGCTTAGACAGACTGTCATGGCACAGACTCTCTAAATATTCTGATTCACGCTAGCAAACATTTTCGTGTTTTCTCATGCTACTATCGTCATATGAGTTACAAGCGTACTTGTGCACTATTTTGCCGTTCGCCCTCTTTTCCCCCATCTATACCTGCAACTAAGTATATCGTCGCCATCAATTTCCTCCCTCAAGCTCCAGGCAGGCTTTGATTAAGTTTGTTTACGTTCAGTTTGTGGAACCAGAGTGCATGCACATTGAAAAGTCAATGGAAGTCGTTAATTGAGACGTAGCATAGGTGGGGTAGCCAATCCTTGCTTCTCCATTTGAATATTATTTTGCAGTAGTACCTACTCTTAAAAAAAAATACAAAATTCCCTGATATGATATTGAAGCTGAGGCTGTCGCTGGACGTTGCACAGAAGTGCGATAAACTACTGCGTTCTACGCTGAAGCTGCAACAAAGGGGACGGTGCGTGGTCATAAAGTAAATCCAGTTGATTATTCATGCTTTTCGTTTTTGGTAAAGGTAAGCGATTTTATACAACTCTGCGTCCTGATAACTGAATACCTCTTTGTAGTCACTTTTCTTAGAAATTTATAGCCGAAAGCCTTGCTGATTATAATTTGTGTTCGACCGGCTCCTAAGCGATATATTTACCTATGCGATGGCTTATTCACAGTCTGCCTTTTTGCTTTAGGTGCAACAGCTCTCTTATCATCTTCGCAGATACCACCAATTGTTTCTTCGCAGTTGTGTTTGTTTTGCCATAATGACATAATTGAGTGCAGTGCCACAACAATGGTTGCCATTAATTTAAGTTAATGTCTCAGAATATGCACCGAGTAAATTTTGTGGCGTGCGTATTAAGTAACTGCTGAAACGAAAATGCATTTCAGGTATGTATACCTGTGTTCATAATAATAAGAGCGTGTAAAGTTTGGAAAGTTTTATCTGTTTACTTATTTTGTGAATAGTTTTGTTTTGAAGTGAAACTTCTTAGACGTCGGTGGGCATTTTCGTTCCGCGAGAGAGAAAAAAGATATGTAGAGGAAAAGGAGAGAGAGAGCTATACCTTATACACATATATCTTAGATATATTTTAGGCGATTTTTCCTGAGTTTTTCCTGGTGGTTGCTAATTTGTAGTGAGAAATAATACTGCCAACTTTTCGGCGCTTGTTTGTTGGTGCAAACTTGTACGAAATATATTTTTGGTCCCTACTTTTTGGCGTTATATTTCCTTGGTGCCTATTGTTTGGCACGTTTTTGGTTTCAATTTTTTTGGCGTTTTTTTGGTGCCTACTTTTCGGCGCCTATTTTCGTTTCCTGGCTAGTGCTTGTGCGCACTATAAAGTGCTATCCATTCCGGCGTCGGATTTATTGGTATTGCCTTGAGGTAATTTGTGCCGTTGCTGCGGTCCTGGAATCGCTGCGTTTTTGCGGGTGATAAACGCTCGTTGCCACGGTTTGTGTCCGGCGTTTGCCTACACCGGTCAACCCTTCTCCCTTTTTTATAAATTTTGTGTATTGGTATTCTCTGCAATTGTTGTGAATTTATTTAGATATATACTCTTTCTCTCTCTCTCTCTCATTCTCTCTCGGGTCTCTCCCTCTTTCTTTGTCTGCCTTGAAAGTTTCACTTCTGTTATGTGTACTACGCACTTTTTTATATTTCTTAAATAATAAAAAAAATATTAATCAAAGTTTCAAGCTTTCCATAAAGTTTAATAAAATTCAGCAAACTTTCATCAAAATTTCAAACTTTTTAGTCAGAATTTTTAGAATTTATTATAGCTCTTTAAATTTTGGTGTAATAAAAAGCAAGTTTTAAGTAACTAAAACAATTGATTTTTGATAAGTTTTTTATGGGTGGTATTGTACATTTTCTTCCACATAACGAAAGCTCGAAATTTTTTGTATGGTATGGCTGCTTGTCTTACCAGCAAAAAAACTAAAAAAAGAAAAAAATAAAATTTAAAAATTAAAGCAACTATTAAGCCGCTGCAACTGCACCTTATTATATCACTGGACTATATAACTGCGTACTCAAATATTTTTGTAAATTTTCTGATTAAAAAGTTTGATATTTTAATAAAACTTCGTTGATTTTTTTTTTAATTTTTTTACGAAGTATGAAGCTTGGTGTTATATGGTATTTAAAAAAAAAAAATAACTAAAAAATAAATAGTCAAATCTTTGCATTATATCGCGTTGCTTTCATTGTGAACACAAGTGTACATATATACCAGGTGTACAGCAACTTCTTGCCGGTTTGAATTGGTTCGATGAGATTGCTGTTATTGTTGTAGTTGTTTCATTTATAGCGCATTTCACTATTAGCGCCTGCCAGAAATATTCCACAACAGCCATGTGAACTCCAACATTTCATACCCCATTGCGTATGCGCAACATCCAATGCATGTCGCCTCCATAATGATTGCTCATACGCCTAGTTGGTTCTTTCTACTTATATGCACGTGCATTCTAAGTACTTTTTATGTACTTTCTCGCTACGATTTTTGCATTTTATATTTTACAAGTGGTATGTAATTTTTTTTTTGTTTTGCGCTCTAAACTTCAGTCATTACTACAACTTTTTCTTGCCCTATATTTACGTACTATTATTTTCTTCGTCTTATTTTTTCGCCAATTTTTTCACATATTCCTACACCACAATGGTCTCTGTCATATGGGTGTACACTATTGAAATTATATGTCCATGAAATTTAATGTGCCATTCCTCTTCAATTTTTCCTTAGGTAATTCCACTTAGTTTGCCATTTTAGTTTGGTTTTTCGGAAGATTACTTGGCGTTTTGTGTTTCAAATTGTTATTGGTGCCACATTTTGAGGATTCTTGGTTGATTTGCAGGCAGCAGATGGCTTCAGAAACTGCATCTGCATGTGTGTGTGGTTGTGGTGAAATTCAATTTTCGCAAAGAGAAAGAAAATGGCCGTTAAAAATTTAATATAGTTACAGTGCGAGGGCGTGCAACAACATAACGATGATTGACTTTATATTATTATAAGTTATTTTGATAAGAACAACACAGCTCAAATAAAAAAAAATTGGTTTATAAATATTTCCTTACATTCCTAAGTAATTGGCTTCCTAGTGAACAAAAGTCACAGAGAACAAGAACAAGACGTTGCGACAAAGATGTGGTTACCATGAACGAGTGCGTGTAACTCAATAGAGCCTTAATGGATCTTCGTTGAAAAAAATGGACGCAACAGCCTGCCTGGGAAATTGACTTAGAAAGTGAAGGAACGATACTGCGATTCGATATCTTTCAGCAGCTCAAATTCGTCATCGGATTAGTCCAAAAATCTTTTCTTCTTATGAGATGCTAGGGTTTTACCAGTATATGTCAAAGTGGACGGCTAAAGAGAAATGATTTAGACTCTGGAACTTGCAAGTGTTGGAAATCTTTTGAATTTAGCTTGGCTAGCACACCATATCACACAGTCTATCAATCAATTTCTTCTTGCTAAGCTCTTTTTTTTATAAATTAATCAGCCATCTTGGCGATAGCACTTGTACGCCTCTGGGCTACGCTAAACTTCTTTGTGAGGCTCTTTTTGATATCTTTTATTAAGCAGTCAAACGTATTCAGGGCTTTAGAAAATTTATCAGAATAGAAATTCTTAAGTAAGAGGTAGAAACCATCAAAACGATGTTGGAAAATTGATACCAAATGTGAGCCTCAGGAACAATAACACAATGATTCACCTTTTAGTTAAAGCAGTTTAATCCCCTATCCACTATGCCAGCGATCAAAGTCATTAATTTGATAACACCAACGATAATAGGACTGATGGTAAACAAGTTAGTTTTAAGTGCGCTTAGGTACCGTCTCTTCTCAAAAATTGGTAATAATAAAGGATGTACGTGCCCATTGCCACTACCTATTAAATGTTAAAACTTTACATATGGACTAAATTTATATTCACACCTACTGAAATGGTTTGATTGAAATTGTTTAATATTTCTTCCCAGAAATCGTGGAGGTGCTAAAAGCCAAAAAAGTCCATGACAGGAGAGTACAAAAACTTTATACGACGAAATTTTCTTATCCGATTTGCGCAAATGAGGTGTAGTGGAGGGGGATAGAAGGCAGATAATATTCCAAATTGAGCTTTCGTATAATTTTTCCTTTAAAATACATTCTATGGAAGGCTCTACTTTAGTTTTCGAAATTTCATTCTACACTCAAATGAAGGACAAAAAAATGTAGTTTAAAGGGTTAGGGGTAGTCAGAGACTCGAAAAAATTATGATTTTGAATCATTTTTTTTCGCTAGTCAATTGTTTTATTTTACAAAAATAAAAACATAGCATTAATGCATCATGTTTCAACGTGACTTTAGCAAAATTAAAAAAAAAATTAATAATTGTAAAAGTTACCGCCAGTTTCTTCAGAAGTCCTTTGCGGCGATCTCTCCTTGGAGATTCATCTAAAATCAATCGAGCAAGAGATTATTAATAGATAATCTTGTGGCTGATAGAAGCTTTTTTTCAAAATTAACAATATGACGGCCTCAGGAAATAATTTTCAGATTTTCGAGCAAAAAATCGACAATTAATTGTTTAAAAAAATTTTAATTTTTGAAAAAGAAATCCTTCGAGCAGGCACGAGTTTTTTATGTTTTTTCAAAATAAGTATAGATTTTATTGAATTCTACGAAGCGGTTTTTAAGTTACAGTGATCATCAGTTCAAAAAATATAGTTTTGGGGAAAAGGCATTAAAAGTTTTGCTATCGATTTCCGGAGCGCCTAAGCGCCCTTTGTTAATTGTTGAATAACTCGAAAAGTATTTGTCGAATTTACTTAAAATTTTTACACAATATTTCTAAGATATTATATTTTAGGAAAATGCAAAATAAAATCCAATGTTTTCAAAGTTCTGACTACCCCTAACCCCTTAAAAAAGATATCTTACGGGCTTAAAGGCTTAGAGGATTCAAATGGGGTGCCTGTTGGAAGATACGCCACCAAATTAAACAGAAATTGACGAGGTTAAAGATAATAAATAAAATAGTAAATAAAGCAAATTAAACTCTTTCGTCACTTGCGTCTTTCAAAAAACCCTCCCTAGAGGTTGTTTTGGAATAAAATATGTATACTTTATATTCTTTCAGGTTTCACTATTTTTATTCAAAGTACAGCTCTTAACAATTATACAGGGTGAATACGGTATTTGAGGACAATTTTGGAGTATATATAATTAGCTTAGAACAAAATTTAATTAAACTTCACGAATTTTTTACAAAAGGCGAACTTATTATATACAACATTCCAAAGCATTCAATAGAAAACATTATAAAATCATTTAATAAAATTTCTATTAGCTTAAATAACCTCTTCCATCTGGGTCCGAAAATGATTGTATGGCCGAATCAAATGCTCCTTATTCATATTGACACATCCTTCCCGATTGAATAGCTTGATCGGCATCAATGACCCGATGTCCCGATGGTGGTCACTCTTGGTATTTAGATGTACTAATAATAAAGCAGTGAGTTCGTTAGGACTTAAGTTTTATTCTCCGATTCAAAAATGAACTTAAATGCTTACCCTCTATTTGGACTTTGTCATTCATACGAATCGATTCGCTTTGATGCTCATAAGTGAGAAGGGAAGTCTCAGGTTGAGATTGCCAATTTGGTGGATATTAGCGTTGCCTAGTCGAATGTGCTCAAATGCGACTTGCGGAGACAAAATCCCGCCATAATACATAAAAAAGTGGAAGAAAACGCCTGACCTACTGAAAACTTATAAGCGAATCTCCCAAAGGTCGTAAATAATCCACTTCAGCCTTTGCAGCTACCCTGTCGAAAGAAATTGGGAAATCCGTAAGTGCTACAGCTAGAAATATATTTCTGGAAACAGGCTTAAAAAGATGCAAAGCCGGGAAGAAACTATGGCTATCAGAAAAATGGGCAGCCCGATACCAACATTTTACATAGGAAGTTTGATCGAATGTTTGTTGATAAATGGCGCTTACACACTTTTTTGTTGAGTGTTTGGCCGAGCTCTCTCCCAATTTTGATGCGTGTCTTAGTGATTTTCCACAAATGTAGAGGCCTACAGTGTTGTGCAGCCTCCGAGCTGCAAACAGTTTTTATGATGAGCTTTGTTTTGTTCTCGTTTGTTTCCTTCCCACGACAATCGGTCTGACGTAAACAGAACGACCTGCACATATATTCGGCCAAAGACTGTCACTCCGGCAGCATTTGCTGTATATGCATGGGGAATGTTTATGCTGCTACAACAACAACAATAAAGCGCTTTTTGTGTTGGAGAACTTCGTAGGCCACGCTTTTTCTATAATTTTTAGTAGTTTTTTTAATTTCATTTGTAGTGAAGTTAAACCGTAGCCTTAATTGAAAAACTGAATGCAAAAATAAATTAGGTAAAAAACGTGATATAATCCAAACTTACTATGTAATATTTTAGATCTTCTTTGCTGCTGAGATACAACTTACGCGCGTGAAAGGATTTCGCAAAGCGGAAACCAGTGAGCTTGCCAACTGGAATTTCGTTCAGAAAATCTCTAAAATTTGGTAGAAAGACTACTTTGTTGAGGTATATCTTTTTACACAAAATTTCTTCAGCATACAAATACATATGCACATACATGCATACTGGTTAGTAGAACAGGTTTTAATCTTCTTAGTCAACTGCGTTCCTTATTCCTCAGGAATTTATTAAATTCTATTGATGTATTTTGTCTTTTTCACTTTTTCAAAAATTCGCTTGACTACCTTCCGAAAAGTATTTCATCTGCTTTTTCAGCTACACATACATATGCACTTCACTACCTGTGCTGCTTGCAACTGCTGTTAGCTGCTGCATGTGTTGCAGTTCTTTCTATGCTTTTCATTTTCCTCATATGCTGCTCAATACCCGCTGAAGCATTTTCACTTTTTCCAAATATATGCAGTGTAGAGAAAATACAGCGAAAAAGTAAGTGATTTTCCCTCAAAATCAAGCACAACCACGATGACGTGCCTCGCTTTTACTGTATAATTCCTCTTTTGCCTCTGCCTTACTACTGCTTACCTCTCTGTGACCTTTGTAAATGTTCGCCTGCAAAATGGGTTCTCTTTGTGACGCTGCTGTTGCTGTAGGTCTCTTTCGCTGATTCGTAATTTGACGCAACCTCACCGCTTGCATTGGCCTTGCCTTCAATCCTTTCCCTGTCCGTATTTCATTCTTCGAATGTGGAGATGTTTATATTGGCCCGTGTGGTACAAAGTGCAGAGCGCGACAAAGCGCGCCTTTTGTGCTGCTGGTATTTCCTTTCTGCTGTGCGGGTGTGCTTGGCGCCTTGACGCCTCGTCGCTTTCAGTTTAAAGCATACTGCAGCTATGTCTTGGTGGTTTTTGGCTTTTCGCCAAAATTGAATTTAGATAATTTATTTAAGAAAACTAAGAAGATTTAGGGAACTAAGCTCTATCTGACTGTATGCACTTGTCTGTGTGTGTGCAAATATTTAATTTGTAGTATGCGTGTTGGTGTAATATTTTCCTGTAAATGGAGTGACCACACAGTGGGATTTTACAAAACTGCGCTCGGACACTAATGCTGTCCGTAGGGGGAGTCTCTTTTAAGATTGGATGTTTTATTTCAAAGCAAAATCAGGATTAGCTGAGTTTTTCACACTTACAGGACAGCATTTACTTACTGAAAAAGTTAGAAAAAAGTATATATTGGGTATGGGAATAAGTCTCCGCCCTCGTAAAAGAGGTGTCGCTGGTGATATTAATCTTGTGTTCACTCTAGTAGTATATAGGTGATTTGATGGTGCATATGTGAGGTCTCGATCGCAGTAGTTGGCATTCGTTTGACGTCAAAAATGTCTACGCTCGTCCCGAAAAAACAGTATTCGTGGGAAGTCATGCTCCATTATTACCTTTTAAAGGAAAGTGCAGCGATCACGCTCCATCAAATACAATTTGTACTGAGTGGTTTCGATGCTTCCAAAGTGCCAATTTCGACGTGACTGCATGAGTGATAAAGATCGCGAAGGGTCACCGAACAAATTAGAAGATACTCTACTACAACAATTATTGAATGAAGGCGCATGTCGGACCCTTCATGATATGTCTAAAGAGTTTGATGTTGACAGATCAACCGTCGGTAAACGTTTGCACGCGATGGGAATGGTCCAGAAAGCTGAGTGCCACATCAATTGAAGGAGAGAGATATCGAGACAAGTTTGGTGACGTGTGAGATGCTTCTTGAATAGCAGAAAAAAACTATTTTCTGCATCGCCGATGCTATGAAAAATTGATCTATTATGATAACCCTAAGCGTCGAAAAGTTGGACACTGCCAGGTGAACCACGTCCATCGACAGCGAAAATATTCAGAATTCAGGTGGGATCAGAAGAGTGTCGTCTATTATGAACTCCTTTAAGGGTGTCATCTATTATAAGGCTAATAAAATAGCTGTATTTAATAAAGGAATTTGAAATGGATTAAATGGTTTCATTCCTGCTGGAGGTCAAGAAGATGCTAATTCAATAGTACGAGGTAAACTTCTATGGAAAAAAGCTCAAAAGATTTATACGAAAAATAAAACTTCTGATAAAGTAAATAAAATTATTCCTCATCCTTACCGGCTGCAGCTAATGCGTTTGAATCGAGCTCTCAGGGAAAAGCGGCCGGAATGAGTCAGTAGACATGACAAACTGTTTTGGTGCATGACAACGCCAGGCTACACGTTACTAAATCGGTCCAGAAATATTTAGAGCGACCGAATTGGGAAATCTTGCCTCACCCGCCGTATTCCCCAGACATAGAAACTTTGGATTATCATCTGTTCCGATTAATGCAGCCATCCCTTATTGGGGAGCGGTTCTCTTCTAACGAGAGCATCGCAAACTGGCTCAATGAATGGATCAAGTCAAAAGAACTCGAACTTTTCGTCAGCGGAATCCGTATGATGTCTGAGAGATGGAGTAAATTTGTAGCTTCCAATGGCACATACTTTACATAATATCATAGATTATTTAATTCTTTAAGTAATTCGTAACTTTGGTTAAGAAAGCACGAAAACTTATTTCCATACCCGATAAAAATTTTTGTATATGTAAATTTTTGCAGCTGTTGATACGCATTGCTTAATATCATTCATCGACAAAAATGAACTTTGAATTTCTTACATACGCTTTTTGGTATTTTTTGTTCTATTTTGATTCGTGGTGCCATTGGAAAGTCATTTGCAAAGCCTTTCAGCGCGTCAGGTTAGGTTATGTTAGGTTTGGTTCATAGCAATACCAGATCAGAGTATTTTTGTGTTTTTTTTTGTGTTTTAGCGAAAATGGACATCACTTAAGATGCGCGTACTGTACGCGAGTTTGAGGAGTAGCTCAGGCTCCAGTTCAGGGATAGATTCTAGTCTTTCGAAACTGAGTGCATCCAGGTACCATAGTCTAGTTTACGAGAGAGCCTGAAAATAGCAAGGAAGATGCTCCAGGGTTTCTCTTGTAGCCGCATCATGACATTTCCTGCAAGCATTCAGAACCTTAGTTGCTTCATAATTTTCAGAGCATCACATTGCACGTCCTTGTATAATTTTAGTAACGTTGTAAAAATATTCACTGTTAATGGATTACGAAAGAGATACTCTCTGATGCTTCTGATGCTCCTGAAGATTTCGCCGATTGTTAGAAGAGACAAGTGAAAGTGATGCAGAATCTGCAGGTATTACTGGAGTGCGAAGAAAACAACGGGTTAAGCCTTTACCGAACGATTTTATTCCAATTTTTCCAACTCATAAACTCAAAATAAAAAGATTTTACGTATGATATTCTCAAATAGGCCACAGAAAAACCACAAATTTGATGTGTGAAAGTTGTAAAGTTGCGTTAAATTTGTGATACTGTTTTGCTGCCTGTCATGAAAAACAAAAATATTAAATAAAAGCAGAATTTTTATAAAGTTGATATATTTTATTTAATAAAAAATATAATAGAATTAAACTACAATATATTTTAATGTTTGCCAATAACCTCTATAAATAACATAATTTATTTTAATTATTTTTTTAAACCATTTATATATACCTATATATAATTGGGGCGTAAAACCTTTTTGGGTGGTTGACCGAGCTCCTCCTCCTATTTGTGGTGTGACGTCCACAAATGTAGCACCCTACAGTTTCAAGCCGACTCCGAACGGCAGATAATTTTATGAGGAGCTTTTTCATGGCAAAAATACACTCGGAGGTTTGCCATTGCCTGCCGAGGGGCGACCGCTGTAAGAAAAATGTTTTTCTTAATTTTTGGTGTTTCACCGAGATTCGAACCTACGTTCTCTCTGTGAATTACGAATGGTAGTCACGGACCAAACTATTTGGCTACCGCGGCCATTTATCATACAACGCAATATATGTTTTTTAAAACTAAAAATCTTCATTTTCTGTAGTATTTGTTTTGCCTCTAGTCCCTTGAAAACGTCTAAAAAAATCATATGGGGACTTCAGCATCCGTTTTCCATGCTGCAAATATCTCGAGAGAAAGGTTTCATCTCCATGTGCGTCGCTAATGTATGCTAATTTCGCGGAAAAGGAGTCGAGGTGGTAATATAGAAAGTGAATTTGGTGGGACCAAATGCTTGATGCATCAGAACTAGTTGTTTTTTCAGATCTTTGTAGTCACTTGCTTTGTGGTTGCCCAAAACATTTTGTATTTGTAAAGCAGATTTGAATATGTTACTTTTGAACATATAATATCTCTGATCTGAGGACTGACAAAAATGCTTTCCTTTATTTTAGCTCTACTAACTTTAGGAAACTGTTCTATCAAGCACATACCATTTGAACCGTTGATAAATTTCTTATCAGACCTGGTTTTGTTTGTAATGGTGACACAAGTACATACTCTGGTGCAGTCGACAGAGTGTAAATTTGACACTATTATAAAGGAAAATTTGCGTGCAGATCAAATTAATCACCCTAATGGAAAATTTATAATTTGATAAATAAATTTATAATGTAAACAGCTGCAGTTGGTATACAAACATACCAGCAATTTAGCGCCTAAAGAGCTAAAGATTTTCATCACTCAAACTCTTCGTTTTTTTGTTTGACGTGATAACGTCTTATAATTCGATGTAGCCGGCTGCACGCACCAAAAAATGCGGCGTTACCTTGCTTGAGCTGCAAGCGAGAGCGCGGAACGAACGACAAAGAGGCACACGGCCCCCGCGTTCGGCAACGTTCGAAATCTGGCTCTCTCCTACTTGAGTGCGCATATAGGTATATGTATGTATATGCGCATATGTATATAAATTCACATATTTGTATTTGCATATGCCATTTTCCTGTGTGCATGGTAATGAACCATTTCTCTGTTCAGAATAGGACGATGATAGGAAAAGTAGGAAATGAAAGGGAGTGTTTCGAGTGTAATGTGTCTTGAAAAAGTCAAATCGATGATGGTGCCTCTTAGTGTTGTTGACTTACTAACGTCTGATGCACAATCGAAATTGAACATATCTTTCATGAATTTGATACAAGTTTCGTCATTTTTCACGTTTGTGTAAATGTAACTTGATCAATTCGATGGCGATTCCAAGGAGGTAACCTTCTCTATGTCCATACGAAATATCTATCAAACAAATAAAATTTAAATTTTCTTTTGAAAAAATGCAACCATTCCGTCAGTATTTTCTTATGAGGTTGTCACGTTAAACTATCGTCAGTAAACCGAATTCACAGTTAACCTCTTGTTTTTTAATTTAGTAAAAAAGTTATTCAAAAATAAAATGGGATGATTAAAATCATTTCTTTTATTTACTAAAAAAGTGGTCCAGAAACAAAATGGGATGATTAATTTTGCGCATTATTCGCGAAAAGTACAGTAAAATCATAAATCTGTGGGTTACAAGAAAAAAGGAAACAAATTGTTGTTCACTAATTTGTTTTTTGTTTTTCTTTGAAACGTAACAAAAACAAAAAAAAACAAACAGAAAGAAGTAGCTTAACATTCATAGTACTACAAAGCTAACAAGTATTTCGGTATTATTGAAACCAACAATTAAACTTTTACATTACTCTGATGCGTTGGCCCATAAGTCTCGATGCTTGGTTCTATATGGCTTCTCTAAGCGCTGAAGCCTCCGGATTTATATGCTCTTCCAGCCTATTTTCATCCTGTGTAGCTATGACAGGCATACTCTTGATAACCTTTTTCACCGACAGATCGTTTAGCAGATCGCTATTCCCTATATACCATAGAGGATCGTGTGCTCGTCAAAAATAAATTAATTTTATAGAAGCTGAAGTCCAAAATAAACAAGTATGAGCTAAAATAGAAACGACAGGAGCTTTGAGCTGATAGCCTCAAATTTATTTAAAAAATAATAGTCCCCTTTGGCCTCGATACACTGTTTTCCGCGATCTAAAAGCGTTTCGAAAGAGTGTTTCAGGTCATTGACGGGAATGTCCTTCGGGATGTTAGTACAAGCCTTTTGGATGGCCACTACGGACGCAAAACGTTTCTTTTTTATAGCCAAATGTAGTATTCCGAATAGGCAGAAGTCCCAGGGAGCTATATCAGGTGAATACGGTGAGTGATTGATGATTAAAATGCGATTTCTAGTCGAAAATCAATCTCAAGAGTGGATCGATGATATGGTGCAACAAAGGCTTCAAACGCTTGGGGGTCCTGCTCTTCTTCTATCATCCCAGACATCGACTGCCTACGTGTGACTACTCCGTCATTGAGCAGATCCTTAAAGTGCTCAACCCATCACTTCGTTACTTCTTGTGAATCAGTAAGTATCATATATCATCCTTCTCATGTGTAGAAAATGTTGACACGCGGCTGAAAACCTCTCTTTTCTGTTTTTATTTTGCTACAGAATTTGCGAGTTGCTTTTGTTCCAAAATCCTCTCAAAGAGTATGTACGTTTTTCTTTAAGTCTTTCCTTTTCTTCTTCGGACAAATTTTTGTTGCAATTTTTCTTTTTTCAATATATATTTCTTCTGCCCTACGGGTTTTCTTATTCATCCAGCTGGCTTCTTTCTAGCTTCATTTTTCATTTCTATGAACTTTTCGCATTCTTTATCAAACTAATCTGAGTTTTTCTTTTCCACTGCTTTCCCAATTGTTATTGTTGCAGCAGATGTGATTGAGTCTTTCAAAATCCTCCACAGTTCCTCTACATTGTCGGATATCTTATTATTTTTTATTATTATGTCGGTTTCCTCTTGGAACGCTAGGTCAATATTGGTATCCTTTAGATTATTAGTATTCCATTTCTTCCTTTTCAAACCTCTAGCTTTAGCCACGTTTGAGAGTTTTCGACGAAAGTTAGCTTTTACCAAGAAGTGGTCGCTGTCGCAGTTTGGTCCTCTGAGGCTTCGTGCGTCATTTATATTACTTCTTCTTCTGGTGTTGATGGTTACATGATCAATTTGGTTTGCGTTATTTGTACCTTAGTAGCACCGAAAAACTTAGTGCTGAAAAGGTAAATACAGAAGACAATAACCTCAGAAAGTGGGCTCAACTAAATCTGAAAGCTAAAACTTTATCAATGACAGGTGCGTCTAAAAATTAAAAAGTCATATTTCAAGTGTCGGTCAATCATGAGTTTGTTCTTGGTTCGCGAAAACCTGGTTGAATAATTAGTAAAAGTGCTCTCTCGACGAACAAAACTAACACTCTACAAGGCACTTAGCGTATGGCGCAGAAGCTTGGACGATGATAACATCCGATGAAGCTGTGCTTGGAGTGTTTGAGAGAAAGATTCTGCGCAAGATTTTGGGACCTTTTCACGTTGGCAACGGCGAATATTGCAGGCGATGAACCGATGAGCTTTACGACGACATAGACATAGCGCAGCGAATAAAGGTCCAGTGGCTACGTTGGCTGAGTCATGTCGTCCGAATGGATACAAACGCTCCGGCTTTGAAAGTATTCGATGCGGTACCAGCTGGTAGTAGAGGAAGAGGAAGGCCTCCTCTGTGTTGGAAAGATCAGGTGGAGAAGGACTTGGCTTCACTTGGTGTCGGTTAGCATGAGAAAGAAACGCTTTGTTAAACTTCAAAAAAGGCACATTTCATAAATTTTAAATATTTATGTATACATAATATGTAAGGTGGCACATAATTAATCACCTTATCGGAAGATTTAAAATTTTTTCAAATCGTACTGAATCGTCTTACGTTAATCACGATTGACATTTGTGAACTAGATATAGCGGCAGAGTACAAACAGATAAGTGATGATGTGTCCAACTAAAGATTTCCATCACTCCATATTATATCGTTTGTATTTAATAAAAAAAGTTATCAAAACAAAAAAAACATTAATTTGTATACTTCGATTTGTTATTTTTGTTTTTTAGTCGTTCTTTGCGCTTGTAATACAAAAAATAAAGCCAATGGCAACACCAGCCGATAATTGAGATGCTCAACAGGTTTGTTTCGGATTATATTCACTACTGAACGGCTCAATGGCGAAAAATTATATTTTCCAATTAAAAGAGTGTAAATCTAGAGTACAGTTAGATCTGCTTATTTGTGGCACTGTTTGTTTTTTTTGGGGGGTGATGTAGGGTTCAAAATGGCCTCGCACTTGCAGCGACCGTCGTACACTGCATTGAGTGCTGTGACTACTAAACCAATCCCTTCTCTTCTTCTGGGGAGACACCCTTCCCGAGACTATTTGCGGCATTACTTCGGGAAGGCCCAGAATGGCATCCATAAAGGTCCAATTCTATTAACCGATGTCTGGGTTCACCGTATTTGTGGCCAACGTTCATGCTCCAGGCTCGTCTTCTTGTGTCTCTGTCTGTGAGGATTCGCTTTGTTGCAATATTTCGAGGTCGTTCGTTTTTTTCCGTAGTACGTCCTCGATGTATCTTTTTACCGCGTTCCAGCTGTCCTCGAGTTCGAGCATTTTGCTGATTGTCTTGTCCGGCACGATGGCGCCAATCTGCTTCCACAGTGCATCTCCTTCCACTAGCCATCTATCGCAAATAAAAAACGTGTGCTCAGCGTCATCGCCCGAGGCTTCGCATTATATAGCACTTCAATTAAAAAGCAGACAAAGGTCGGCTCTTAAACAATGCGAAGTTACAGCAAATGGATTAGCTAGGTAGGCTTGCATCATTTTAGACGCGGAGCGACACAGCCGTGTATAAATTCCTTCAATTTCACTACGCAGCGTAATAAATATTTTTTTTCAACATTCAACAGTTACACCACACACATGAATGCAATTGCAACACACATCATCTTCTCATTACTACCTTTAAGAAGCTTACATTTTTCCCTTTATTCATTCAATTTTCCACCAACATCCCTACCATCAGGCGGCTCATTGGATGTGCTGCAGCATTAAAGATTAAAAAATTTTCATTGATGCATTTAATCTGCTGCATTTTTGAGCACTCCAGCTGAATCTTTACAAAGCCGAACAAAATATTTCTTTTTCAGTTTTTACTCCCATCTCCTACTGGAATTTCCTACCTGCTTCTGTGTAGAGGGCTTTAATTTCGTGTCTGTTGTTGTGCTTGCTTAATCTTAACATTTTTCTTCAGCCTTTTCAATGCCTTTCATTAGCAATACGTTTACCACTTACTGAAAACAAACACACACACCCACGCAGAAGTGCGCTATCATACAAGTGTAAGTCCATCTAGACATACATACATACATACATACATACATTTGTGTAGTGTTGATGTGTACCCGACATGTTCACAAGTGTTACTCACTTAGGGTACACATCAACATACGCACGGACATATGTATGCCACATACACAAACCGAGCGCCCGTCCACATTGCCTTGGCAACTACTGTACAATTATTAAGTAGTTACTTGGTCAGTGCTTGCTGTCGATTGAATTAGAGCCTTTCGTTTATTTTGCTGTTGGTGCACCATTGTCGGTAGTGGCTATAAGCAGCTGTCCCAACCATTCATCCGTTTATCTTTTCTCAGCAACAAACATCCATCCAACCATCCATCTATCCATCTGTCCGTCTATGCGCTCATACATCGACTATCCATCTATCCAGCCAAGTTTCCGTCCAGTGCATCCTTTGTCGCTTCCTAGTGCTTCCTGTTTAAATTTTTTTTCTTAACCTCTTTCATTTCATTGCCCTCGTTTTTTCAGTTACTGAGGGTTATTTTTTTGTTCGTTGTTTTATTCACCGTTTTCTTTGATGCAGCAACTGCACTTTGTTGATTTTTCTAATAGTCCATCTGTATATTATACGCTTGTATGTTCATATTTGTGTGGGTTGGCTGATGACTTCTCTTTACCGCTGCCATTTCCTCTGTTAACTTTGTAGAATATTTTGTTCTACAAGCAGCCAACCAACCGATTACTTACTGGCCATTCCATTCCATTTCATCTATTCATTCATCTCTCCGTCTATCCAACTAAATAACTGAAAACAGATATGTGCTTTGGTTTTTTCAGCTGCCTGTATTTGATAGCCCAGTGGGAAAGTAGTGCTTCTTCTGATTTCTCAGTGTTGAATTTTTTTTGTTTTTTTTTATGGTCGATCTTTAGCTCCTCGGCAATGTAGCGACTACTAAATGCCGGGCAACTTCGATTATTTCTGTGATTTTATCGACATTTTCTTTAACATCAAAAATGCCTGAACGGTATCGACGAAATCAAAATTGCACCCAATTGGCTGTTACAGTATCGACGCAATAAACACCATTCACAATTTCAGCCTGGCTTGCATTTTAGCCTTTCTCAAAGAAAAACTCTAAAATGTACCGCACTTTGTTCACTTCCATTGTTAACACCCTGTAACTCACAACTGCACGGAACAAACAAAAAACAGCAAACGAATTTTTTAGTGTGAAATGTCACTTTGACAATGAGCATAAACTTTAAATTTTACTTTACGAACGTGTCATAGGAAGGAAGCAAATGCTTTGGTTAAGGAACATAAGAAAATGGACTGTACTTCGAACAATTGGGCCACTCGTACATGCAATACGAAACCGTGACTATTATCGTGAAATAGTTATGTACTTAAAATTTTTTTTAATTTGTATAATACTATAATGCTGTGATCGCTAACATTCAGTAAATGAAATAGGCAAATAAAGAAGAAGAAGGGCTTCATCAGCCTCTTTAGGCGTTGAAAAACGTTAATCTCGCACATTAATTTTAATGTTCGGGTACAAAAAGAAATCTTTAGGTGCCAAATCAGAGCTGAAAGGCGTATGATTGATTTATTTGATCTTTGGAGAGATGAAATACTCTCTTGTGTGCGCTGATACCTGACAACTCGCATAGTCTTGGTGTAGGATGATTCGCCGTCGGCGGTGGGTTTTCCTTAATCGTTCGAAAACTTCTGGCAAACAAATGATTGCGTGCCATTCAAAATTAATTCTTTTAAGCTGCTCTTGTAGTACAGTTGCGACATGACCAGATTTTCTGAGCACTTCCCAAACGGGCGACCATTTGCTTTAAGGCTGAATAAATAACAAATAAAGCTTATAAGTGGAAATGTTGTATGTAGGGTTATACTACAAAATACCAAACTTTGGATAAAAATATTGCATTGTAAGTCATTACAAGTAGTGTTGCAAAGGCGCAAAATATAAATCGCCACCCTCGTGCAATTGGCCACGTGTGTAAGGTGTAAGCTGGCCTCCTTAAGTGTTTGTTCTTGAGATTTATTTGGCAATGGTTATGGTTGTACGGGTTAGGCTAAGGCCTTTATGTACTACGACCAGATTGATCTATTCTGCGCTAATTATAATTATTTAGTATACCGAGGAATCGAACCAGCTCCTTAGGAGGGAGCAATTATAGGTCTTCCTCCTCCCATTTGCTGATTAAGTGTTCCATAGACTCTTCTTCGTCACAGCAGAACCTGCATAATCTTGTGCTAGATAACCCTATTGTAAAGGGTTTTCCAATAACAGGTGTTATTGGTGAATAGATTGCGCTATCGAGAGATGATGAGCATTTTTTTATGACCAGAATTGGATGGAATTGATCTGCACAACGTTTCTTTTCAACAAGACGGTGCTACGTGCCACGCAAGCAATGAAATCATTGATCTTTTTCGGGAAAAGTTTCCGCACTGTGTTATCTCTCGAAGAGCTGATCACCATTGGCCACCGAGATCTTATAATTTAACACCTTATCACTTTTTTCTTTGGGGCCACGTGAAACAGAAGGTCTACGCCAACATTCCAGGGTCGATTCAAGACCTCAAAGATGGAATTCGTGAGGCTATCGAGGACACAGGGCAGACACTTTGCAATTCGGTTATGGAAAATTTCATGAAAAGGAGATTAAGGCCGTTTGTGCCGTTCCAGTGTTCCCTCATTTTAGTTTGGATCCATTTTTTTGGTTTCCTGATTTATATTATTTTTATTAAAGCCGAAAAATGGGCTTGGCCTAATAAATAGCCCTTCTGCACCTTTTTTGGCATAAAAGTCTGCCTTCTCATTTTCTTCGTGTCCTTCATCCCCTGATACCCAAATCAGTGAGACCTGATTATGAGTGGCCAGTTTGTTGAGTGTATTTTTACACTCTATTAGGACTTTTCACTTGATTGTGAAGCTATTCAAGGCTTTGAGAACCGATTGGCTGTCCGAAAGTATCCACTGTTGCCATTATGGCGAAAAGCTCCGCATGGAAAATTGTGGTATCTGTAGTTAGTGTTAGTGATGTGTGTGCTCCAGGCCTTATTATTCCTGCTCCTACTCCTTGGACCGGTTTGGAATCATCTGCATACCATTTTGCTGAGTCATCATTTATCCATGTTGGGTTAGCGCAAAACATAATTTGACAGAGAACTGGTTCTTAAATTAAAATGGAAGATTCGTTGATATGATCGGGATTCTTGGAGTCCGGACATATCTTCTACGCCGCCACAGCGAGTCGAAATTGAGTCCTAGTATTGATCAGCAGCCTAACTTTATTGAATAGTATTTACGTGTTCACATTACCGTGGAATATTGCAAGAGCTCCTACTTTAATAATTAAGTTTATATGGCGGCATTCCAGGAGGATTCAGAGAAATTAAAAGTTCTACTGGGCAAGTTACTCTCTCGTTAGTATCAACTACTGTGCTTATCCAATAGAAAGATTGGACATTTGCATTCAATTTTGAAAGTATTGAGGCTTTAAAAGCATCCGCCTTCTCATTGGTAGAGACGAGTTAATTTAAAAAAGATTTCTCATTTAGACTTTCTTAATCCGAACTTTAATATTTTGAACCAACAACTATTTGTTAGAGTGATTTACTCAATTGTCTCCGAAAACTACCCGCTGCTTATTTTCAAGAAATTATTAGCAAAAAGACTTCTTTGAAAATAAGATTTCTCATACTTTTTTGAAGCTAAAATGATGAAAAGTTGCGTTCACAACATCAGTTTGTTGTTGTACTCGTATTCAATCTTCTCGATCTTCTAAGAATAATAATTTTGGTTAAAAGTTTTATTAGAAAAGTTCGTTGATAACCAGGTATTGTAAGTTCCGCTTTGTTTCTCTAAAAACACTTTTTCACCAATTCGTTTTTGATATAACAGCAAAAATTGCTGATTTTTTACCACATTTTTGCATATAGCCACGCATCTTTTATACATTAAGTGGTGCACTTTGAATGATGTTTGAATTTCTAGGTACTGAAACTTTTCCGGAAATTGCATGGTTATTAGCTGACTGGAAGGAGCACTGACCTTAAATCAGTTAATTCGGTCTAGCCTGTGGGCATTCCTTTATCCTTAGGATTAGGTCAGTCTACATTGCGCAAGCCAGCAGTAGTTAGATCATGAAGCCCACTTGTGAGGTTCTTAAAGAGGTTTGTCCTAGAACGAATGAATTAGGTCCTCCATCAAACTAGACCGAACTTCCATTAGTATGTGGGTTAGTATCATCACCAGTTACTGCCAAATGAGAATACTTGAGAAACGTATGGTATGTTTGATCCTTTTATTCTTGTCTGGAACATAGGGCGTCAACAAATGTGAAACAAATTTGAGCTATTATTTCAGCATCACTCCATGTTGTGTTCCTCTTTTCCATCTCCGCCTCAAGAATCCTTCTCCAAGTGTTGGACGGTCTTCCTTCGTGGCGGCTGACCTGCGTGTTCCATCCAGTTGCTGTTCTGGTCGTTATTAGGTTGGTGTGATGTGTGGCCAAGCCAGTTCCATTTTCGTTTGGTAATTTATTTTACAATAGAGGTCGGCTTTGTGGGACTTGGCAAAGCAAAGTGTTTTGAATGGTATTTGGCCAGAATATGCGCATGCTTTTACGCAGCCATCGATTAACAAAAGTTGACTCGTTTGAGGTGCAAAGGAGAACCGGCTTTATGTTAGACTCTAATATCCGTATTTTGGTATTTCTAGATATCTCTTGTAAGCGCCATATGGAGCTAAGCTTACTAAATGCTGTCTGTACTTTCTTTCCTCGTTCTTTGATATCTGTACTAGACCATCCATTCGCCACGATAAAACTGCAAATGAAACGTATGGGATTTCCCTCAAATGGCTACCGTCGCAGCTGTAGGAACGAGGAAGGGGAGAGCATTGGACATTTGCTCTGTCACTGTCCCGCTATTGCCAGTACGCGATGTCGCTGTCAAAGCTCGGTCTTTGGATGTCCATTAGACTTGGGATCGGCAATCGTTCACAATATTTTATCGTTTATAAGGGAGGCGAAGTGGTTTCATCGCATTGAGCATTAGGAAAAGAACTAAAGTCTAAAATAGTAGTATTCCAGCCCTAAGTGGGTCTCCTCCACACCCTTATGGAACGTGACACCCACCGAAACCAAACCTAACCTATGTGGTGTGATAGAAAAAAATTAACACAATAATCATATCTCTTTTATGCTTTGCAATGCCGTATTCCTTTGAGAGTGTGTCATACCCTGATTCATTCTTCTTCTTTCTGATTGGTGCAATAACCGGGTGGTTCCATTTGTAGAAGTCCACGCAAGTGTGGAAAATCCCTGCTCGTCATTCACTTGGGAGTGGTCAGGGCGACTATTCTGCATATGGTCCAAGCAGCTCAAAACTTCCGAGCTTCGCATAAGTAGCCTCTGGGTAGCTTTCGAACAACCGTGCGAAAGCGAGCCAACGTGAAAAGGCTGTGCTGTGCGTAAAAATCTAACCTAATTAAAACGAAAACAAAGCCGCGGATAAGAAATGCTTACACTGATGACGACCACTGCGATCGAACTAAGAATTAGGATTTGAGGGCACGCACTTGGAATGTTACTGCCTCATTCTACGTGATGCATTTTTTCATATCATCCTCAGCGAGTTGAGCTCCGCAAAAAATGTCAACAAGAGAACCCGATTTACTACAAACTGTGGAGGTGCGTTTACCCAATTTTCCTACTGGGCTCAATCGATTGATTTGTAAAATTAAATGTGTACATCTGTGTGTATGTTTGCGTGCAAATTATTTGTTTTGCTTGCTCAATGCTTTGCTATCATTTTGTGCATGTGTATGTGTGTGTGTATGTTTTTCAGTGAAGTATAATGTTATCCGCTCGACTTGCCACAACTGCTGCATTCGTAATTGTGGTAACAGTAGCAGCAGCTGCAGGAGCATTTCGTCTTGCGGGTTTACCTTGTTGCAATGCAGTCGCATAGCCACAACATATACATACTCGAGTATACAAAAAAAAAAAAGTGTACTTGTGTGTGTGTGTACTTTTCAAAAGCGGAAAACATCATCCGACTGCCAATGGCAGTATCTACAAGTAAGTAGCAGTGGCTCCAACACAGTAGCAACAACATCAACACAATCACTACATAACAAACCAACGTCATAGCCGATATGTCGTTGGCTCGATATCTCGAGTATTGCCATCTAATTTTCTTGTTTTTTCTTTTCTATTTGTTTTTATTTTTTATTTTCATTGGCTTTGCTTTTGCTTTAGCTCTTTTATCGACATCAGCACTGCCACTGCCATTACCGGGTACAATAAGTGTAACATTGTCCTGTAGGTGCCTATTAATGTGCGAACTATCTCTGGTATTTCTATAGCAGCGGCAGCCAGCAACAAAAAAACGACAACAACGCAAACATTCAAGGCCGTCTTGGCTTTGCGCTTTTGTTCTTCTCGCAGTGCTCACACAAAAATTCGTACATAGGTGTAATCGTAATCTTAGTTTGTGCTCCTTTCTACCTCTTCTCCACTTCTGTGCTTTTTCTTTCTCTTCTTCTTTCACTATTTTTCATTTTTAATTCGACTCCATGGAATTACAGTTACAACATATCTTTGATACCTTGCACAGATATGTACTTTGCCAAGGGAATTCATTTTTATACACACACAGACACAGACATGCTCACATCCGCTCACATGTACACGAATTGTTGTGCGGTAAGCATTGGCAATGATCCTCGCATACACACTCACTTATACTCACACAGCCAACCACCTCAACCGCCAACCACCAACCACCAACCAGTAACCATCAACTTCCAACTCTTAGTTTCCTTGCTCCTCATTCCCTCTACGTGCCTTCGTTTATCCTTTTCCGGCATTTTTTCTTTACTAATATTACTGTTGAGTCGCCCCGGGCTGCAGTCTCACACTCAGCACTTGCACTCATTCTCAACTACAATTTTTGCTGCCACTTCTTCTCGTGCATCAGTTTGGTTTCAGTTTCATGTTAAGCCGCGCGTCTGCTGGCTGTGGTTGTTGGTGTGCATAATACGCCGCTGTCGACAATTGTGCGCTGATTGCCCTCATTTTACTCGAACTCGAAATGTTATTAAAAACTTTAGTTGCTTTGTTGCTGTCGCTAACGCTGCCGCTGGCAGTGGCACTGGCACTGCTTCTGCCAATATGACTGCTGTTGCACTGGCACTCGATGGCACACATATTGCGCCTTTTGTGGCAAAAAGTTGAAAATTTATTCGCAGTTGACTGATGTGTGTCGCTGTGTGATTGGTGGAATAATGTGCAAATTTAACTTGCCTCACACCTGGTTGTTTAATTTTTTTTATTTATTAAGTAGCTGCGTCATACTGAATTTAGATAATAAGTAAAATGTGCCTTTAGAGAATTGAGGATTTGATTTCCGCCTGGCGTTAGTGAAGTGTAAGAAATCAGCATGGAATTTGTTGAGTTTAAGCACTTCAGGGTATACAAATTTAGTTGACTTCTTCTTCCATAGTGGCTGTACAATCGTTTGTCGATTCGAGCGGATATCAAAAAACTTATTCAGTTGGCTTTCTCCTTGCGAGGGCGTGCCAGTTACCTCTTCCAAGTGCAGACAAGCCTTTGTCGATATTTCCAGTACATCTGGCGAAGTTCTACAAAAAAAATCAAGTCTGTAAGGTTGTACCCGGGAGGCTTTTAGAGAATATTACACCGTGCGACAGAATTGAAGTTTTTTTGTTATTCAGAAGAAATTGTATACGCACGCGCAACTATTGATTGCTGCGTACTCGGTCCTTCATTTTCACATCAAGTAAATTTTTTAAAGGATTTTAATTTTTTAAAGGATCGGTACAACTCCGAACTAAACGACCTCACTCAGAACAAGACAGCTATGCGTTTTGTTAAAGCGCAGCGCATAAGACGGCTAGGTCATGTGACCCATATTCTTGAGTGTGACGTGAAGAAAGCTATGACAGGAAAGCTAATGGGCATAAAGGCCAAAGGCAGACCAAGGAACTGATGGATAGAGGCAAAGGAAAACGATCTTAAGAATTTGAGAATACGTAACTACGAAGCAAAAGCTCAAGATCGACCGCTTTGGAGGAGCTTTGTGAAGGAAGCTTTGACGCACCACGCGTTCTAATGCTGGGAAAGAAGAAGAAGAAAGTAACAAAAAAATTTAAATACTTCTAATCAATGTATAAATTACTTAATATGGCTATCAAACGAAAGAGAACACAAACAGCTATTGAAGAAAAATATTGCTTACTTCTCTCCCGTACAAATCTAGTAAAATAATGTCGTCGGAAATTTGTCCTTGAATATCCTTAAAATTTGCTTATGAATTATTTTGAAAAAATTAACAACAGGTGTGTTAAAAGCACATACATATACATATATAGTAGGCCGGGTCGATTTGTGGGGAGACAAAAAAATCGCCCATTGCTCTGTGAAAATCATATTCTAGGCATCAAAATAGGAAACTTTGCCGAAGAAACCATACTTCTAAAACGAATTCTGATGTCCCCTAATTTGGGTGAACTTTTTAGTTTCTTTTCTCATGTAAAGGCCAAAAATGGTGATATTTTGAAATGATTGTATGGAGAACCCCCCAGGGGAGTTCCAGGGGGTATGCCACTGGCATGGGTGGATCGGCCGTCCAAAGTTAGTGGGGGTCGGTCATACATTTGGACTCGATTGGAGCACTCTAAATGGGTCAAAGTGGGATTTTTCGTTCGACCCGAATTGGGGGACATCAGAATTCGTTTTAGAAGTATGGTTTCTTCGGCAAAGTTTCTTATTTTGATCCCTAGCATACGATTTTCACAGAGCAATGAGCGATTTTTAAATCGACCCGCCCTAATATATAGTATATAATATCATTCCTGAACTGAGTTCGTCTTGCTGGTTTGTAGAAACGTGAAGAAAAAAGTTGAACTATGAAATGAACTTTTGAAATAAAGTATACGCAATGGATACTCCTGTTTACGTTTCCACTAATGAATAAAATAAGTAAAAGTTGAATTGTATATCTGTGCATGAATATGATTATGTATTGTAGTATTAAATTACGCCAAACAGATTATTTTAATTACTCAAGAAAAATCCGCTTGTTTTGCTAGTCGCTGGCGGTAAGTTAGACGACAATATCGGCTGCGTTCCCCAGTTGCAACGTATTATCGTTGTATTAGATGAATATGGTGCAGCGGTGAATCAAGTTGGCAGCACGCACTACGTTTTTCAAAATCGAAGTGTTAAAGCTGCCTGGAAGTTAGTTCTCTCATTTTGTGTGGCACGGTCTGGAGAGGGATTTCTTAATTCTAATTTTTATGAAGTTGACGTTTGTGTCCAATTGCACAAAAATTCAATCAACTGTGAGGTATTTATTGGTGTCTCAAGTGAGAAATCTATCCTAGCTGCTCCCATTTAAAAGAAGAAGGCGCGATAACTGGAAATTCACCAAAAAATCGGTACAGTTTAAGGCATGTAGCGATAGGGTGGAATATTTCTAAAAGTGAATAGATCATAAAATTCTAGTACCTCTATTTGTAGAACAAGATCAAAATTCTTACAGCAAATGGGAGAGCACATGGCAAAGCACATGTTCAGAAGTCATTTTTTATATCGTTCCCACCGCAGTCGAATTTATATCCGGCCAAGGAGTGACACTTCAGCAGCATTTCCAGCATATGTATGGGGAATGTTTATGCTGCTAGAACAAACACAAGTCTTTTATATGGCAGAAAATGCGCAATATCGTTTGCGACGAAAACAAAAATTAAAATATTAGAAATCAACGCTGTTTTTCAGCGCCTTCAAATTTTCACTTTATTATACAGGGTGGGCCAAATAAGACCTACTAATGTTAAACACAAATAACTTTTGCAATAATCATTTATTTTGGTTAATTGTTTTTATACATGAATATATATTAAGGAAATTATGTATGAAATATTACATCAGACACATGGCCACCATTTTTCTCGATACAAAAATTGGCTTTTTTTAACGCGTTTTCCATTACACCACATAATGTTTCTGATTGAAGGCTTAGTATTTCGTCTCGAATTTTTTGCTTCAGCTGCCTAATAGTCACTGTCTTTTTAATATCCCCATGAAAAGAAGTCGGGCGCAGTCAAATCTGACGAACGAGGTGGCCAAGGGAAATCTGAATTTTTGGAAATCAGACGTTCGCTAAAAATTTCACGCAGCAGGTCCATAGTTTGCGCAGTATGCGCAGTTGCTCCATCCTGGTGAAACCACAAATTAGGATACTGCTCCGCCATTGGCCGCAAAAAGTTTTCAATCAATGTTCTGTAAGAAGCTGCTGAAATCATCCTCATTTTCGAAGAAATATATACCGATAACTCTAGTGGCCATAACACCGCACCAAACAGTACGCTTCATCCGAGATATGCCGATATTTACGCTGCATTAAAACAATTGATCGTTGACAAGAATAGAAAAACTCGATAATTTTAACGCGTTGTGTTGTACTGTAGGGTTCCATAATAAATTTCCATCAATTCAATTACGAGTATAACCTAAAAAACGAAAAAAATAAATATGTAAAAAAATAAAAAAGTTTTTTGTGCTTAATATTAGTAGGTCTTATTTGGCCCACCCTGTACTAAAAATTGAATGGGCTATAGAACTACTTAGACAGAAATTTTCTAAAGTTTCTGATTAAATAGCTGACAATTTTGAGGATAATTGTTGAAATTTGTAGGGTCAGCTGGGGTAAATATGAGCATGGGGTAATTTAACTAACAGCTGTTTTTCGCCTGTTTGGCCACTGATTACGCTATTCCAGTTATTATGAAAGTTCATGTTCAAAATTTTCACACATTTTTTACTTTGAGTTGAATAAAAGTAATTTTCCCACCTAAATTTATGGCCTTTTTAATTGGTTACACTTCGAGGACCGTGTTTTTAGATTAATGAGCAACCACTCACTTTTATAGGATGGGATTGGATCAGTGAGTTTAAAGAATCCATCTGTGATTTTAATGATGATATTTTAATGAATTTTGTGTTTACTCATGTAATGAAATATAATTTATATTGTGTGAAAAAAATCGCGAAAACCCCTCTATTTAAAGACAAAGAAGAAGTAGTTTTTAATTTTTAATATTTAATTTTTTTATTTTTGGGCGTTTTCGGGTCCCTATAAAAAGCAATTTAAATTATTATTCATATTTTTATTTATTTATTTATAATTATTAAATATTTATAATTATTAACTATTTATAATTATAATACAAATAATTTGTTAATAAATAAAACAATTTATTATTAAATAAAAATAATTCAAAAAATATGACAAAATTGGTGTCTCATTTTTATGCCTTCATAACGAAATTATGACTTAACTAAGGTCAAGAAAAAAAAATGAAAAAATTGGTGTCTCATTTTTCAGACCATATAAAAAATTTATGACGTAACTAGCATCAAAAAATGTTTTTTTTTCCTGGTTTATCCTAATGTGCGAGTATGTACATAGCAACAATCACACTCCATCTCGGTAAACGTGTACTGTTTTTCTTCATTTTGCGTTCTACTTTTCTAACTCTTCTGAAATATCTCTACTATCGATGTATGCTTTTATTCCGCAATTTATTTCAGCTGCTTCTGCAACTCTCGCTCAGCTTCTCCCTGTGAAATGGTTTGTTGAAACTTTTACGCTGACTTTTGAGCTACTTTCCGCAACAACTTTAAATAAATGTGCGCGTGTGTGTGTGCATTTGATTTAAGATGTATGTGTTTATCGGAATGTCTTTGCTTCTTTCTATTGTCTTCCATGCATAGCTGGCTACTGGCTTTCTCATGCATTGCACCGGTAGTTGTTGTCTTTAGTTTAGTCTTTATTTCCACTTATTGTTTGCTCTGTGAATGCTTTTGTCGCTCACGCTTATACATATTGTAATTGTTTTACTGCTATTGTCTTTGTTTTGTTGGCTTTATTTCATTCTATTCTTTTTGTGGCCTTTTGTTTTTTTTTGGGAATAAAATTTTTGAGCAAGTGTTGTAATTGATGATTTACAACTTATTTACGCTTCGCTTGTAAAGTAATTGAAAATCGTTTCACTTGAAAGTTTTAAGGTTAAGTGCTTTGAGTGCTCTCACCTACGGCTATTCTGGTAGATATTTGTACACACACACACACGTACACAAGCATAGGTGCATACAGTTTCTCCGCCAATAACAGTAAGCAGAAACTTTTCTTAAGCTAAAGTCTATGCTTTAGAACTGCACATGCCTGTTCATGTGTGTGTGTGTGTGTGTGTGCAGTCCAATGCATTTGCACCCGAAATGCCTTCAGCATTCACACTTGGTCAATTTCGCACGTTGAAAAACAAAAATGACCGATTTGGAACAGATTGGTGATTGTTAGCGAAAATGGTCAAGGGGCGCTGAGCTTTTGGTATGCTTTGGATTTTGGTATCGCTGATATTGCAGTTTCCGTAACAACCCATCCCCTCTGTCAAACTTTCTAGTTGAAGAAATATTCGCTCAAGAGTCGCTGATACGAGTACTTATTGTTAAGTACCATTTGATGCTCGTCGTTTACGGATACGCCGCCAATATACGTGTGCTTATTTAACGAGAAATGTTTGAAGTGATGGAAAAATGGAGCAAAGAGAAAAAATAAGTTTGATATTGAAGTATAAACACTAAATTAAACATTTCGCCAAAATAAATAAATTTAAAATACATTGAGATAGAAATGCTAAGGAATAATATTAGTTGAAGTAAAAAGCGTTGGCTCTATGCGACCAGCTCATAGTAACACAGATGGATCCCTTCCAATCTCGTGAAGCATCAGCAAAGACCTTTACGTAAATTTGTTTGGCTTGTATGCTTGTATGTAAACCATTTTATATCATCAGTAATCATCCGTTTCAAATATGTGTCGGTGCTGGGTATTTTTTTTTTCAAGAAAAAATATCGAGTGTTCGTTATATGGAAAAAATGCACCAAAACGCGTGGAAAAAAATGGAGAACTACCACTTGAAAATTGCACTTTATTATACAAAAATTCAATGTGCGATAAAACCGCATACCTAGAAGTGATTGAATAAAAAGTGTGAGATTTTTTATGAAATTTTTTTGTTTTTGAATTTACACACAATTGGAAGCTTTACGGTTTTTGCAGGAGAATGCAGAAGAAATTTTTTTAAAATTTTAGCAAAAGTTTGAAATTTTAATCCAATTTCGCTGAATTTTATTTCAAAATTGCACTAAGTTTGAAACTTTCATTTATATGGTTTTTGTTGAAGAAGGCAGGAGAAGTTTTCAAAAAAAGTGTATGTTGAAAACTTAGAAATTTTATGAAAATTTGCTGAATTTTTATTTTTTAACTTGCACAAAGTTAGAAGCTTTGCAGTTCTTATAGGAACGTGCAGGAGAAGTTTTTAAAAATTGTTGTTAAAAAGTGTGAAAATTTTATGAAAATATTCAGAATTTTTTTTTTAATTTTGCACTAAGGTTGCAGGTTTCATTTATATGGTGTTTTTAGGAGAATGCAGGAGAAGTTTTTTAAACATTTTTGTTAAAAAAGTGGAAATTTTTCTGAAAACTTGCTGTATTTTTGGTTTTTTTATAGCATGGAAAAATTTTTTTTATTTTTTTTTTGAATGTTTATAGCATGAACTGCATTTTATAAAAAAAATTCTCAAAAACGTGTCACTTTTCCCCGGTGCTATATTTATTTCTCGCAGTGTACATATTTGTGCAGTAAATAACTGAATTAATGACTAATTCAACAAATTTATAAAGCAATAAATTAATTTTGTCCCACAAAACTAGCGAGAAATTGTTTGAATGCTTGTGAACAAAATTATAATTCAAGGTCAAGAAACTACACATATTGCACATTCCAGAGACATGATATCCTCACATGTGTATGTATATACATATGTACATTAGGGTTGGCCAAAACTAAAGGCGATACATTAGTCTCGCTGAATAAACCAGTCAGGAAGACTTTGGTTTTTGACCAATTTTTTACTAAATAAGAAAAAAATACTTGATTGTTAAAAATTCTTATTTAGTTATTTTTATTTATTTACTTTCACTTAGGGTGAGCAATTTTGCCCCACCTTGTGTGAACTTCGTTTCGTGTGTGCCAATTTTGACATGAAAAATCTACCTTTTCATAGAATTTTATTTTTTTTACTTTTTTATTTTGTTTACAAGTGTTTCACATTTTTTTATAGCTATTGCATACGAAATATTTTTACGCTAGTATATAACTTGTTTAAAATAATTGAATATTTAAACTGTTCTAGCTGAACTGTTACAAGCACAAGACTGTCGAATGACTAAACACAGACTTCACCAGACACACACAAGAGTTCACTAAGATGACTTCCAATTGAGGTGGAAATATTGACAAATAAATAAAACAACTAAATGAAAGCAGTAATTTAATTGTTTATTTCATTGCTAATACGTGTTTGAGCTCAAAAAAAAAAAAAAAAAATTAAAACTAAATTTGTGAATAATAATTTTACACTGCGCTCTTTTATTGGTTTCAAATTATGTGTAAACTACTTTCCAGTACCAAATTTGCGCATTAAAACGTCTGACTTTATTAATTATCATTTTTTAATTGGTGGCTGAAATATTTTCTGATAATTATATCTAGATTAAATCTGTGCTCAGCAGCTTTCGTTCGATATAAATATTGTAGCATGCCATTTAATTACCTACCATATTTTATTAATTTAAAATTTTAAGATAGGTGGCAACCCGATTCGAAAGTATTTCCAGCTTAAAATGTTTTTAAATTAATTTCTTTTTATAGTTTGATACAATTTTTTTAAATAGGTGGCAATCCTATTCGAAAATTTTTGTAGTTTAAAATGCTGTAGTATTTTAGTTAGCTTAAATATATTATATTTTTTAGAAAGGTGGCAACTCCATTCGAAAGTGTTTACTTTCCCTTGATATTTCTGCTGTAGTATTTTAATCAGTTTAAATATCTAAATAATTATATATTTTGATAGGTGGCAACTTTATTCAAAAATATATTAGTTCTAGAAGCTCCTTAAACTATTTTCTTGTTAAACTTGCATTAAAAATACTATATTTTACTTAACTTAAATATTTTAATTGCAACAGTATTTTATTTTAATATTTTAAGGGCAACATTTTTAAAAAATATATCTGTTTTAATAATTTTTCAAACTACTTTCGTTTTTTATCTATATTACAAAATATTTTACGTCATTTAATTATATAATCATATAATCTAATCCTTTACATTCTTAGAAAGCTGGCAACCATATTCAAAAATATATTTCTTTTAAAAATTCGTCAAGATACGTTTGTTTTATACCTACATTACAAAATATTTTACTTATCTAAAATATTTTAATTTTTCGATAGGTGGCAACACTATGCAGAAATATATCTGTTTGATGATATTTCAAACTGCTTTCGTTTGATATCCGTATTGAAAAATATTTTAGTTAATTTATGTCTTCAAAATTTTAAAATTTTTTTCTAGAACGGTGGCAACTATATTCAAAATTATATATGTATGTTTTAGAAATTCCTCAAATAACTTTTGCTTTATGCCTGCATTGCAAAATAGATCACGTAACTTCAATTTATTTGTATTAGTTTTTGATAGGTGGCAACGTTATGTAAAAATATATATGTTTAATGATTTTTTAAACTGCTTTTGTTTGATACTCATATGTATATTAAAAATATTTTAGTTTACTTATAATTTGTAATTTTTTTATTTTTAAAAAGGTGGCAACCATTCTCAAAATTATGTATGTTTTAAGAATTCCTCAAGCTACTTTTCTTTATTCCTGCATTGCCAAAAATTTTACTTAACTTAAATATTTTAATCATATTAATTTAACTA
The DNA here is from genome assembly GCA_037575425.1 of Anastrepha fraterculus. NCBI lineage: Eukaryota > Metazoa > Arthropoda > Insecta > Diptera > Tephritidae > Anastrepha > Anastrepha fraterculus. Next base: position 216,620 of record JAYXIM010049341.1, read on the forward strand.
AATTAACTATATTTTTATATAGGTGGCAACATTTAGCATTTTAACTAACATAAATATTTTACTAATTTCAGCTTTTTATGTACCCAAAAAACCACCTGCTACTTATCAATAGGATAAGAAATATTATATACGAAAATAAAAGCCCCTGGTGACCCTGCAAATACTCGTATTTTTTTAACCAGCTCACCCCAAAAAATCTACGTCAAAATGCTTGGCCTTCAAACTCGCGTACGATTGGGCCACCTGTCAATTCTACTTCAAATTAAATAATCCTCTTCGAACTTAACCAATTTTCTCATCAGACTCTTCTTGCAGAGGTATCAGAATCTTTGTACGGCTAAGAATTCGACATTCAATTCCTACACATAGTCATTTACTAAATGGAGCCTCGAAGCCACCATGCTCTTGCTACAATAGACCAGATTTGTCAGTGCAACATCGCCTGGACGAATGTCGTGGACTAAGCCAGATCCGAATAACAGTTTTTGTCAACAGCAAGCCCTGCCGCCGTGGCCGAATGAATTGGTGTGTCATTACCATTCGGAATTCAGAGAGAGAATGTCGGTTCGAATCTCAGTAAAAGATCAAAATTAAGAAAAAGTTTTTTCTAATAGCGATCACCCCTCGGCAGGCAATGGCAAAACCTCCGAGTGTATTTCTGCCATGAAAAAGTTTCTCATAAAAAATATCTGCCATTTGGAGTCGGTTTGAAACTGTAGGTCCCTCCATTTGTGGAACAACATCAAGACGCACCACAAATAGGAGGAGGAGCTGGGCCAAATACCCAAAGAGGGTGACGCGCCAATCTGAAATCAACAACAAACTTTGATATATAGTAATAAAGCTTTCTTAAAATTTCAGATCTTAGCTAAACTAAATATATAAATTTATTGTTTCATCCGACATATCACCAAGTTTTACATACTTAATGTATTGTAAATAATCTCTAACTCTTACAAATAAATGAATAAATAAATAAAAATACAAAAATTTCAAAATATTTCAAAATACTTTTATGCAAGGCGAATCTATTAAAGGTTGCATTGGTAAATCAGCCGAGTTGTTTTTTTTTCTTGCGCCGTGCCCATGTGGCTGTCAGCTCAGAATGAAACAAGGCGAATTCTTTATTTGTTTTCTAGTTTCTCAATACTTTGCTTTGACAATCAAACCTACAGAACACTGTTGTTGGTCTAGTGCCACCACCTTTAATGAATGCGCCTTGCTTGTATGTGTGCATGAAGTTTTTCGAACTCTTTACATTTGATATTAATATTGTAATACATTTTTCTATATTTTAGGCCCTCCAAGTGATTGTTGGTTGCTCAATGCGAAGTGCTCAAAAACTATTTCACTAACTTTTTCTAATTTATGTATGAGATATCTGTTTTCATCCATTAGGTGGCTCAGTTGGGATATTTAGAAAATCGTATTTATTGTTGGACTTAATTCAGATATATTCGGAGTAGTTACTTCTCGCAATCCTGTCCTATCACTAGCCCTAATAATCTTTTATACATAGGTATTTAGTTTATAAGTATTTCAGCTGCAGATTGAAAATGTCATATATTGTACTCAAATAAAATTTTTAAATAAAGATTTTTTCTTTAAAACTTTTATTATAATGGTTTTTCTTCTATAATTTGTAAATGAAACATGTTCAAGCAATCCACAACTATGAGCAAATGGCTTTTCATGCTGATGCCAGAAATATGTACTCACTTTATTATGAACTGCCCTATTATTAATTTCACAAGCTGGTGAAGTCATTAGCTGCTGGCGTTAAATATTTTCGACTGAGTAATTTGGAAGCATTCAATGAAAGACTAACTATAAGTGAAGCTTATCAATATCACTTTGAAGGTTAACTGCATCCGCTTTGCCCTTGAGGCTATCTTCAAAACGTTGGGGTCAAGTAGAAATTTGCAAAATAAAAGAACTACTTAATACGCATAATATCATTGATAAATTGTGTGGGTCGGGATTACTACCTTGTGGTACTCCAGAAGAAGATACAAAAAGGGGTTAAGACTCACTCCATAAATTGTAACAATATAAAGTACGATGGCATAGAAAAATCAGTTAATGCAAGGCCGAAAAAGCATAATGTTGGCAGAGGTAATATTGTATTTTTGTTTAATTCAGACTATTAGCTGGCTCATAAGGCGTGGTAAGTGTCATATTGTCTTAGTTTTCAAGGGAAGAGAGAGAGAGAGAACTTGAAACTACAACCAGTTTTTTTACAATAACTGTATAAAAGCTCATAATATGACTTGGATGATACCTTATGAACCTCTTGAATACCATTTTTACCCCATACAACAATACGATTTTTACTCTTATATACTTCATATATGTGTATGCGAGTTTGAGAAGTCAACATAAATGAGTCAACATAAATAAGTCAACAAAAATGGTTTGAAGCAGTATTTACTAGGAAAAACAAACAAAGTTTTATCAGTGGCAAATCCATGCCAGGTAGTATGAAATATGTTAAACTTTATGTGCCACTTGCCCAAGATAAGATGTTTTGCACACATTTTAAAATAATCGGCCAAATAACTTTAGGGGCTTGGACCGTTTAATATGATTTTTATTCATGAAAATTAATTTTCAAATAAAATTTGCCTATCAAGCAATAAAAAAAAATTACTAATCATTCCTCTTATAATTTAATTTGCACTTTTTTTATGATCTATTGGAAGTTTTTTTGCGCGAGTCTGCATTTTCTCCCGAGCCCTATGCGCTTTAGTACAGAAGAGGTAGTTCTTTCCCTTTCTTTGGTGACTTCTGTGCTTCCGACTTAACTAAGCAGTCCTTTAGTGTATCCTGTGGAATCAACTTTCTTATCAACTCCCAACACATACATTATCGCGAATTTTATGATAGTTGCGCTGTAAGAATTTTCCGTGAGAGATGATACCTGTATTGTTTTTATCTGTACTATTTTTGATACTCGCATTGGAATTCTCACTTGCAGGTTTTCACGCTAACTCTTCTAATTTCAGTTGCCCTTCTAAGCACCCTCTAAAATATTACAAACCTCTCCAGCTTTTACAATCTAGCCTAGAATCAGCATTGGCCTATTCAATTTATTTATTTTAATACTAGTTGAACTGAAGAAGGCCAAAAAAGTAAAGCAGTACCTCAGCTTGTCCAGGAAACAAACTTTATATACCTGGCGCATATTTTCAAAATCTCCACAGAATCGTTTAACTTTAACTTGTATACTAAGTTACTTATTCAGTTTCTAGTTTCTTTTATCCTGCATATTTTTCATACTAACCATTCTCATTTTTCTTGAGTCGCTGGTCTTAAACGCGTTTGGATGGCGGCAAATCAAATCAAATTTCTGTTATGTGGGAGGAAGTATCCACGATTAATGAGAAGTTTCAACATTTTCAAAATCATCGAACATATACATATATGTATGTATTAAGCTTAATAGAGTTTGCTCGAGCTATTTCTTAAAATTTATTAAATATGTTTATATTCATACAGCTTTTTTATGTTACACCAAATACCAGTTTTTATGAAATTTTTTAAATTTATCATTGAAATAGTTAAATTAAATTACCTTAAGCCTTACTACGATAATTGTTTCAAAAGTCTATGCAAAAACAAAAATTACTTATTCGTTTCGGGTAAACCTGTCTTATTTTTCGGCATAGTCTCTTTTTAGCCTTTTACACTTCGCCTAATATTGTTCTAGTTTGTTAGATGCTTCAGAATACATAGTAGGATTTGTCAAAGTCTGAAAAATAGTCACTCGTTTCTGCAATCATCTCCTCGTTTGAATAAAATCTTTTCTCGCCAGCTATTTCTTCAAAATGGGGAACAAATAGTACGCCGAGACATCCGAGGGAGCTAAGACTGGAGAATGGGGGGAATGTGAAATGAGGTTGAACCCTATTTCCACAACTGCTGTGGCGTGAGCTGGGGCGTTGTCGTGATGGAATATGAAACTCACTGGATTTCCTCCGATTTAAACGAATGCCAAACACAAAGAAATATATCGGTCTGGCTGAAACTTGTTGTGTGTATTTCCAACAGATGCTACTAACTAAACGTAGCCTCGGTACGCAACAGTGAACAACAACTTTAAAGTAAGCCTGTTTTTCTCTGATATCATCGCTTATAAATATCATTAAATTTGATCAAATGACATTATTACTTACTGAAAGGAGCATTTGAATGTTTTTACATTACCGTACATATGAAATCTAGGCGGAGTTAGTACCCGATTTTTCTAATATTCTTTTCCAATCTATCTTGGGCACAGAAAAACATAGATCGTGAGCTTCGTTGGGATATTTAAATCTTCACAAACTAATGTTGTAGCTATTTGCTCTCTCGCGGAACCATAAGAAATTACTTGTATATATGTACCCTATGCACGTAAGGACAGATGAACATACAGGCATGACTAGGTAATAAATATATCCATATTTTGCACTTTATGGTACATATTTTTATGGCTATCTTGATTCTGTTAAGAGGTTAAACTATCCGTTTTAGGTTTATTCACAACGAGCAAAATAGCCGGCAAGTCTAAAGGCACTATAGGGCTTCAGGTTTGAAGAGTTTGCCTCACAGAAAAATGCCTACTCCAAATAGAGAGAATCTGTTTGAGAATAAATACCACAAAGGTCATGTTTTCAGTCTTCAACTTTGTCTGACAATGAAGTGTTTTCAAGCGGAAATAAACGATATTCATGGTTATTCATTAAAATGGTTAAAAAATCATCAACAGATATCTCATTCTATCAGACAGCCAAGCTGCCCTACGAGCCCTGGATGCATTCCAAATTACATCAAGGAGTGTCTTACATTGTCGCTAATCTCTTAATGAGTTGTCGTTTTGGCCAAACAATATCGTATCATTTTATGCTGGGTTCCAGGCCACAGAGATATACCAGGGAACTGTAGTGCAGACCAACTTGCAAGAGAAGGTACCTGTATGACAAACATAAGTAATTTTATGGGGTTACCTCTGGCAACTTGTAAGCTTCTTATTAAGGACGCACTAATGAGTACTGTAAATCAAAGATGGATTAGCGCCAATACCTGTGAAATTGCTAGGCAAACATGGCCAAGGTTAAATCTATGTCTGTTCAGGAATATTATAAAATTGAGTAAGCTTCAAATTAGTACCTTAGTAGGGGCCTTCACAGGATATTGTCTGATAGGAAGTCATGGTCTAAGTGGCATCGCTGTCTCTATGTACGATGCGACTGCCAAACCTAAACAAATATCAAACCTTACCATAGAATATCTTGATTTATTTACCACTCTAGAAGGTTATAACTCTTTACAATAGCTTTTATTGTGTTTAGAAATTTCTTGCATAAATAATTTGTTCTGCCTACTCTCAGCCAACATTTTCATTTTGTCATCGAAAATCTTACAGCTGAAAAAATAATACAAATTCTAACACGCAACGGAATGCCCTTTTAGAACTCCTCAGCTAGCAAAAAGCTATGATTTGCCTAGAACATCGCTTTGCTTTGCTTAACAACGTCTACTATGCATAACCGAATATCTGACGCTAATAATCCCAATATCAAACGATGCTGTTATCGCATATCTGCTTTGAGGCATATCGCGCCCAATTCGCCACCACCGCGTATGAGTTACATAGTTGACTTATACATTACTTTTGTATACCAAATTCGTGAGCTGTCGGTATCGGCTTCACGATGCTCCTGCTATACGTTTTCAACTACAGTCACATTTACAGCATCAACAGCTGCTGTTATGCCAAGTACCTGCAGGATTATATTCGTCGCGTAAATACATGAATTGTCGTTTTGGCGACACGCAATTCGTTCATTGTTTCATTTCCACTGCAGGCGTACGAGTACAACGACACAACTCACTGAACTTGTACCAGTAACCCACTTACGATGGCGATAACGCTTGACAAAGGCAAAGACAAAGACGAAAGTGACCGCGGCGGCGTCAACGATGTTTCTGTTGCCGCATCAACGAAGCCAGCAGTGGCCGAGAGTCTCAACATACTGCTCACCTAAAATGTGAATATGAAATACGGTGGCATATGGAATGGAAAAATAATCGGTGAGAAAGAGAGTCGTTCAGCTGGTGCATTCGGAATGTCGGACAGTCGCGTAACAGAAAGCGGAGCACGAAGCAAATGAGATGATTTCTATTTACAGTTAAACGAACAGCAAAAGAGTTCCGATATGGATTTAAATGGAATTGCGTAAAATGTTAAACAGGAACTTAACTGCTAACATTAAATATTGTGGAAAAAACCTCGACATCTGCACCTTTACACTTTTCTCATTGCTGTTATTAAGCATGTGAGGGAGGGCGTCTGTTTGCCCCCTATGTTGTGCGAATGTTAGGCGAAGACAAAGATGCTCCATCGAACCTGTTTGTCATGGAAAAGGATACAGTTTGTTTGAGTCTTTTGATAATTCAGCTGCTCAGGAATTTGCTAGTGCAAGAGTGGGTGGTACTGGAAAATGTTTACTTTTGCCAACGCGGCATTTGTTTATCAACATATTTGCAATGTTTTAGACTCTACTGAAAATAGTAGTTTGTATGCTCATCGTCATAAATTAACCTACGAGCGCACTTATGGATAGAAGATATTTTGTAATATAATAAAAATCTTATTTAGAAATCCTTTGTGCAATGTTTTTTAACCAAACTTGCATTTTTTCTTACAAAGTACCTTATTAACAAAGGTTTGGGCAACAGTTTACTTTTACAATTAAAAATTCAGTTTATACTTCAATGAAGGTTGCGTATAGAGTTCTTTTCATCCTTTCGAGCGAAAGTTTCATAAACCTTAACTACCTACTCCAAAGAAAAGTTTCACGACCTATTCGACATCACGGCTTTAATTTGTACTCAACCTATTGCCATAGAACTTGAATTGCTACCAATAGCAGATGTTTCCATTCGGACACCTACTGAGTATTTATTTTAGCTGGCAAACGAAGAACATAGAATTTATTGCCACTTGCAAAAGCGAACGTAAGACTTATACGTCTTGAATGGGACGTTGGATCATTGGACATAGGACAGCCATTATAGCGAACTAAGATTAACTAGGCGGCCGCCGTAGTCGAATGGGGTGGTGAGTGACTACCATTCGGAATTCACAGAGAGAACGTCGGTTCGAATCTCGGCGAAACACCAGAATTAAGAAAAGCGGTCGCCCCTCGGCCTGCAATGGCAAACCTCCAAGTGTATTTCTGTATGAAAAAGCTTCTCATAAAAAATATCGGCCGTTCGGAGCCAGCTTAAAACTGTAGGTCCCTCCACTTGAGGAACAACATCTAGACGCAAGCCACAAATAGGAGGAGGAGCTCGGCCAAACACCCAAAAATTGTGTACGCGCCAATTATATATATATATATATATAAGATTAGCTAGGGTTATACAAATTTAAGCTAAGTCCGAACGGCAAATGATTTTTTATGAGGAGTTTTTTCATGGCAGAAATACAGTCGAAAGTTTGCCATTGCCGGACTAAGGGCGACCGCTATTAGAAAAAACATTTTCTATTATTTGATGTCTCATGTCCGGAGACTTGAACCAGTTCACTTCCGAAGGGTACTCACGCACCTATTGGCTGGAAAAATTACATATTTGATTTCTACAGTCTAGATAAAATGGAAATACTACCTTGATCAGATCGAGTGAAAGGTCTGATGAATATATCTTCTAAGAATTCACCTTTTTTTTGGCCACATAAAAGGAAAAATGGTGTGTGGTTCTTGTTTATGTAGGCAAGGATTTAATTTTTTTATTTTCTGTGATTGAAGAATCATCTGGCGGCAAGTGCTAGCAACTAGCTCAGGTGCTTTATCAACTCTATTCTACAAACTTTGAACAGCACAGTCCGTATCACTAGAAGCACATGTTAAGAGTGTTGAGAAGTGTTCGCTCAGTGCTCTAGACAATTGCGGTGTACTCTGGCTGTATGTTGCCAGGTTTTCAACCCTTTCCAAGTAGAATTACTATTGTCTAATGGGGTTTGGGGTTACATCCTTGGATGAGAAATTATATTCGTTATAATTTCAGCTTATCGACGTCAACCTTTTGCTAATCTAGCTGGGGAGGGATTTTCATTATGCAGCATCCGAAAAATGCAAAACAAAAAAAAAAAAACAATTCTTATGACAGAGAAAATAGTTTGTGGGCATGCTTTTCTAAAAAAGCATGGTAATTGGCAAACACTTTACATAAAGTTCTATTGCATTTTATACATGCAGTTCGTCGGCTAACTTTGCATCCTCACCGGCACAATGCCTACTACAAAACGTCCAGCCTGATCATAAGGGAGAATGGCTTTTGGTGACGTCTGTGAGAGGGCATTGGACCAGATGAGTTAGCTTTTATACCGTTATGTTTGCAATAGTACAAGGCACCAGGAAATAGAGGCAAATGAGAGAGTTGACGAGCTTGCTAAGGCAGGCATCCACTTGCCTAGGATGAGTACGTCGAACATATTAACCATTGATTTCCGTTTAGCAACATCGGTGAATCGAATAATTATTTGAAGTGAAAACACTAGCAAATAGCTTTGATATTTTACCAACAACAAATTCTAAATTTCGCAAAGAAGTTTATAGTATGCGCTATGATCAGAAAGTACCGGGAGTGTTTAACCCTAGAACACACACCCAGAAAATACCACGTAAACACACACCCGGTATACGTTTGTACCCGGGACCTTTTTTGGCGGATTTTTTAATGCTTATTCAACCGATTTCTATGATTTTTTTTTTTGAAATATATATTTTAATATATAACAAGTATTTTGTCTTTTGTTTCATTCGAATATTCCTACTGGTTCCAGCGATATGGGCAAATAAAGTCAGGACATACAACAGTGGATTTTTGTTTTTGTTGTTGTCCTGATAAATGTAAAACAAAATAATATAATTTATAATAATATACTTGTAGAGTAACAACGAATACACATTTTGGTCTTTATTTCATTGAAATATTCTACCTGGTTCAAAAGATATGTGCAAAAAGGTCGCGCAAGGTATGGGTACGTAGGTAGCAAATACACTGGTATAACTGGTTTTTGTATTTTATATGCAGCTGCAAGGGTTGTTTTCACACAAGGGTTATTTTTTTCAAGGTTTTTCAAGGGTTATTTTCATTATTGTTTTGGTGCTCAAAAGTGTAAGAAGTGAAAATATAAGTGAAACTAAATATAACTGAAACTATAAATAACTGGATACGAAATGACTTCAAGAAGAAACGAATATTTATCAAGTGCAGCATATAGAAGGTAAAAAATGTAAAATAAGCAACAATGTAAACATATACTAATTTTTTTTATTATGCAGGCTAACTGAGGAATAGCGAGAATCATATATACAATCTTTATTTGATGAAATTTGTGACGATGACGCTCCCTATGACTTTGACTCAGAAGATGAAGAAGAAATTCAATTCAATGACATTGAAATTGCTGATGACGATGCTGAAGTTCCGCAAAGTGCCGCAGAAGTATTACCTGATTATGCGGACTATGAGGATGATGAAGAAGACGATGAAGAAGAAGAAGTAGAAGAAAATAATGAATTACCTGCTAGTGGCGAAAAATTTGTTGCACGTGATGGTACTGAGTGGATGAAAGAACCAAATGTAAGTCGTCAGGTACTCAGACAAAATATTATAAGAGAACGTTCTGGACCAGCTAGATGCACTGAAATGTTGTCAATAGAGCAAACATTCAAATGTTTCATGAACGTTGAAATGGCTGATATAATTATGCGCCACACAAATAAGTTAGCAAAAGAAACTTATAATGCTTACAACAATGCGCATCCAAACACAACTCCTAAGTCATGGACGCCTGTGTCAATAACAGAGCTGTATGCATTTTTTGGCATACTTATTATGACTGGTGCGAACCATAGCAATGGAGACAAGTTCGAGATCCTGCGCAGCTTGGCTGAAGCATTGTGTATGCCCATTATTGAAGCCGGAGCCATAAATCGTCAAGTGACGCGAAATTTTTCGACTAAAATTGCTATTGAAGCATATTTCAACCGACCGCTGGAATCAATGGTGTCAACAGCAGCATCAACATCTGCCGCAGCGCGCACGCCAAAACCTGTGTCCGGATCTTGCTATTTATGTTACGCACAAGGGGAAAAACGCCGTAGAAAAACCAGAAAGCTGTGCGCCAAATGTAAGAAGCCAATGTGTCTTGATCATTCGGTCACATCAACAAATTGCTCTATTTGCCATGATTTTCCTTAGATATAAGATGCATTTTTATAATTTTTATAATAAAAGTCAATAATATAACGTGTGAAATGAATATTTTTAATTTTTCAAATAAAAAAATAATATAAAAAATGTTTTTTTTTGATTATTATGAGGATTTTTACTATTGGGGTACAAACGTATCCCGGGTGTGTGTTTACGTATATAATGTGTTTGGAAGGCTGTAGCTCCTGAACCAATGGTCCGATCTGGTTTAAATTTTGAATTTGAACTCAAAACTAAATAATCTTCCTAGATCCGAAGTTAGCGGTATAGAGGTATAGCGGTTCAAAAGTTACAACACTTCAAAGTTGAAGTGGATACATTTGTACCCGGGTGTGTGTTCTAGGGTTAAATAAAACAAAACAGAGTTAAATTTCAGGGCACATTTATTTTATCTCCTTAAAAATATGACCCGTCTGAAGGGTAGGCCTTCAGCTTCTTCGTCGCATTCTCTTTGATCTCCTCTATTGACTGAAATCTCCTTCCACGAAGTGATAACTTCAACTTGGGAAACAAAAAAAGTCACACGGGCCCATATCAGGTGAATACGGTCCTTGCACGATGGTATTTACTTGGTGTTTGATCGAATAATTTAGCACAATTTGGGGTCGGTGCAAAGGCGCGTTATCATCATGCAAAATCCAAGAACTGGCCGCGGCGTACCGCATCTCTTAAACTTCAAAATGGATAAATAATATTCTGGCCCGATGGAAGGTACTCATGGTGCAGTACAGTTTGCTGTAATCTACAGCGATATTTTTATTATTAGAATCTTAGTAATTAAAGCTAGCAATAATGTTGGATGCCTTGTATTCTGTCTACAATATTTAATTTAGATTTTTTTTATTAAGAGATTAATATTAAGATTGCTGTAATTAATTTATATTTTTTATTATTATATTAAAAATTTTTCCTTCAGTATATGAATTATTTTTAGCTCAAAAATAATGACTACCACAAAACGTTATTCAATCAAAGCTATCAACTTTTGATAACGATTACAGGTTCCGGCACTCGAAGTGTAACCAACTTGAGACCGCTCGCGCAGCTGATGCACGGGCATATATATTGACTGCATAATATTTGGCTGGAAAATCACAACTAGCGATTGTTCGTAAGCTCGAGCACCTCAAAGTAAATCAAGTTTTTGTTTATCGTCCCATTACTCGTTACAATGATACTGGAAGCAACGCGAAACGTCATGAAGATGGCCATCAAAAGACTGGAACGTCACGCGAAATCGTTCAAAAAGTGAAGAAGCGACTTGAGTGAAATCTCGGACGAAGTTCCAAACAAATGAAGAAAGAACTGAAAATATCTGACTGTGCCGCGGGTACGGCATACTGAAAAATGATCTCAGAGTCAAGCCTTATAAGATCCAAAAGGCACATGATCTCACACCAAAGCAGCAACAAGTCAGACTTGAGAAAGCGAAGGAGTTGCTTCGCTTGTCCGAATGGGGTCAAATTCTGAACATTGTGACGGGGAAATTTGTCTAATGGAGCAATTCGTAAACTGCCAAAACGATAGGATTTGTTTAACCGACCCTTCATACGATAATTTGAGCCATCGATTGACCACCAGGAGGCAGCATGCGCCACATGTAATGGTTTGGGCCGTTGTAACCGCAGATGGGCGCTCTCCAATCGTTTTTATCGAGCCTGGCGTTAAGGTAAATGCGAAGTATTATCGGGAAAGCATGCTGGAGGTTGCTTTGAAGCCGTGGGTAGACAAACATTTCGGTGGCAGACTATGGACGTTTTAACAGGACTCGGCGCCGTTCCACACAGCTCGAGTGAACTGAGAATGTCTGAAAAACAACGTTCCGAATTTCATAACGTGTGTTGGTCTCAAACTCACCAGACGCGAATCCGATGTACTACTCTTTAGGGCATTTTAGAGATAAGTTCTGAACTAAAAGATTCACCCGTCTCGAGGCGTTGAAAAAAGCCATTGTCCGCAAGTGGACCAGCTACCTGCAAGTCACATTTGGGCAACTTGCAATTCGTTTCTGGACCATCTCAAAGCCATAGTGAAGGCAAAAGGTGGTCATATCGGGCAAAAGTAAATTGATTCTTAATTTTGCATTATTTTCACACATTTTTTACTTTGAATTGAATAAATGTAAATTTCCAAACTAAATTTATGGCCTTTGTAATTGGTTACACTTCGAGTGCCGGACCCTGTCGTAATCCACATGTAATGCATTTGAATATATTCGGATAGTTTATTTATTTCGAATACTTAATTATCATTAAATAAAATAATCCAACAATTAATCAACAAAACAGAGTGTGAAGGTTTTTTAAAGTAGTTTTGAGTATTTATACAAGACTGCGCTAATCTAATCACCTCAACTAATTAATTTGATTCTTGTGAACTAGACAGCTGCTGTATATAAACAGACAAGCAATGGAGCGCTAAAAGGTAAAAATAAATATGGCTATCACCCAAAATCATTTTGTTTTTATTTAATAAAAAAGTTCTTTAAATACATAGCTTAATGACTAGTTTTGTGCCACTGCGTAGTTATTTTTAACTTTTAGTGATTAAATATGAAGTGATCAAAATATAATTTCACATTAAAAAAACTGGTTGATGAAAATCCGAAAATCCATAAAATTTCTTTTTCTGTCATGAAGCTTTCGAGATATCGCCAAATAATGGGTTCAAGAAGAAAGATTCATCATAAAAACTTCTAATATCTGGGAATTTCGTCAACTGATCAAAGAAAGTTAAAAAGGGTTTTCCAATAAGAGATATTATTTTGATATTCAAAGAAAAATGCTATTTTTAAATATAAATGATCGGATGTTTATTTCATTATAAAGAGGAAGGTGTGCCGTTAATAGTGGAAAATAACATCAGGCAAATGACCTCTACGGCCACGCTTACAGGGCAATATCCTGCTTACAAGGCAACAGTTTTCCACAACCGAATTGCAAAGTGGCTGCCCTATGTCCTCGATAGCCTCACTAATTCATCTTTGAGGTCTTGAATCAACCCTGGGCTGTTGGCGCAGACCTTCTTTTTCACGTGGCTCCAAAGAAAAGAGTCACGAGGTGCTAAATTACAAGATCTCGATGGCCAATAGTGATCACCTCTTCGAGAGATAACACGGTCCGGAAACTTTTCCCGTAAAAGATCAATGGTTTCGTTGCTTGTGTGGCACGTAGCGCCGTCTTGTTGAAAAGAAACGTCGTCCAGATAAATACTATCCCATTCCCGCCATAAAAAAACATAGTTAGTCATCTCTCGATTGCCTTTTATATATTTAAATAACAAATGTTATTGGAAAACCCTTTGTATTGAACTAAAGAGTTTGATATTAATGAAAAACTCAGCATGAATGAAAGATGGCGAATTTAATTGCCTTTAATTTATAATTTAATTAATTGTAATGGTAAATATTGGAGGAAAAATACTGGCTCGTGCTCATGTGAGAAACCCGGTTGGTCGCCCCGCGAAAGGCAATTGAAAAACTCTGAGGGTATTTCTACCCTGAAAAATCACCTCATAAAAAACCATCCGCCGTTCGAAAGTCATTTGTAAAAAAAGATGTGTCTATAAATAGGAGGAGCAGCTCGGCCGAACACCCAATAATGGGTGTAAAAATTATTAAATTTATTTCTCATTTAAGATCTCATTTGTTGAGATAGATTTTTCATGTTCAAAAAATTGTTTTTTTTGTTTGACTAATTACTATAAATTTGTTTAATTTAAGATTATTTGTACTTTCTTCTCTTTCCTTTTTCTTCCTATAAGAATCTATTGAAAAAAATCTAAAGGGCTATTTTAAAATCCTGTTTAACCTTTCCAAAATCCAATTTACTGTTCTTAATATTCAATTGACCATTTCTTAAATACAACTGAAAGTGGTGTAGTTGCCTAAGTGCACGAAAATTCGTCCTGACCTACCAATTTTATTCGAAAAGTCCCAAAAGAGGCAACGAAAGCTGCTTTAAGAGAATTTTCCATAAAAAAAAAAAAATTTTAAGCATCACCCAATATCTAGACTTTAAGCAATTTTTACTTACTGAACTATGAACACAAAATATTTTGAAATTGAAACAAATCGAATTTTTTATAAAATTCTTACATAAATTTTAGTATCAGAAGCATTTGCAGATATGCGCATTTAGTTAAAAGGGACATTATTCAACCTCTTTTATGTATTTTTTACTCACTCTTTTATCGATTTCGAACAATCGTAACATGCTGAAGAGGTATATTTTTCTTTTGAGGCTAAGCTTTGTAATATTTGCTCATCGTTCGTAATTCAGTGGACTCATACTCTCCATATATACGCACGCGTCGATAACTTTTCATTGGCCTCAATTGATTGTGCTTAACATATAACCGTTATCGGTTACTATACACGCGAAGTAACGGTTCACAAAAAAAAAAACATATTACAGCGCGATTCAACTGCTATGGAGGTGAAGAATCTCGCTGAAATTAACAGCCGAGGGTTAATAATTGCGGAAATAAAACCGATCGAGAAAAAAAAAAATTAAAAATGTCTATAATTTAATTGATAAGCTCGAAATCTATACAACAAGCGATAATTAGTCAGGGGCGAAAGCGCTTAGGTAATTACAAGCAATAAAAATGCCATTATGCCAATGCAAGTGTAACTGCATACAAATGTTTACCGGCGGCCTTTTTATAAACTGATAATGACATTTAGACGAAGGGTGTGCACGTGTTGAAAACAAAACCCAGACTATATAGTGTGCATTGGACTGTTTCCTCGTTCCCTCCATTCTACTGAATATTAAAGAGCTCAGTTCATTGTTTGTTGACAGTTCATTTGTCTTGATAAAAGCCGCATGCCAATCGAAGGCGGGCAACGACTGTGCAAACGCAAAAATTCCATTCAATTGTGAAAAATTTCACAAATTCCCCAATGCGCGCAAAGTCAATTTTAGGCCTATTCGAATCGCCATGCGATCTCTCCGTTCTGATCATTTGACAAAAAATTTCCATCTAAAAGCAACAATAAAGTTATTATACAAGATTCGCCGCTAGCGGGTTTGGTTATACCTCATAAAACAGGTATTACTCATTATTTTACAAACAAATGCTATTTTAAACAGCTCTTTTCCAGCGCCACCACGAAATTTTTGCTTATACCAGTTGCTTGATCTATTCGCCACTTGTTAACCCTTGGCGAAATGAAGGCACCTATTGTTACTATACTTACATATGTATGTATATCGATCATATTAAGAGGTTGCATACGTCCAGATTTTTCAAAAAATCAATTGTTTTGTTTCTTTATAGATACAAAGTTATGATAGAAAATGTAGCTGGCCGATGAGAGTTTGATGCGCACAGCGAAATGCATTTGAAAGTTTAAACTCGTTTTTCTCGAGACTTCTCTTTCCGGATTTTTGATATTTTTATTAATTTTATTATTATTTTTAAACATAATTAAAGTGTGACATTTATGACGTAAAACGCATACTGTCTTTCAAAATGCAATAAATTACAAAATTTTTCAAAATCCAAAAATCCGGCTTGACAGACTAAAACTACAACTTTATTTTACAAGATTTTTTTCACTTTTTACAGATCCATCAACATTTCAAGGAGAAATGATGCAGACCGTGGATCAACTTGTTTTCATTGTATTTTGGGTCAAGTTATTTTTATATATTAATTTTTGTAAAGAAAAATTAAAAGATTTTTTTTATAAAGTTTAAGTACTAATAAACAATTTTTTTTATTTATTTCTATTGTTATCCCTTCTAAAAACAATTTTTCTTTTAGCACCGCTGCCGGAAATATGTAACCCCTTAAGGCATTTAAGCCTGAAAAATTAGCAGGCTCAACAAACCTATAAGTTGCATGCCGCTTTATCTATTCAATGCCAACAAACATTTATGCCTGAGCGCAACTAATCATTAGTACTTTAGAAAATTATCGAAGCTGCGCAAAGATTGGTATTTCACCAACTTGTGTAAGTGAAAGTGACGCAATTGAGATTTGATAAATGAAATATTAAACAAACAAAAACATTGATAAGCGCGGCACCAAAATTTGAAAAAACAACAAATATATACAGCCAGACGCTATACGACCGTCGCGGGTCAAGATACTGCCGAGTTACTCAAATCCACTTACATACGTTCTCTACTCTTTCGAGCTGTGCGTTCATGCTTACTTTTATTCGCATAGATTTGGTCTTAAAAAAAAACTCGAACTTGAAAGACTCAGTGCTTAATTATTCCATATTTCTGCGATTGTATTTTAAGAAGCGCAATTCTTGAAAATTGTAAATATTTGCAAAATATATTTACATAATTTATTAGCGATCAACATGCGCTAATGATTCCAGCAAATTTGTACACAAAAGCAAATACATACATACATACAACAATTTGCACGTGTTGAAAAGCCCTCACTTTTATACTCTCTGTCACTGCTCTGCTCTCTGCATACTACCAATAAACAAAAACAAACTGTTTGCGCCACGTGTCTCGTTTGAGTTGCTCCTACATACAAATATATGAAGTATATTTAAATTATTACAATAAAAACAAACGCCATAAAATAGTTGGAAATACCAAACAAGCTTTCGTTTATTAAACTTCTTTGTTATCAGTGAAATTTGAGCTCACAAGCAAATTCCGATCGCCGCTGGAGCTAAACAAAACTGAAAGATATCAACTGAAATGCAAACTTATATACATACATAGTTTATATATATTTAAAAACAAACATAATTATAAGAGGTGTGTTCAAAAAGTATTGAGAATTTTGAATTTTCGCAGGTTACATATATTCGAATTTCAATTTTTTTGTGTCTCAGGCCGACGAGTTCGGTCATTTTGAATGTTCAGTTAATTGTTGACAACTGCTTTGCTTGCACGTGTTTCGGCTCATCTTCGATTTTTACCTATTCAAAAAGATGGATCAAAGAACCTGTATCAAATTTTGTGTGAAAAACGAAATTAGGTGCGCGGATGCATTCCGAATTTTGACTGTGTCATACGGAGAAGCTACTTTGGACTAAAGCAACGTTTATCGGTGGTACAAGATATTCTCAGAAGGCCGAGAAGATGTGTATGACGAAAAGCGTGCCGGACGCCCGAGCACTTCAACAACAGACGAAAAAATTGTTGAAGTGAAGAAAATGGTATTGGCTAATCTCATGCCATTCGATTTTTTTTTTCAATGATTTGGGCATGAGACGGTTCGCTGCAAAAATTCGTTCCAAAACTGCTCAATTTCGACCATAAGCAGCAACACATGAACATTGCTAATAAGGTGTTGGACTCTCCCCGCGACCCAAATTTACTCCAGAAGGTCATAACTGGTGACGAATTTTGGGTTTATGGCCCATGAGAGGACGACGCTACGCTACGAGACAAGATAAAGACCGCATCGAAGGAGGAGCTGAACAAGATAAAAAAAATGATTTTTTGAAGTGCTTCGAAGATTGGGAAAAACGTTGGCACAAGTGCATAATATCTCAGGGGGAT
Organism: Anastrepha fraterculus; assembly: GCA_037575425.1. NCBI lineage: Eukaryota > Metazoa > Arthropoda > Insecta > Diptera > Tephritidae > Anastrepha > Anastrepha fraterculus. Next base: position 234,376 of record JAYXIM010049341.1, read on the forward strand.
TACTTTGAAGGGCACAAAATAGATATTAATGAATAAATAAATAATTTTTGAAAAAACACAAAATTCGCGATACTTTTTGAGCACACTTCGTATACCTATGTGGGAGTAAAGTGAGAGCTTGACAGAGAGTAGATTTCTAACATAGATTAGTGCAAGACAGATAATTCTGCACGTCGTGGGTAAGTGAGGGCAGGCCGTAGCAGGAATTTCCAGTGTAGCCATTGGTTAAATTTTTTATTCCGCATTTTAGTCCCGAAAAAATTTGGAAATGTGATATCCGGCGGCTGCTTATTGCTGGATTGTAGAGCTTTGCTCTTAATACCCACGAACATATTACCAAGAAATCAAAGGTATACAAAGTGCAGCAAATACCAGGTGGCGCAAAATTAATCACCCTATCGGAAGATTTTTGTTTTTTGCAAAGGGCGTCGTACGTCAAATATATTTGACAGATGTAAAGAGCTAGGCAGCTGCAGTATTCAAATAGACAAGCAATAGAGCGCTTAAAGTTCAAAATAAAGATTTTCATAAATCAAAATAATTAAAATTTAATTATTTAAAAAAAAGATATTTAAAAATAAAATTGGGTGTATGCCTTCAAAATGGAAAATAGTGTAGGCGGATAATAGTGCTGTTCAAGAAATCTGGAATTAATTGAGTCTCCCATTCACGTTTAAGCCAAATTGGCGGGAAGTAAAGCATAAGCTGAATGCCTCCGAGCCAAGAGTGATTTAAAATAGCATCACCTTCAGATTTTCAGCTGATCAAGCTATTCTAAAGGCGCTCTACGCTAATTCAAATAACTCAAAAGTTTTTCTTACCGGCAAGGTTAAGTTTTTCGCTTTTCACAGGCAATAGGTTAGTAGACGAGCTTGCAAATAAGGGCACTTCCATTTCATTATCGCCACCCTGCAAATTATAAGGTCGGTCAACTCCTAACTCGCCACCACCTGGAACCCGCTGCAGCTGCTGAGGCGGGAATGGAAGGGCTGCTAGCAAGTTGCATCATTACTGGGAGACATGCTTTAAGCCTGAGATGCATTCGATAAACCGACTTCTCCAGAAAAGAATGCAAAAATGAAGAAGAGTCAGAACCTACTATGCGATTGCCACACACTCTGAAGACTCACCAGAATACCAAAATTCATGGACTCTGAATTCTTTAAGAAACTCAGCAATATACCGAAAATAAAGATATGGCAGTTGCCCAGATGTACTCACGATTAATAGTGAGCTTTAAGACTCATCCACACATCGAAGGCGATATAGATATTCTAGAACGTACTACAAATATGTTAGCGGAGCCGATAAATCTTTATTCGCTGCATTTTGTCTACGTAGCCATAAAGCTCATGCAGCTCATTGTTCCATTCGCCCTCACCAACGTGCAAAGGTCCGCAAATCTTCCACATAATCTTTCCCTCAAACATTTCAAGGGACGCCTAATCGAATGTTGTCATCTTCTGCGGTATATGGTAGGACGGGCATGATGAGAGCCTTATAGAGTGTTAGCGTTATTCATCACTAGATTCACCCGCTTTGCTTCTTTGTACAGCTTAGAAAATTCAGAGCTAACAGCTCATTTGTTAAGGCTGATAATGACAATATCGTGGGCATACGCCAGCAATTGTACGCTCTTATAATAAATGGTGCCTGACCGATTAAGTCGTGCAGCTCGTACTATACTGGCTCGGAGAGGCCCTTCCCAATTCTAATGGGTCTGCTATGCAGATTCGCTTTTCATGGGTTTCTTCCAAGACTTAATGTATTTTAAATATCTGGGTACATGTTGACTTTCTAGGTCGAATGCCGCCAGGTGGCAGGCGTAGTCAATTGGGTTGGTGCGTCACTGCTATTCGGAAGTTCACATGTTCGAATCTCTGTGCATGAAACACCAGAATGATAGGAAAAGTTGTTTTCTAATAGCGGTCACCCTTCGGCAGACAATGGCAAACCTCTGAGGGTATTTCTGCGAAGAAAAAGCTCCTCATAAAAAATATCTGCCATTCGGAGTTGGTTTAAAACCGTAGGTCTCTCCATTTATGGAATAACATCAAGACGCACACCACAAATAGGGGGAAGAGCTGGGTTAAGCAGCCAAGGGTAAGATAATATAAGATGCACTCAACTGGTTGATGGTGGGTTTCTGTCTTTCGCAAAATATATTCGAACCTTGTTTGCGATACTTAAGAGACTAACTCCGCGGTAGTCGGCATGGATTGCAAGATCTCCTATCTTATGGATTCCAATGGACAGGCAAATATTCACCCGACTATATTTTGCATAGAAGGTGCATTTGCATTCATGATTACATTATAAATGTAATTAAGTTATCATCCTATGTACCACAGAAGTTCTGAGAACTGCATTTAACACAAATCCGCCATAATGCTCATAAACGTAAGTGTTCGCACTAATCTTAACCCGTACGAATTTTTCAGTTTCAGCGGCCCCTCGTAAATTGTCTGCTTAATTGGGGTATTTTTACCCTCTAATTGCATTTTTCAACATCCTTTAATTATAGCTGTTTTTAGAACCGGCCAAAAATGTCCATTTGGCTAGGAGTTAGAGGGTTAAATTCTATTGTTGAAGTCCGGCGACAGAAATTTTTTTTGAAGTCGTGTTATACCTGATATTTTCGATAAATTAATTACATTTTCGACCAAAATTTTAAAACTCTAACCTTCCTACCAAAAGTCCGACTATCTGGACTAGTACTGTCTTGGGCGAAGTTGGTCTGAGATACATCCTTCATCAAGATTATTGTAATTATTGCATTTGTTCGTTTTGATTAACACTTTTGTAAATTTTTTTAGACTAAGCCGTTAGTTCAGAGTTCAAAGAGGAGTCAGTGGCAAAATAGCCTAAGATTCAAAATAAAACTTTTTTTTTATCAATTTGTAATGATTACTCAATTAATTTACTAAATTGGCAATAAAGGGTTAACGCATCGCAAAACTAATGAGCTCAAAGCGAGTGCAACTTCCACTTCTAAAGAAAGAATTTTGTTCAATAGAAAAAGAGCTAAAAATTCCCTGTTAGTTAAAAATTCCCTATTACGAAAAAATCAACCACCTCTCTTCAATTTCGATCAACACGGCAACATTCCATATCGCCTATTGTGCTTGTGACACTTTGAGGAAATACTGCTTTCGTTGACTCAGTTCACACTCACTTGACGATTTCTGCTTGTTTACTTTAATGATTACTCATTCCTGTTTGCGCTCTTTGATTTGGCGTTCTAACAAAAAGCGTTGCACTTTCAGTCTACTTGGGAGTTGATCGCACTCAGCGCACGCCGATAGCAGCCATCCGAGTATCGTCTTGGAAGCGTTCACCTCGCATTGCATAGCGCTTTCTTTTCTTTACAAGTTTTGCTTTTAAGCTTTGCAGTTCCGACGATTAAGTGTGAAAATGGGTGATAAACATTTGGAAGTCTTTGCTTGTTATTCGCTTGCTTTTGCGGTGGGCTTTATAATGCTGACGGTAGATTTTATCAACGCTTTGTCCAGCTACTTAATCAAATTTGTGCCACTCGGATCGGAACGCAGAAATATATTCGTACAAGATTTTGGTGGCGGTGGTAATGCCGCTGGTGATGTAGGCGTTGCAGACAATCCATTTGCGGAGCCGGTGCCAGCGGAAATAACGATCGGTTCGGTAGCGCCATGGCTGTGTGTATTTTAATTAGTGATTAAAATTATCACTTTTACTTGATAATAAGTCTGATCTGTGTTAGTTTTTAGTGTAAGAGATATTTGTTTGTAAATATTTATTGTACTTATAATAGTTAAGTTTGAAAATAGTTAAAAGGTTTCAATCACCAAAGCAACAAAAGTCGCTTGTTGTCTTTAAGTAATCTAGAAATTACAAGCAATAACTACCCAAGTCGATTTATGTAAGAAAGCATTGAGTTATATTTGCTACGAAGTTTTTTATATGATATTTCTTCCTCTCTGGCAATGCTTTCAAAAAGTGGTTTAAAAACTAATGGGCTTAATATTCAGAACTAAAATCTATAGTGATTTTCACGAAAGTATGCCTTTTGTTGTTGTTGTTGTTCAGCATAAACATTTGTCATACATATCAGTCCTTGGCCGTATATAAATTCCGGTCGTTCCGGTAACGCAAAACCGACTGTCGTGGGAACGAAAGTATGCCCTTCGAATTATGCGTCTATTGCTTGTGAACACAGAAATATAAAAAGATTTAAGAAAATAAAATAATTTTAACTGAACTTAATTATCTTCGTTTGGTTTTATTGCAGTTAAGAAACAAAAAAAGTATCTCCTGGTACCTGTGTTTATGAAATTCCAGTGTGGGAGTTTCGTACCCTGGTAAATAGCTTGACCAACCAACCAACCAACCAAGCTTGACCGAGTTGTATGATTTTTTTTTTATGTACTCATGGAGCCACTGTCAGGGTTCTTGGTTATCCGGTAAGAGGAGCAGTGATCAATATATTCCGAATCACGAACTTTAGGTGCTAATTGTATTCATACTCAAAATACAAGGTGAAGACCAAAACAATCAAGACTGGCGTCATAAAATTGTTTTTGATGTCACCAGCTTTTTAATGAGCTAGTGCGTTAGAAGTTACATCCCTAGCTGACATCCAGTGAAAGCTTGGTGGCATTCGGTTCAGTGGACGCGAAGTTATTGCTTTTAAAGTATCAGCATGTTTATGTCATCGGTACAAAAATGAGTTTGGAACAAAGAGCTAATATCAAATTTTGTTTTACATTCGGTAAAACGTTTACCGAAACATTTGAGTTGATGAAAATAGTTTATGGCGATGATTGTCTATCTCGTGCCAGAGTTCATGAGTGGTTTACACGTTTCAGAGATAGTTGTGCGGACATAAATTACAATGAACATACGGGCCCAACATCAGTAATAACCGAAAGCTCCATCGAAATTGTTGGTAAATTTATCAAAAATGAACCGAAATCATAGCTGGAATGCATGGAATCGGAGTTGAATATTTCCAACACATCGATTTATCGCGTTTTAACTGATCATTTGGGCTTACGAATGGACCAAAAATTGGTCAAAAATCAACATTCGAAAGACCTCATTAAAGAGGGGAGAAAAGACGAGAACTTCCTTTACAACATTATAACTGGTAATGAAACGTGGTGTTACCAACATGAACCTAAAACTAAGCGTGAAAGTGCGGAATGGTAAGCCACAGACGAGTCCCCATCCAAAAAATCGCGTTTGGAGAGGTCAAAAATCAAGTCGATGCTCATTTGTTTTTACGTTTCGAAGGGAATTGTCCACAAGGAGTTCGTGTCAACAGGCAAAACCGTCAATGCAATTTTCTATATTGGCGTTTTGAAGCGTTTGTTTCATCGCCGAATTTGCCCTGAATACCGCGAAGGAGGAAGCTGGCGCTTATTGCATGATAATGTAGCATCTCATCGATCCACTCTTGTGAGTGATTTTTTGACTAGAAATCGCATTTTAAGCATCAATCACTCACCGGATATCGCTCCCTGTGGCTTCTACCTATTCGGAACATTGCATTTGGCCATGAAAGGAAAAGCTTTTAGATTGCACTAAACAGTGTATCGAGGCCAGAGGGGACTATTTTGAATAAATAAACTCGAAGTTAACAGAGCAAAGCTCTTGCCGTTTCAATTTTAGCTTAGTCCTGTTTATTTTGGACTTCACCTTGTATGTAATAACTACTTTGAAGAGAATTTTTTGAAGAAAAAAAAATAACAGCCGTAATATACCTATATTCTCACCTATGACGCGTTAGTTAGGTAGGAGAAGCTTAATCCCAAACCGCATCACCAAAATTCAGCTCGCAAAAGGATCAACGTATGTCACATCTATGTATCGGGTGTTTTTAAAAGCTTGAGAACTTAAAATGATGATATGAAACAGAAATATTATTGGTGTTATTTTTTTTATTATAATCTTGTAGATAATTTTATGTAATTTAGTTTTTGAATATGACAACCGATATATGTATGTCTGCCGTGGTTAAGAGTTACATGGTCCATTCGATTAGTCGAATTTTTGACTACTTTTTCCAATAAATCAGACAATTTGGCGTCAAAGGTGGCGTATCTGTTGGAACCAAATGTCATTGATTAATTTTTGGAAACAAAAATTTAGTCAGCCTGGCTGGAGTTTCCACAACTCGTTAGCGTTGTTCTGGCGTTAAACGATTCATGGTGGCTTGATAAGCCTTAAAGATCAGAAATGTCAACACAGTTTGCCATTCTCAGCTTTCAAAACATAGTTATAAATACCGATAGTTCTATTGCAGTTGAAAAAAAAACCCGATAATTGCAAAAAAATTCCGTGGTTCTCATGCCACGGTAGATAAACTCCTGTGTTTTGTGTAACATTTTCTCAATGCTCTGAAAAAGAAAATTATTGATAAGACAAAAACAAAAACTGTTTTTAATATGAAAAAATTAAATCCAAATCGCAATGGAACAAATTAAGACATGCATTCACATGAAAGTAAAAAAATATAATTTGATTTCGACTCGTTGCTTTTTTCAGCAAAAAAGTATCTATGGAGATAAAAATGTGCAGCTCCATTCAACTCCTCTTGAGACAAGGAGCTGCTTAAATAGACTCCCTCTCACTTGATTAAGGCCAAATATTTTCATTTTGCTATTATGTCAAATTTATCTTATATTCTAAAAAAAGTGATTGCTACAAATCTTTTTCTCTCGATGGTAGTTGAAAATTAGAGCATGCTTTGCCTGATCAAGTAATCATTTTTGATCCAATTGGCTAAGACTGCAGAGGAAAATGTTACAATAAGTTAAAAAGACGTTTTGTGGTAAACTGTTATTTGTTTTATTTTACAATGCGGATGACCATTGTTACTTACAATAACCTCAAAAACTCAGTTTGGAATAATACTAAATTGATTTTAGGTGCTTTAATCGCAAGAATTAGCAAACATTTTAACTTCAAATTTCTCTTTCTCGCAGATGGTTAAGGCAAGAGTTACTACATATAATAAATTATAAAAATCAGCTGTGTATATTTCCGGCACAATTCAACGGCTTTGAAAACTGTTGTTAGCCATTCCTGAGACTTCACATTGGAAATTAATTTATGCGAATGATTTAATTCCATCTGAAATTTCTCAAAATCTTCTAAGGCATCATTATAAAAATATGCGATGTTTTATTTTTTATTTTACATTTTAATTTTTTTTACTATGCTTAGGTTAACTTGTAGCGATTGTTGACTATAGGACACACTCAGGCTTTCAGGCCATTGTGATGCCGCGAAGGTAACTTATCTTTATCTCTCTTAAAATCCATTTGAAAATTCGGAAGCTTCACAAACAGTTCTTAAGGTCCCTGATTTCCATCGAGCTGAGATCTTCTAACTCACTCAAAAATTGTCTACCTAAAATGATATGCGTGTGAGTGGCGCAGAACAGTGGCAGAAAAAATGATCATCTCTTCCTTTATTTCATTTAGGCAGCTTCTACAGAAGTGATGTGTTTGCACGCCCATCCTCTTTTTGTTTTTTTTGGTTTGCCTGGGAGGTGGAATCTTCTAAAGATACATATGAGCCAACTCATACGTACGCCCGATTCACATGCAATATTCTCCGACCCTTTTTGAACCAAGTTTCGTAGTGCCTACGTACTAAACCACCCCATCGCCTCGCTGTTCTGCTTTTTCCCCCTTGGTATTACCGGTTAAGATATTCCTTCGAAGAGCAGGATGTGGTTATTCACTCATTTGTCTGCATTCATTATCATCCTGTCTCAGCCTTCGCAGAATTTTTGAGGCTACGTTACAATCATAGTTCCACGTTTCTTCATATTCTACCATATATTGTACTAGAGTAGCAGCTGTCATGCTCTCGCCGATATTTGAGCGCCACATGCTTCGTTCCCCATCAAATCGAGAGCATTCTAACAAGGCATGTTTAGGAGTTTCATATTTTCCTTGGCAGTATAGGCAAAACGGGGAGTCTGTGTGCTTGTATTTGTATAAATACTACCTGAAACAGACATGCCCAGTTGAAAACTGTGTCAGCATGAAGTTAACGTTTCCGTGTGTTCTCCGGAGATATTTCTGTATATCGGGGATCATAGTGAAGGGGTTCTTCCCTTCTTACTATCGCTCCATTTGGTCTGCCGATTTTTAGAGCGGTATCATCATCGTAGGGTGTCCTTCAGTGAGGTTTTATTACTAGATACCCACGCTTTTTTGCATGCTGGTATGCTTGCTTCATACATTTTGCCTTTATATCGAGGGGGATTCTGCCTGCTATTACTCCTGTTGCTTCGTCAGATATGGTCCTATAGCCTCTTCTGACATTGAATAATCTGCACACCCGTTTAGCCTGTCTCAAGTAGCTGGGGAATTTCACTACGTCGCCCCACACTTCCACAGCGTAAAACAGAATCGAGTTGCAGACGCTTGCTAACAATGTTCTCATTAGTTGTCTTGGTCCATCCACATTGGGCATCAGTTGCGATAAAGCAGCGCAAGATTTGGCAGCCTTCTGTCGATCGTCACGTCACCTCTAAATATTTTATGGTATGTGTTGATGTCATATTGTGACCATCAACCTTTATTTGAAGGTTTTCAACTTTTCGTTGATAACTTATGAGAACCAGTTCGATGCTATAGTCTGCTAGTTTTAGACCATACGATTGTAGCCATTGCTTAATTTTATTGATGGTATCCTCTATCCTTGGTGTGACCTCTTTTAGCGTTTTCCCTACGACTACCACAGCTAGTCCATAGAGAAAACTTGGATCTTCATGAAGGGACTTCCAAAATTAACTGATCTATTAAAAAAGATCTAATATAAGATATCCCTTAGCAAGCTAAAATTGTGGTATAGTAGGTAACAATTAGTGGAAATCCTGAGTATAAAATGTGCTTTATTAAATAATAAATATTAAAGACTTAATCTCAGACGTATATGTAACTCGCCAGACTAGTTGGGAAACTTCTTTACCTTAGCCTTTAACTGCACGGGATGTTAAGCTAGGTGGCTAATATTAGCCATAGAGTGGGCACAGTACATAACTTAGGAAATGTCTGCTAGACACAGAACTCCACGGAACTACAGCCAGACATTTCTTTGTGTGGAACAAATGGCGATCAAATGCCGTTCTTATGACGTTGCCACTCTAGATTTCTCAACCGCTTGAAAGCAGTTACTCCAGAGTGCTTCTTAAAAAATTCCCTTAAGCAGCCACAGCAGACTTTAGAATATTCCCATGAAATTGGCAAAAAAATTCTGTTTTTCTTCTTTCTCTCGATTATTTAACGATTATTCCTATTGACTCAGACCATATTTTGAGTATGAAGATTTTAGCTTTTTTGATGTTTCACTAAGTATCTTACTTTGTGAAATATGACAGGTGGCATCAATCGTTTGACCAAAGAAATAGATTGGTCCAATTAAGTCTCCTGCATCACTTTTTCTGGATAATTCACGCACATCAGCTCCTTGTGTCAGTTTGATCACATCAACGTTTCATATTGTGTGGAAAATGAGTAGCACAATGAATATATTGGGTTGACGACTAAGTAATTGCGAATTTTTTTTTAGAAAATCAAAGACTATTTTTTCATGGGACTAAATAACTTTATTCTCTAATGTATTGCCCATTTTGATCAATGACCTTTTGCCATCTTTCAAGCAGCATCATAATCCCACGTTCATAAACCTTATAAACCCTTTTATTGGCGGAAAACTGAATCAGGTACGATTTGACATCATCATCATTATTGAAATTTTTACGATTCAAGGAGTTTTGTAAAGATCGAAACAAAAAGTATTCAGATGTGGCAATGTTAGGACTATATGGAGGATGTGGCAAAACATCTCAACCAAGCTCCAATAAATTTTACCGAGTGGCCAAAGATGTGTGTGACCTTGCTTTGTCATAATAGAATACAATAGCTTTTCGATTTCTCAATTCAGGCCGCTTGTCTTCAACCGCATTGTTTAATTTCGTTAGTTGTTCAATGTGGGCATTGGAATTGGTCGTTCGGTTGGGTGGTAAGAGTTCAAAGTAGACAATGCCTTTGTAATCCCCCCAAACTGATAACAGAATATTTGATGAATATCAGCTTTTGATGTTGTTTGAGTTGGTTCACCTGGTCTACTCCATGATCATTTCCGCTTGATATTGTTGTAAGCAACCCATTTTTTATCGCCAGTTATCAGTCGTTTTAAAAATGAATCATTTTCATTACGTTTCTTTAGCAAATCGCAGCTGTTAATGCGTTGCGTTAAATGCATTTCTTTCAGTTCGTGAGGAAACCATGTATCGAATTTTTGAGCATAGCCAAGTTGCTGTAAGTGAATTTCAATGCATGTATGCAATACATGAAGCTTCGCAGCAACCTCACGTGTTACACTGTGACGATCCGAATCGATTATTGCGATATCACAGAAAACGATAACAAAAATCTTTTGGAAAATGGAAGGGACACCGTCTACTTTGAAGTCAATCAAAAATATGTTCCAAAAGTATGATTTAGTGAAAACATGATTCCATTTCCCCGGCCTTTGACTATTCCATGCATTTTTTTGTATTGGAATCAGCTTTAAAATCAAATATTCCCTTTTTCAGCTCAATTGGCTGCAGCTTTTCTTAAACTATGTAGGGATGTAATTATCATAACGCAAACTTTTGCAAAGAGCAACACGCGCCCTAAGATAACATTTAATGATTTACTTTGCTTGTTTCACAGTTCAATATAGTTAACCTTTCTTGTTTAAAAGAAATACCAAAGTCTTTTTAAGCGAAATCAAACCAAAATGATTATTAACTGCAAAAGAAGACCTTCGGATTTGCTGCCGAGTAGCTCTTCTCTTTAAATTCAAATGGTCTGCCTGCCTATCTCTTTTCCCGCCCCAGCAGTCAGCTGACTCAATTCATTCGCTCAACTTTTAGCTATCAACGTTCACTAATTTACATATTTCTATTTGTGCAGGATAAAATAACAGTAGCAGAATCAAATGAATTGAAATCAAGTCAAGTTTGCAACATAAACAAAGCTCCGAAGATAGACTGGCAAAGAGCGAGCAGTAAAAATGGCAGCAACTTAATGGTGAGAAGTAATCCAGCAAAAGGCGCCTGGCAATTGAGCTGCATATCTCAAAGGCAGATTAAGCAGGTTTTTGCTGGCTTTGGTAAAACCGAAAATTAAAATACAGAATAAAAAATAAAATAAAATAAAATTGAGAAATGAAGAATGAAGAATAAAAGCTCTTACGAAAAATGGACCATAATTTGTCTGTATGCTTGTGCTTATATATTTTTATATACATGTATTTATGTGAGTAAATGCGGGAAACACAGAAATATACATATATACAAGGTGGCGCAAAATGAATCATTCAACTTGATGTATAAAAAGCTTGTTTACTAAATAAAAGAAAATGACTTTGAGTGATAGAAAAATATTTATTTTGACCTTTGCGCGCTCCATGGCTTATCTGTTTGTATATAGCAGCTGTCTAGTTCAGAGGTGCCAAATATCATATGATAGACATCTTTTGCAAAAATTATAATCTCCGATCGGGTGATTAATAATACGACACCTTGTTTAAGTGCTTTATTTGTTTGACACGTGTGTATGAAAGTCTTTATTTACATTTGAATACAAATATTTGTCATTCCAGAAATAATAAGCCCACATACGAGTATGCAAGTATGATATGAACAAAGTTTGGGTTTGTTTGCAACTGCTGGAAGAGGGTAGCAATCACCTATAATAATGCGAATAAATGAATTCTGGTTTGCAGTGACATCCTGTCAAAAAAGTACCGGAAATTGTTCAATAATGTGCAAAATAATTGTTTAATCATCAAAATATATTTTGTCGTCTTCAAAATAGGCTCCATTCAAAGCAATACGCATATGCAAATGATTAGTCCAGTCATCAAAGCACCTTTTAAACGCCTTTGAAGAGATCTTCTTCAGCTCCTTCAGCGAATTCTCCTTAATGGCCTCTATCGAATCAAAGCGGCGTCCGCGGTGTGGCAATTTAAGTTTTCCGAAAAGGAAAAAGTCACAGGGGGCTAAATCCGTTGAAAACGGTGGTTGTTCGTTGATATTTGTCAAGTTTTTGATCAAAAAAGTGTTCACAATATGAGCCTTGTGCGACGGTGTGTTAGCAAGGTTCAAGATCCATGAGTTTTCCTTCCACACATTGTGCCGTTTCCTACGCATATTCTCTCTCCAACTTGTCATAACTTCCAAATAATATTCTTTATTTACAGTATAACCATTTGGAATGAATTCCGACTACACAACACCATGACAATCAAATAAAACGAGTAGCAGGACTTTCACTTTTGACCGACTTTGACGTGGTTTTTTGTGTTTCGGCTCAAGTGGATAGCGCCATTCAGCCGCCTGGTTTGCACGTCAAAGTCATATATCCACATCTCATCACCTATTATTATGCGGCTGATAAACGTTGGGCCCGAATTGATGGTACAAAATGCCACGAGCTACCTCTCTCGAGCTTAAGTGATGGTTTTCCAGCACCATTTCCTTGAATTTGTCGACACTTTCATGACTTTGTCGATGCTTAAAATACTGATGGACGACCAGATCGGGGAAAATTTTCTACGACTTCTCAGCCCTTTGCAAAAGCCTTATACCACTTGTAGACCCGTGTTTTTGATAAAGCACACTCGCCATAGGCTTTCTGCAACCTTTTCGACGATTCGGCACACGAAGGACAGTTGTACCAACATTCCTGCAAAAAAAATTAGACATACATATGTGCCATGCGCACTTTTTAAATAAACAATTCTCGATATTTTTTCACAGAATGTAAACTGAATTTCGCTCGTACTGAAATATTCAATTTTGGGAGCTTTAAAAATCATCGTTATTTGGCAGGTGGGAGGCAACACCCATATCAAATAAAAGCTAACGGAATCTCAAGAGTTATAAAAATATATTTTATGTTCCTACTCTTAAAACTTGCGAAATTCTGTGGACTATAACTCTGCTTACTCGAAGTTTTTGTAAGGTCTCTGATTAGCGTAAAACTTCGATGAAAATTTGTGGAACTTTTTTTATTAATTTTCACAAAAGTTTGAAACCTGAGTTTATATAACAATTACAGAATGAATGAGAATGAGAGTGAACTATATTTTCAGTAAAAGGTTATAAAAATTAAATAAGAAAAAAACAGAGCCAAAACTTGCCAAAAAGTCCCTGTACTATAGTTCTTCAATGCTCTGTATGTCCACATACACATGGGCTGAAAAGTCCCGGGCCTGACAAAGAAAACAGTTTTTTTTTGTTCAAAATTAGCTTTAATCATCAGCGTAATTTTTATCAAGAACAACGAAACATTCCCGCGACGCTTTAAGCTTTTAATACCACTTTTGTAGAACGATTTATCCTTTGCCTCAAAATAGGCCGCAGTATCAGCGATAACCTTTACATTCGAGCGACATTTTTTTTAGGTCTGCGAACAGTCAGTAGTCACTGGGAGCCAAATCTGGTGAATCTGGTGGATGTGGGAGCGATTCGAAGTTCAATTTACGTAGTTTTGTCATTGTTTTGATTGAGCAAACCCGGCACCCACTTTGAACAGAGCTTTCTCATAGTCAAATGCTCATGCAATATAAAGCGAACATTCTTCTTTTGATATCTTTACGATGTCAGCTAACTCACGTAACTTCACTTTTCGATCATTCAAAACGTTTTCGTGGATTTTTTTTTGATGTTTTCTGGTGTTACCGCGTCACTGCGTTGTGCATCACCGGTGCCTCTACGACCACCTCTGAAGTCAGCAAACCATCGTTTTATTGTTGTTTCTGATGGAGCGAAGTCCCCACGACACTTTTGAAGCCATTGCTTTGCCTGAAAGGTATTTTTCCCCATCAAGCAGCAGTGTAAAATTAAAACACGAAATTGTTTTTGATCCTTTTTTTTTGGGAAATAACCAAAGTAACAATAAAGAACTAATGAGTAGATTATCATGAAATTTTAACAGCTGTCTCTTTATGGTTAGTACTAACTGAAAAATAGGTGAATGCAATAAAACGAGTTTCATCTACATATGTGTTAGGGCCGGGACTTTTCAACCCATGTGGCCTATGTATGTTAAGATATTTCAAATTTTATTTTAGTAAATCATTGAAAAGACAGCTCGGCGAAGCGTACTTAGGTAGATTTGAAAGTCATACTTGATAAGAACAAAAACAATGTAGGCAATAAAGTAGAGTCGGAATAAAAAAAGTTCATAGATAAGCAGAATTATTCGTAAGCAAATCATTTTTCAAAATTTTTAAGTAATCTTATTTTTCTTTTTTTATCATCCTGTGCACTAAATTTCTTTTCTAAATTTCTACTTTCAATACCGACGAATGTACTTTCTTACAATCAGATATCTAAAATTTAATTCAAGCTATTGTGAGTGCGAACAGATGGACGGGCATACAGACATGGCTAAGACTATTATTCGTCGCCATTTAGAAAAACATTTATGTTAACAATTTTGGCTTACGTAAGTATGTTTGGCGCACGAAAAAATATAGCTCTTGAACATTTTTACTAACTTTGGCTAGTTATTTATTTATTTTTCAATTTAAATTATTTCCGTATAGAAATATAGTTTAATTTATAATAAATACCAAAGTAACTCAAGTTTCATATTACTCATAAAATGTATAAAAACATCGACAAATGATCATCAAAGTTCCAAATTTGCTAACAAAATTTTTTGGAACATTTGAGTATAAAGTTTTATAATCCAAAGTATAACAAAGTGCAAGTTTGAAGTTGCCGAAAAATTCCGTTGATTTTTTATAAATGTTTTTCTCGACTATGCCACGAATTTTCTTCATAGGACAAATGCATAAATATACTGGGTCCGGCACTCGAACTGTAACCAACTTTAAACCGCTCGCGCAGTTAGTTAATTGACTAAATGATAGTCCAGAGTATTGTTTACAAGCGCGCGGAAACATTTTGCCAAGAGTAAACGCGAACAAAGAAAATCAGTAATGGATTTCAAGCGTAATAGTGTGATTGCATTATATTTGGCTGGGAAATCACAGCCAGCGATTGTTCGTGAGCGCGAACACCTTAAAGTGTATAAAGTTTTTGTTTATCGCACCATTAATCGTTACAACGATAATGGTAGCTTCGCGAAACGTCATGGAGGTGGTCATCAAAAGACTGCAACGTCACGCGAAATCGCTCAAAAAGTGAAGAAGCGAATCTATAATCGTTTTTATCGAGCCTGGTGTCAAGGTATATGCGGAATATTATCGGAAAAGTATTCTGGAGGTTACTTTGAAGCCGTGGGCAGACAAACATTTCGCTGGCAGACCATGGACGTTTCAAAAGGACTTTGCACCGTCTCAAAAAACTCGAGTGAATCAAGAATGGCTAAAAAAGCACGTTCCGGACTTCATAACTTTCACACGATGGCTTTAAAATTCAACAGATGCGAATCCGATTAATTATTCTCTTTGGACTATTTTGGAGATAAAGGTCCGAATTAAACGATTCACCCATCTCGAGGCGCTGAAAAAAAGCCATTGTCCGCGAGTGGGCCAAAATACCGGCAATTCACATTCGGGCAACTTGCGATTCGTTTCTGAACCGTCTCAAAGCCATAGTCAAGGCAAAAGGTGGTCATATCGAGCAAATGTAAATTGATTCTTAATTTTGTATCAACCTTACTAATTTTCCTGAGTACCTATGGATGTGGGAGGCTAATAGTGGAAATGATAATAGCTTGAGTCTATTGGAATGCCCCAGCCAAACAAAGCTTTTTGGATGCTTCCTTGATAGAAATAATGCATGCTAGTTGGTTAGAGCCGCACCAAAGAGACATACATGCCCTAAGATCTATACAATTTTCTGTGCTATTTCCTTCTTTATGGCTTCCGCTTGTTATTAATTGGATTAAAGTCACTTGAGTGCAAAGTCGCTTCGCTAATATAATTTTCATTGTTTTGATCAAGTTGTAGGTGAAATGGTTTAAGTCCCACTCTGGTACTTTCCAAATAGCACCTAAACGCCCTTTTGATGGCATTATGAGATCTCCAACAGGCAGATATCTACAGCCAGCCAAAGCTGTTGACATAATGGAGAAGATTGATGGGATTTAGGTTGGCGCACTGCCCCAGGCTGTCGCTTAGCTGCCAACCCCGGACATTTACAGAGATAGTGCTCAACAGTCACTTTCTTTGAAAGGTCCCCACAGCTTCTGGAATGGCGAGGAGTCTCTGGAACTTTCTGAGTCCTCTGTATATTGTATTGGGGCCAAAGGGTTTTCGAAATAACACACGAAGAAATGGAGCTCTATCTCTTCTGCGCTTTCTTGAGAAATAATTTGTGCAATTCTACTTTAACAACAGTCAGGGGGACTCCGAAGACTGGGTAGGAGGTCTATGAGACCAATTCAGCCCTTTCCTGGTTCGTATATCTTGGAACCTAGATCAGAGAATTGTTACCTGCGCACCCAGAGATTTGATCTCCTCCTTGTAGGAGTTGACTAGTTTGGATCTCCACCATGGCATCATCAGAGCCTTGATCGCGACTTGACTATCGGAAAAAATGTTAAAACATCCCTCGCCCCCGCGTTGCCTAAGTACTTTGCAAGCCTGCAGGATCGCAAACGCTTCTGCTTGAAAAAAACTAGGAGTATTCGGCAGTTTAAAGGTGATAGATAAATTGGCTGATTTAGAGAAAACCCCTGCTCCGACTCTCGATTCCATCTTGGAACCGTCAGTGAAGCCAGAGGTACAAGCTTCGGTGTAGATTTTCCCCTCGTTCCAATCCTGCCTATTTGTAAAGATTGCCGTGGTACGATCCTCAAATTTCAGTTCTAAATCTGGTGAATACGGTGGCCAAGGCATGATAACGGTGCTGTGTTTGGCCAAATAATTTCTCACAAGCAAAGATGAGTGAACAGGTGCATTATCATGATGTAAAAGCTATGCAATTTTTTCCACAATTCCGGGAGTTTTTTTGTATTGCTTAACGCAAACGGCACATAACTTCAAGGTAATACTCCTTATTTACCGTATGAACTTGTGGTAAGAACTCCTGATGTACTACGCCATGGTTTGGTTTCGATATCATAACCACATATCCATTATTCGTCACCAGTTATGACTCTTTTAAACAAGTCTGGAACATCGTTGACGTCATTCAACAATTCCTGAGCGATGCTCATGCGACGTCGTTTTTGGTAAAAATTCAGCAATTTTCGAACGAACTTCGCTGCCACACGCTGCATGCCCAAAATGTTTGGAAATATTGGATGGCACGAGCCACCCGATATGCCGACATAGGGTGTCGACGATTCTCCATACACATTTTTTTTCACTTTGTCAACATTTTAAACGGATGTTGATGTGCTGGGGCGTCCAGAGCGAGCCTCGTGATTCAGATATTCTCGAGATTTTGTGAAAAGCTTGTACCAACATTAAAAAATTAGTAATCCAAAGTCGAATGCACGTAGCCCGCGAAATTTGAAAATTCACCTTATTTTTGAGCACATCTCATATATTAGCGTTAAGTCAATACTTAGTAAGAACCTTTGTGTTTTTTCTAAATTAAATAAATTAATAAACCTAACCTAGTCTGAAGTTTGTTTGAAAAATCTAAATTTTCCAAATATTTGCATCATTCTACACTTACAGAGTCCCCCCACGGCAGCACTCACCTTCAACCAAACTACCCGGCCACCGTAAGAGAATTCATTATTCACAACAGTTTCTTCTTGTCGCCGAGCAATCACTGCACTCACTCTAATTGAGCTACTTCCATGTCATTGCCTGCCATTTTCTACGCCATTTTGCATAACTAAAAGAATAAGTCGAGCAATGAAGAGTATGCAACTAATAAGGTAAAAGAAAAAGAAAAACACCAACTTGGCAGCAACAGTCGCTAACAAAAGCGGCAACAGTGCCAGCATTTGGGAACAACATGACATATCTCATTAATCACTTAAGAAGATTTTGCAATAAGAGTGTATGTACATCACTTTGCAACTTCTAATCCCTCAGCAGTGGATGCAGCAGCGATGCTATAACATTCGGATTTTTGCATTTCAGCCATTTAAATGGGTGCGTCGGAGTACGCTTCAGTTTGCTGCACACGCTTCGGTAGAAGCATACTTTTAGGATATACGAATTCATAACCAAACTGTGCCAACCCCCTTAATTCACTCTCTATGGCACTGCTTGCGTATCTGTTGGCTTTGCTACAACAACACAGAGTGCATTTAAATTGAATATTATAAAATTTGCTGCCAACAATAATAACAATAACATAAAGCGCATAAAGTACAGCGACACCTACATAAGCCGTTTCCTTCCATTACACACTCCACCGACATATTTGTGTTTTGTTGTTGCTGTTGCTGTTGCCGTTGTTAAATGCATAATATATATTACACGCTGCAGCACATCTCGCAATACTCTTCGCTTGTATGCAGTTTATGTTTTTGTTTTTGTTATTTTTTATTATTATTGTTGTTGTTTTTATTATTGTCGTCACACTTGTCATTGTGTCGCTGCGCTTTTGTAACTTCATTTAAGTCAATCGTTTGCCTTGACGACGAAGTTGCAGGATGGGGACGCGGAGAAGGACGCGAATGACAGCATAAATTTCGTTATTTCTTGAATCCTTTCATTGGCAAGCAAGCGCCTTGTTGCTTCGTTCGTTCATTCATCTATTCCAGTAGCTTATTCATTCATTCATTTATTCATACAACTGTCAGGCATGCTGCTTATTGTTTTTATTGTTGTCACCGTCGTTGTTGTTGTTGTTCTTGTTTTGCTTCTTATTTCTGCACAAATTGTAAACAAGAAAATTATGCAAATCATTTCAAGTCTTGAACAATGAAAAATAACAGAAATTGCAGTAATCCATTGTGTGGAGGTCTTCTCTGAAAACTCTCACACTCTTCCTCTCTGCTCCAACAGCTCTTTGACTCACTTTATAAGTGCGATGTAAACAATTACAAAGCATAAATTATATTTTATTATGAAAAATAGTGGCATAATAAGAAGATGAAAATGCATGAAAACTAATTAAATACATAAGAGAGTAATTCCCTATTAAATTTTAAAGTGTGAGAAATATAAAGTAGGTAGACATAAAATAAATATAATACATAGTAACTGGCTTAGGAAGAGAGTGAGTCGATTGTAGAGTAAATGTAGTGTAAATACAAATGCAGTCGCCGTTCGGCCATACTCTCATGCGAGTATTGAACGACAGCTCAGAATGCGACGTTCTTCCCCATGCAAATTTTAAGTTACTGCCTTACGTGATAAGTAATGGGGAAAGAAGGCTGGAGGAAAACATTTGGTTCCATCGCTACATCACAATTTGACTTATAGATGGATCAAATGAAATTAAATGGAAATGATATTCTATATTTGTATAAGCTCTAAGCTCGAATATCTTAAAATGTTGCCACACAGCAATGGCCCCGATGATTAATCCCCCTTATAGACAACAATTAAGGGTGGGGTTAAGATGGGGTTAGCATACGCCGATGACTTGGTCCTGCCACTTGCCGCCTCCCAGTCAACTTTGACAAAACGGAGCTGGTGCTATTTACCAGAAAATATAAACCTCCACCCGGAAGTTAGGTGTTGTGGAGTGATACTTGACTTCATTGGAAGCTACACATTGAATATCAGGTAAAGAAGGCTAGTATAGCCTGCAAATCCATGATCGGTAAAAAATGGGGACTCCAGCCCCAGGTCGTGGATGTACAGCGCAGTGGTTTTGCCAATTTTAACGTGTTGGTGCCTGGTTTGGTGGGAAGCTCTTAGGAAGGGCTATAATATCACTAAACTGGGGAGGATGCAAAGAACTGCGTGCATTGGCATCACCGGAGCATGTAAAATTTGACCCAGTGCTGAGCTGAATAACGTTTGGCACTCACTTCTCTCCCATCGACTTCTACATTATTCGCAGCTCAAAGTGCAATCAGGTTAAAGGAGGTTGGCCTCGGGAGGCCATTTCTCAAGCGAATTGGTAGCATTTTCGGGCAGTTTACACCGTATTTCTCCGAACTTCGAGCAGATCTCACTATCCGCAAACTAGAACTTGAGGGTCGTGATAGGGCAATCTTTCCAAATAGGCAGGATTGGATCGAGTGGAAATTCTCTACCGAAGCTTGCACAGTTCCAAGACGGAATCGGGAGTCGGAGCAGAGATTTTCTCTAAATCAGCCAATTTATCTATCTCCTTTAAACTGCCGAATACTGCTAGTGTGTTTCAAGCAGAAGTCTTTGCGATCCTGCAAGCATGCAAAATGCTTAGGTAACGCGGGGGCGAGGGAGATATTAACATTTTCTCCGATAATCAAGCCGCGATCAAGGCTCTAGCGATGCCATGGTGCAGAACGAAACTATAAAACTCTTGTAAGGAAAATATCAAATCTCTTGGCTGTGCAGGTAACATTTCTTTAATCTGAGTTCCAGGACATAAAAAAAATAAATAATTGGCGCGTACACTTCTGTTAGGTGTTTGGCCGAGCTCCTCCTCCTATTTGTGGTGTGCGTCTAGATGTTGTTCCACAAATGGAGGGACCTGCAGTTTCAAGCCGACTCCGAACGGCAGATATTTTTATGAGGAGCTTTTTCATGGCAGAAATACACTCGGAGGTTTGCCATTGCCTGCCGAGGGGCGACCGCTATTAGAAAAATGTTTTTATTCATTTTGCTTTCACCGAGATTCGAACCAACGACCTCTCTGTGAATTCCGAATGGTAATCACGCACCTACCCATTCGGCTACGGCGGCCGCCAGGACATAGGAAGAGGAAATTGACATTGATGATGAGCAGTACAATATACGAAGGACTCAGAAAGTCCTTTAGACTCTTCGCCACTCAATTTCCTAACTTGTAGCTGTGTTTACCGGTCACTGGATGATCTGCACACACGCGAAAAAGCTAGGATTACCATTTAATCCCCATTGCAGAAGCTGTGAGGACCTTTCAAAGAAGGTGACTGCTGAGCACTTTCTCTGTAAATGTTCGGATTTGGCAGCAAGATGATTAAGATCACTGGGTGCTCCTTTCTTCGACAGCATGAGGCAGTGCGCCAACCTAAATCCCATCAATCTTCTCCATTATGTCAACAGCTTTGGCTGCCTGTAGATACCTGCCTGTTGGAGGTCTCATAATAGTATCAAAAGGGCGTTTTAGTGCTACTTGAGGAGTACCAGGCTGACACTTCAACCATTTCACCTACCTACAATAATGCAGAATCAAGATAGGCGAACTTTTCGCTAATAGATGAATCGCTATATATTAATTGCACGGCTACAAAGAAGGTTGACTGCGGAAAATTTGATTAGACGACGTTGATGACGATCTAAGAAGCATAGGAGGGACCAACTACCGTATTATGGCTGTGGACCGAGATGCATGAAGCAAAATTGTGGAGAAAGCTAAGGCTCACAGCGAGCTGAAGTGCTAGGCATGATGATGATGAATAATCATTTCAGTAGCATTAAATATATTAATATAATTATATTGAAAAAAAAATATTTTTCATTATTTACCACCATCTCAGGGTAATAGAAAATCAGTTTATATTTGGTTAGTGCTTTCCGGTGTGGTTTTCTTGATATGATCTGTAAAGTTTGCTGACACTTTTGACGGTTCGTAAACCGACCATTCCAATATTTGGGGCGTACGCATGTATTTATGCACGTATAGTTTTTACTTATTTGGCTCCACGAACCTCTAAAAGGAAATTAAAATAAGTTCTCATTTGACATTGCACACATAAATATAATTAATTCCGCGTAAAGGCGTTGGTATTATAACAGTAAATATTAGCGCACTATGCTTAAGCGCCTCTAATCGACCATCATTGGAGGAGCGAGCCCTGCAGGAGTAAAAAGCCTTCGTGGGTGTGGCTACATGCCACTTTTGGCCAGCCGTCACTCAATTGCTTTGTTATGCTACTTCAAATAAATTTATTACCAAATTTAAGTAACTTATTCTGCTACTTGATAGCTTTAACCGTGGCAGCCTTGTGAAGACAGCTTGAACAATGCATGACTGAGTCAATTGCGTGCGGCCTAAATAGTAAATTGTTTTTAAAAATTGTTTTTGTTTCTTGTTTTTGTTATTTTGATAAAGCGGCATTGTTGAGCGCAATTGGCGCTTGCAGGACACGCGCTAGTCTTGAGCTTTTAAGGCTGAAATTTATTTTCTTAAAATTTTTATAATATTTTTACGCTATTTCATGTTTCGTTTTTTTTTTGCTTTGAAACCAACCATAATTTGTCTCAAATGCATGAAAATGAATTGCGCTGCACGCATCCCACACACACACACACACACGCACACAAATACATTCGCCCAACAAAGCGTATGATTGTTGTTGTTGCTTTTATTTCATTTATATTGTTTTTTAAAATGCTGCTTTATTTTGTAGTCATTGTTGTTATTGCCCAAGCGGCACTATTACGGGCTTAAGCGTTGATATACGAGCGCTCAATGTTGCGGCAGCTGTCGGCGGCTGGTGGCTGGCGGTCGAATGAAATCCCACAATGCCGCATAAAAATGATAAGTGGCCACGCGTTGTACCAGTCGTTGTGAGTTGAGTTGCTGGAGTTTTTGTGAGTCAACAGCCAGCTACCAGTTATAAATATGCTACATTTTTAAACCCAACAAATTTCCAAGGATAAACTTTGCAAATGACAATAGCACCATCCCATACATACACACACACACACACATACACATGCGTGTGAGTACAATTTGATAAATGCCCCGCAGGGAAGGCTTTACATTAATGCAAAATTTCTAGTTCACAATTGGCGAACTAATTTCGGGATGTTTTTAAACTTTTAATTCATAATTTAAAGAGAAACTGAAATGGGGTAGAGGAGATTGTCACAAAACACTTTACAGTTCTACAGCGTTCTAGACCGGACCATCGCTTTTTATGTAAATTGCATACATAATCGCTGATCCAATTCCTGATTCCTACGGAACTGATTCCGATTGTGGGTTCTGGCCCTTGTGGGAGAACCGCTGATTCACCGTTGGCCAATTTATCGGCAATTTCGTTTCCTTGAAGACCGGAGTGTCCTGGAACCCATATAAGTACAAGCCTGTTCTGTCTTGAGACAGAATTAAGCTTCTTCTTAAATTGTTGAACAATCTTTGAGGTTTCTTTTGCATTCTCCAGGGCCTTCAGGCTGCACCTGACTGTCACTGAAAACTCCAATCTGTTTGCCTCCCCATCAGTTCTCGATTATCCATTCTGCTATTTTCAGGATGGCAAAAATTTCCGTTTGGAAAACAATTGAAATTTCCCCCATAGTATAGTGATACTTATTACTATCGTTTAAGCACCATCCGGCTCCAGACCCTATTTCATTCTTGCACCCATCGGTAAAGAAAATATCCGTCAAACCTCCCTGAATGCATTCTGGACTTCCCGATGGACCTGACATCAAATTTCCTTCCAAATGAAACTGTGGGTATCAGGTCGTCTGTGGGTGCCAAAAATAGTGGATACTGCTCAGATAGCAACTTAAAGATTTCTCTGTGTCCCGAAGTTCCGTCTTCGTGCCAGAAACCATTTTCACCATTTCACATTGCTTTTATTGCTTGCTGTTGTATCTTAAGATCCAAAGAACCATCTTTTTACTTTGCTCCTTAAACTCACACTCATATCACTCAGTCACAGTTCGTTTCTTATACTTTCTTTTTGTCCGTTCTCTCCTTCACAACACTACAAAGAGGATACACATGGGTAAAAGTCGAGGCCGTCGACACATGAGCCAAATAAGATTGACGTACGACGCCATACATTTTCCGATAGGGTAATTAATTTTTCCCATAAAACGCTCTAAGTATCAACCATTTACAGTGATAATAGTTTCTCTTTAAAATGAACGTAGCAGCCGACCGAGTAAGTTCGAGTTCCGAATTCACTAGAAGATCGCTTGCTCGGAACAAATGCATTTTCCTGCAGGGTATGCTTTAAGAAAATGAGTAGAAAATTGCTAGATGGTCATTTTTATGTCTAAAGTCTGTATTTTGTAATTTTTCACAAATTAGGAATGCAAATTGAAGTGCAGTTACGGAATTCGTGGAGTGCCAGCAGCGGCAATAAGAACAAGGCAGTTAATTTTTGGATATTTTTTTTACTTGAAACAATACACCAGTAAAGCCAGCAACAATTCTTAGCGCTTTGTTAAGCCCATATTTATTAACCTAACTGAAATCTGTATGGGGTGACAAGCAGATTTATTATATGAAATGAAGCAATTTTGAAATTTCGACATTCAAACACCGCAACAATACCTAAATAGAGATTCCAAAATGATATGATACATACATACAAACATATATATGTACTTTAGTAAATTGAAAAACACACAAATTACTTATCTCACTGTAATTTATAGCCTGATGTTGCAAATATTTGTCGCTTGTATTTTGTTCTTGTGTCATTGCATAGAATGAAGAATCAGCAATCGTGCGACGTGCAAGGTTTTTAAAATGCTTCTTTTTATGAATTAGAAGAGCGCTATCGGAAATGCTTCTATGACTATGAAACCGAAATTCATCCATAGAGATTAATTTTAAAATTATATGCACTGAGTGTGAACTTTGCTTCTAAAAACTCCTACAAAATCAAAAGAAGGCAACACAAGGGCCACGGAGAGTCCCACAAGGCAACAGACAGCCCCACAGGGCAAAGCGTGCCACGGAAATAGAAGACGCGCTGAGCTGGATAACACTGCCTCCTCTGGTTTATTCGCCGAATGCGATGTTAAAAGGAAATATGGTTATTAAAATATTAGTTTGGGGGAAAATAAATCCATTATTTTTGCGCAAATGGTTTAAAACTGTTTTACCGTCGATCTTTACCTCCGCGGCAGTGCTACGATTACTAATACGCCCGCCATCTTCGAATATTTCTGTGACTTTATCGTCATATTCGGTATATTCTTTAACATCGAAAATGCCTGAACGGAATCGACGAAATTAAAATTGCACTCTTACACACACAATTCATTTCTGTAACGGTTCTACTTTTTCTTCTTCTTAATTGGCGCGATAACCGCTTATGTGTCCTGGGCCGAGTTTAACAAAGCGCGCCAGTCGTTTCTTTCTCTAAACGGCCTCAGTTGGACACACCAAGTGAAGTCAAGTCCTTCTCCACCTGATCTTTCCAACGCAGAAGAGGCCTTCCTCTTCCTCTGCTACCAGCAGCTGGTTCGCATCGAATACTTTCAAAGCCGGAGCGTTTGTATACATTCGGACGACATGACTCAGCCAACGTAGCCACTGGATCTTTATTCGCTGCGCTATGTCTATGTCGTCGTAAAGCTCATACAGCTTATTGTTCCATCGTCTGCGATATTCGCCGTTGCCCACGTGAAAAGGTCTAAAAATCTTGAGCAGAATCTTTCTCTCAACCACTGCAAGCGTCGCTTCATCGGATGTTGTCATCGTCCAAGCTTCTGCGCCATACGTTAAGACGGGCATGATGAGAGCCTTGTAGAGTGTTAGTTATGTTCGTCGAGAGAGTACTTGACTACTCAGTAGCTTGCTTAGTCCAAAGTAGCACTTGTTGGCAAGAGAGATTCTATGGTGGATTTCAATTGTTGTAACGGTTCAATTATTTCAATTGTGAATTGTATAGTAAAAAATGGAAGCAAAGTTCCACAAACATTTTTTATTTTGTTTTAAAAGCGCATATTGGATTCTGACTAGTGATTGGGTGTTGAGTTAAGTACGGTTTTCATTTCGCACCCCACTTCGCATTCTAAAATATTTGTTGGCTATAACATATTTTGGTGAATCCAACATACGTGAGCTTCTAGCAACGAATCTGCTCAACGAAGTAGCGGCTATTTTGAAATTCTGGAGTTGGAAAGCGCATTGCCATAACCTAAAAGTATGATTATTAGCAAAAAAATCGCCCATCGCCCGTGAAAATCATATTCTAGGGATCAAAATAAGAAACTTTGCCGAAGGAACCATACCTCTAAAACGAATTCTGATGTCCCCCAATTTGGGTCGAACTTTTTAGTTTCTTTTCTATAACTCACTTAAATTAATTTTTTCATTTAGATATGCTCTGACTAAATAAATTTCTTAAAAGAAAGAAAAGAAAGAAAAAATAGATACTATTATAAATAAATGAAAATAAAGAAAAAACATAGCCATTTAGCTGATTTTTTCATGTAAAGGCCAAAAATGGTGATATTTTTAAATTGGGGGACATCAGAATTCGTTTTAGAGGTATGGTTCCTTCGGCAAAGTTTTTTATTTTGATCCCTAGAATAGGATTTTCACAGAGCAATGAGCGATTTTTAAATCGACCCGCCCTAATAAACACCATTCACAATTCCAACGGCCTGGCTTGCCTTTACGCCTTTGTCAAAGAAAATCTGTAAAATGTACCGAATTTTCTCTTTGTTGACTTCCATTGTTAAGGGGTCCCGGTGGTCTAGAGCTCGACTTTCTATTAAAGTGTTAGCCCGGTGACAATTAAGATACCTTAATAAGATTTGGCCTTACTTTAAAAGAGGTGGAACAACTGGGTATGTGGTGGTAGAGCTCGGTATGTGGGGCCATCTAGCATAAAGTAGTATCATTCCGGGATGTTAAAATGGCGTAAAGGTATTCCAAGAATCACGCGATCAAATCAAGTCAAAGTTGATATCAAATGTTACTTGATCTCGTCTGGTGATGGACATCAAATGTAGCAGAAATTTTAGTATGAGTAAAAGTGTAATGTGCCCTAAACTAATAAAAAGTAGGACAATTTTGTCTACCACAATTGAGTAACCAAGTGCGCTGTATACTGGTTGTTGTTGGTGTTCTAGCAGTTCATAGGGTCCTGCTTGTGCGGTGTAGTCGCCGATCGTCATCGTCAAGCTCATCTAACGGCAGGTCCAGGAAACCGGCTATTTCGATAGGTTGGGTCCAGAGGGAGAGGAGTGTTAGTTGAATGGGTTTAAGAGGCCATGTGAATAGGTGGTTTGTATTGTGCGAGGTGGCTTCACATTCCGGTCATATATTGAGTATGTTGGGATCTTCTTCCTCTTCGTCCTCGCCTGGGGTTCTTAGTTGCAAAATCCAGGTTACTCGGTCCGGGGTTGTCTCTTCGTTGACTTAAAGGCTCGATCATGTCCCATTGATGGTAGCGGCTGTGTTACCAATTTCTTTGTTGCATTCTGTTCCGGCCTTAATGTGCCCATACCAGCGCAAGCGAGTTTCTCTGAATTTCTCGGTCAGCATTCAGAGTCATACGCCATTGCAGGTCCAAAGTTACGCGGGTCTCACGAGGCAGCTGAAGCTCTTCGTTTGCAATGGGTGGTGGTTGCACTCCGACAACGGCATTGATGGGAATGAAATCAACGTAGCCTTCGTCCATGTTACTTTGTGGGCGTCAAGTCTAGTAATTTATCATCCCTGCCATCGTTTATACTCTTGCACCCTTCATGCCTACCGTTTTCAGGACAGTTAGTTCGACGACCCGGATTTATATCCGGCAGAGAACTGTCACGAAAGCAGAATTCCCCGTACTTGCATGATGAATGTGTATACGTTACCTGAACGAATCGGATTAAAATCCGACCACGGACTGTCACTTCAGCAACAACAATAATAATGGACATAATGACTCATAAATAAATTTGCGTGCTTAATTTTATTACTTTTTTCTTTAATTTTTGTTTGTAATTTTAATTTTTTTATGTTCATATTAATTAAATTTTTTTTTATTTTAATCTTTTTTAGTCTAACGTACATTTTTTCTTTATTATATTTTGAAAAACCTATTTAATTTTTATAATCACTATACGTTCATATATTTACATATATCTTTGCATTTATTTTATTTAAACTCTGCTTATTTTTGTGAGTTTTGAAATACATAAACTAATGTTAATCCTAATTTTACATAATCACTCAACTACCCTTAGAAAACTGTTGTGTATGTATAATAGTAACGCCAGTATAATGCCAAACATTGAGTTTTTGTACATGGTATTATAAAAAAAATTTAAAAAAAAAAGAGAAAATTTTAAAATTAAAAAAATAATTATTAAAATTACTAAATTTTTTTTAATTACAAACTTTTTTTATTGGTTTTTTTTTCTTTTATTTTTTTTTTTATAAAAACATGTACAAAAAAATAAAATTTAAAAAATTATAAATTTTTTTAATTAAATAAAAAAAAAAAAAAAAATATATTATACAATATATAATATATAATTTAGTATTATATTTTAATGAAATTAATAAAAAAAAATACTATTCTGACCACCACAACCTCATGTGTGTTTCTCAAAGTAATCATATGAAAACATAATTTTGTAAGACTTTTTTAAAACTTAATACTTAATTACTATTCATTAGTTCGCCGCATTAAAGAAATGTGCGCCTTACACAGATCATATAGATGTTTAACGGTAAATAGTTTTTATACAAAAAAAGGCATAGTCATAGTATAGTTTTCGATGTGTCGGTAAACAAAAAATTAAAAAAAAAAAATAATAATAATAATAACCAAACTTATTACATATATATAAATATTATATATTTAAGTATATATTTTGATATTTATATACATATAATTGGAGCTTTTTGGGTGTTTCGGTTGAGCTCCTTCTGCTATTTGCGGTGTGCGTCTTGATGGTTTTCCACAAATGGAGAGATCTACAGTTTTATGCCGCCACTGAACGCCAAATAGGTTTTTATGAGGAGCTTTTTCATGGCAGAAATACACTCGGAGGTTTGCTATTTTCTGGCGAGAAGCGAGTGCTATTAGAAAAAATGTTTTCTATAATTTAGTGTTTCGTGCCCACACTGGACAATACCGAATGGTTGTGACGCAAGAACCTATTTGGCTACGGCGGCCGCCCACAACGTATTAGTTCCAACAGTAGTTCCACTAAGCAAATTAAATAAATAAAAAAAAATTAAATACAAGAAAAAAAATTTTTTTAATTCAAAAAATTTAAAAAATTCAAAAAAAAAATTTTTTTTTTTTAATTTAAAAAATATTAAAAAAATACAAAAAAAAATTAAATAAATAAAAGTAAGTTAAAAAATAATAATAAACCACTTAAGTCTATTCATATACACACAATTTACAAAAACTAATTTTATTACTAATATCCATTCTTTTATTTAATAATACGTTTTAAAAATTCTTATTTATCAACTGCTCGATTTCGTTCTTCTCAACTCATAAAATATCTTTACACTATTTTACATTCCTTTGCACACTCTTGTTTGTGTTGTCTAACTATATTTATTGTATTTTTTCACATATCATTGCACTACTCTTTTCATTTTCAATCGCTTGTTTGCCACAAGGCTTCGCCATTCGATTTCCACTCTCTAAACCTTTTGTAAGTCTGCTATTCTCTATACGCATGTACATATGTATGTATGTATGTATTTATAGATATCGCTTCATTGTGCGTGTGTTATTGGTATTATTTCCACGAGGCAAGTGAGCATTTAGGCAGCGGTGCTTGGTTGATGATATTTAGTTTCCTGGATACTTCTTTCATTTGTTGGCTGGCATTTTGGCCATAGACGTCGAAGGGTTCGACATTAAATCGGTTAAGTCTGTAAGGAGTAAATGAAGAAAATGTAAATTAAAAGAGGAAAATCATAAAAGAAAAAATGTTCAAAAGTAAAATCAAACATTATACTTCAGAAACGGATTGAGCAGTGCCGAAAATCGATCAAAAATTATTATTACGAATATTTTTCACAGCTTTAGAAACTAGAATGACGATTTTTAAATTAGGCGGTGCCACATCAATTTTTTTCAATTCATAAATTAGTTACTGAAATATATATTATAGAATTAGTCGAAGGAGCCTATATTATAATTTTATTATATATATTTTTATTTTATCTTTGTTGTTGTTGTTGAGGTATTTATCAAGCTCTTCAGGCACAGTGAAATCCCCACATCAAACGTTAGCCCCAAGAGTGACTCTAAAGGCAGAGGTATGCTAGGCGAGAGGGTTTAAGGGGGCATGTGAATTGATGGTTAGGACCTTCGCATGCCGAGAATGTGTTGGGTAGACAAGGCTCGATTCGGGATAGGTAGGAGTTTAGCTTGCTACAAAATCCTGAAAGAAATTGTTCCAAAATAAGGCAGCTGAAGCTCTTCGTGTGCGATGGGTGGTGATTGGATGACGACATTCGAGAGGTGGGAGTATAAGAAGGTGGTAAGAAACTTCAGATAAATGCCATTTAAGACCTTTTTAGAAACTGTTTGATCCCACAGGTGAATTTAATCCTGTATTTGGGGCAGTTTCTTGCGCTGAGTGCCGCCACTAATATCAGGCGACCAGATGGGCGCTGCATAATTCAGAACCAGCCGGCTAATTGCTTTAAATGTTACCAGCAAAATGTATTTGTATTTGCCCCAAGCGCTAGCGGTTAGCGATTTAAGGACCCTATTGCCATTGTGGACCTTAGTGGCAATTGCGGTTGAAAGCGCCGAGAAGGATATCAAACTATCCGTTTCCACGACAGTCGGTTCTACGTTACCGAAACGACCCGGATTTATATCCGGCCAAGGACTGTCACTCCAGCAGCATTCACCGTATGTAAGTATGGGGAATGTTTATGCTGCTACAGCATATCAAACTATCAAAGGCGACACCCAGTAACTTGGGGTTGTTAACAGAAGGTATTGGTGTGTTATAGCCTTTGAACTTTAGTTCCAGAGTGATCTCCTTCATCCAGGTGGCCAATAGCATCACCTTGGATTTAGTGAGGGAAAGTTGATGGCTTCTTGCAGTGAAGAAGTGAGAAAGTCCGAATTTTTATCTGTCTTTCACTTTTGAACAGAAGTCATCGATATCACTGCCGGACGCCAATATCGAGCAATCGTCAATGTATGATACCAAAGAAACTCGCTCTGGAGGCTGAGAACGCTTCCAGATATAGACGTTGAAAGGCACGCTTTGCTTCATCTTATCGCATCATAGATTAATGAATCAAGTTTTAGTATATTTTAATTATTAGTTCTTCGATTTTCAGTCCCTAAAAAGTTATATATCTGCGATCAAGAAACAACATCCCAACCATATAACTTCCGTTTTCAAAATAAATAATTCCCATTTACTTGGTTAGAATATCAGTACCTTTTGGAATTAACTTAAACTTACCGATCTCCTGAAATCGCTTGGAGGAACTTGAAGTAGCTCGGTCGTATTGTTTTTGGCTCGAGGATGCCTGCATGAAAGAGTACAGCCGTGCAAAATGAATACAAGTACAGCATAAAGCCCGGCACACGGGGCAAAACTCCTTCCTGAATGCCCAAATTGTAGCCGATCTATTGAGGAGATAAATGTGTCATTTAGAATATTACGAAAAAATTATAAGTCGGCGAAATGAAATGAAATAAAAATTTATAAACACTAAAAATATATATTATAAAAAAACTGTAATATACAATATATAAAAATAAATAAAAAGAATATAGAATTCTTATAAATTAAACATTAACAAGATTTTGGACGAAAAAATAAAATAACAGAAAATGAAAAGAAAAGCAACTTAAATTTACCATAGAATAAAATGAAATTAAATAAAACTACCCAAAAAAAAAAAAACAAAAATTAATATAACAAAAAAATATATATATTTAAAAATGTATATAATGTTACTTAAAATCACATACAATTAGATTGAAAAAAGGAGAAAGAATAAAAAAAAACGAAAATATAAACGAAAAAAACAAATACAAGGGAAATAAAATAAGTCAAAACAATTTGAAGCAAATTAAAAAAAATATATGAAATAGAATAAACTCCAATGTAATAAAATAAAGAAATATAATTGAATGAAGTTAAACTAAATAGAATAAAATAAAGAATGTCTAAATCAAAAATGAAATAAATAAAATTTAAAAAAAATTAACAAAATTAATTAAAAAAATTAACAAAAAAGTGAAAAAGTAAAATAATAGAAAATTAAAAAAAATTAACTTAAGCTTAACAGTAGAACTAAATATGGAATAAATCGAAAAAAAAATTAAAATTAATACGAAAATATATATAACATAAATTAAAATTGCATAAAATTAAATTAAAAAGAAAAAATACCAAAAAAAAGTATAAAATAAAATAAATTAGCAGAAAAAAAGAAAATATAACAGAAAAAAACAAATATAAGGAAAATAAAATAAGTCAAAACAATTTGATAAATCAAATGCAACAAAATAAATGAAGTATAATAAATTTAAATTAAACTAAAGGGTATTTTTTTTAGAGGTTAGGCTTTCAAGATGAAATAAAACGTATATAATTTAATGTTATGGCCAAGAATTTAGCTTTATTATAAAGATAAGGGTTTGCCATTATGTTTTAAAAATGATTTCGGACAAGTGGCCGCCGCGGCTGGCTCGAATAAATTCCAGCCGAGACGCCCAATTTTCGACCACTTTTTGCAGCAATTGGGGCCGTATGTCAGCAATAACGCGCCGAATATTCTCTTCCAAGACGTCAATCGTCTCGGGCTTATCTGCGTAGACAAGCGACTTCACATAGCCCCACAAGAAATAGTCCAGCGGTGTTATATCGCACGATCTTGGAGGCCACGCCACAGGTCCACGGCGCGAGATAATGCGCTCACCAAAAGTTTCCTTCAATAAATCGATTGTTGCGTTGGCTGTATGGCATGTAGCGCCGTCTTGTTGGAACCAAAGGTCGTCCACATCAACCTGGTCCAATTCAGGCACGAAAAAGTCATTAATCATGGCTCTATAGCGCTCTCCATTGACTGTAACATTATGGCCGGCTTCATTTTTAAAGAAATATGGACCAATGATTCCCTCTGCCCATAGAGCACACCAAACAGTGACTTTTTGAGGATGTAACGGCGTCTCAGCAATGGCTTGTGGACTATGTTCACTCCAAATGCGACAATTTTGCTTATTGACATACCCATTCAACCAAAAGTGAGCTTCATCGCTGAACAAAATTTTCTTGTGAAAATCGGGATCGGTGGCCATCTCGTTTTGGGCCCATTCACCGAACGTGCGACGCGCTTGATGGTCGTTCGTCTATTCATTATGAAATGGCAAACCAAACTGAGCATAAATCAAGTGACAGCTGTCAAAAAGACCATCTACGAAAAAAGTAGTGCCAACTTGAAAACCTAACCTCTAAAAAAACACCCTTTAAATATAATAAAATAAAAAAATTAAAAATAAATTTAATAAATAAGTAAGATTAAAAAAAAATAAACAAAAGAATTAAGAAGTAAAAGAACAGAAAACTAAAAAACAAATCAAGAAAGGAGAAATTGTGCAAAGAAACAGAAATGTATAAAATAAAATTATTTACGTAAAATTAATAAAACAAAATATAATTGATCAAATTTAGCAAAACAAAAGAAAACATAAAAGAGAAAAAATATAACAATTTGAAATATAATATATTAAAAACATTAATTAATTAGAATAAGTTCCAATGCAATAAAATAAACTAAATAAAAACTCGTCAAAAAAAAGAAATAAAAATAAACAAAATAAAATAAAGAGAAAAATAAAAGTTTAGTCGATTGGAATAAAAATCAAATGAAACATAAAAAAATTAACAAACAGAGTGTTGTACTATCCTACTGCACAAGAGGGTGCATAAAAATAGATTTCAGAATCAGTTTTTTATTTCTCCGAAAATGTTTATAACTTTATAGTCATTAGTATAATTACATACCTGCAGCGCTTTCCACATCACATAGAGCGCCACTGTCACATCGGGGTACGTAGTAAAGGCTACACTGGCGAGTAGCCCCGCTGGTATTGCAAAGCGTGCATCATCGTGTTCAAAGCTGTGTCGCAGTGTGCAGGAAACGCCCTGAAGGAAGAAGTAAGTACATATAGAATATATTAATGGGAAAAAGAATGAAATATACTTAAAAAAAGAAAAAGCAAAAAATATAAAAAATAAAAATAAATAAAAAAAATACAAAAAAATATATAAATAAAAAAGAAAAAAATTATAATAAATTAACATATGAAACAGAAATGGGGAAAAGAATAAAATATATTGTACTTAAACAAAAGAAAAAGAAAAAATATATAAAAAATAAAAAAATACAAAAAAAAAAGGTTTTTAAATTATAAAATAAACATATAAAAAAATATCACTAAAATATGAAAAAATAAATTTTATTAAAGGGATATTCATTAAAAAAAAATTTTTCCCTCGATTAAAGTATTTTCTTGCAATTTGAGTTTTATAATTATCAAAGATTACCGATCTCATTTGAAAAAATTAGCACGAGTTCCGAGTTGAAGCGGGAGAGTACAGCTCAAGCCACTGAGTTCATGTTTTTGCTTCGACTCCGTTTCATTTTCGTGTGTCTAATATTAAGAAGATCATATTGAAGGGAACTGGAGTTCAAAGAGTTTAAGGTTGAAGCATATTTCTTCTTTGTTCTTCAAGTCTCCACTGAGGTTATTTGTTATTTTTCCATTGCATTTCAAAATTAGAGAAAAAAAATTGGCATAGTCTTATTGCCTTCGTTAAAAGTTATGCCGAATGAAATTAGTAACGACAAGAAGCGGCCGCCGTAGCCGAATGGATTGGTGCGTGAACGCGCTTCGGGAATGCGTAGGTTCGAATCTCCGTGTATGAACATCAAATAATGCAAACTTTTTTCTAATAGTGGTCGCTTCGCCTCGTCCGACAATGGCAAACCTCCGAGTGTAATTCTACCATGGAAAAGCTCCTGTTAAAAAACCATCTGCAGTTCCGAGTCGGCCTAGAATTGCAAGTCCCTCCATTTATGGAACTACATGAAGACGCATTCAACAAATAGTTGGAGGAGCTCTGCAGTCGGTTCTACGTAAGCGAAACGACCCGAATTTATATCCGGCTAAAAACTGTCACTTCATCAGCATCCTCTGTATATGTGTGGGAAACGTTTATGCTGATACAACAACAACAACAAAAAAGCTCTGCCAAACACTTAAGAGAATTGTAGGGGTCAATTATTTATTTTTTTAATAAGTAATATAAATGAGTTCGAACGTAGATGAATGGAGTTCCAAAAAGAAAGATCACGAATTTCTGGCTGAGTTTCTAATAAAAAATGTTACAGATTTTTTTCTCTTTTTTGATGAATTAATAAATAGCTTTACATATTTTTAATTTATCTAGATTTCTTCGTCGAAGTTTGTGTATAAAATTCTTTGCTCCCCTCGCATCCATTATACGATTTTAACTCGAGAGGAGTTTATGTAAGTCATGATGCCTCAGTAAAGTTTCAGCGTGAGCTGAAATAAAAGAAAAACAACAAGAAAAAAAAAACACTTTTCGTTTTTGGTCAACGACAGAACACATTCCCGGTCTGTGAAGCCAACGCAGAAAATAAACAAACGAAAAGAAGAGGAAGGAGGCGAAAGCCAAGAGTGATAGAATATATCGCGATCGAAAGCAAGGAAGGAAACTGCATTTGGAGTCTTTATATTTATGCGCCTTCTCGCAATTTAATACCGGCACTTAATTTTTATTTTTTTGCTAGTAGAATTTGCACACGAAGTTTTGTTTATTTTCTGTGCTGATGTCACAGACCGGAGATGGAGCAAATCTCGGGAAAAAAGTAGCGGTTTGCGATTGACGCCACCTTTATATTCTTTGCATAGTGGTTTTAAGCTTAAAATCAAAACAGCTTATATTGAAAGATTTACACCTCGCTTAATGAGACAGAGCTTTGAAACAGGTTTTACCATCTGAAGACAATTGGATTTGGATATACAAAAGACCATTGTCTCCGTAACTTATGCATCTGGACACTTATAAAGACAATTCGCTTTTAAGAAACCGCATTTGGTGTCGTTTCGTGCAAATTTCTTGCTCTGACTTATAACGAAACGTCGCTGAATTGGCCAGTTACGTCAAATAATTAGCCAAATTTACTGGCTCCGAATAATCGTAGACAGTGGCGAAGACAATGAGAGATTTGTGAATGCATTAGTAAAAAAGTGTGAATGTATTGCTATTGTGTTTGCAAAACTTTTCCACGTAAACGCCATGTTAGGCCAGCGTTTACAATGCTAGTTTTTGGCTTTTTAACGAAACTACAGGATTAAACTCAGTCTAAAAATTCCTTACAGCTCGTAATTGTGATACAGAGTTCCACTTTTATATTTATATTAATATTCGTTTCCGTATTCGGACTGGCGTTCCGATTCATATTCGTATTTGTATTTGTATTCATTTTAGTATTCGTGTTCTCATCACTCGTATTAGTATCCGGCGTCCTATTCGTAGTGAAATTACCATATTATTCGTGTACTCATTTGTATTTATATTCGTATCTTGATTTGTACTGCGTAAGGGATTGTAATATTATATTTGCATCACTAACTCTCTACTAGTACTTACCTTATACACAAAGGAAAAGCATCCCAGGAATATTCCCAAATTTAGAGTGTCCTTTTTGAATATAGTCTTCCACACATCCAACTTAAATTTCACAATTTTCTTTAAATTCATTATCAGCCTCAATGCTACCTGTATACCGACACCCCCGACGAAGGGTTTAAGACCACCCATTAACGCATAATGCCAACAATTATCACGATGTGGACATGAGGGGTGTCTACTTTTTACCGCATCCAAGAACCGACTATAGATTTGAACAAGCACATTTATGCTCCGGAAGTCAAGTGGCGCTCGGGAATTTTGAGCATTTGAGGACGGCGCTGCTGCATCACCTAACGGGGAGCCTGCTCCCGCCGCTGAAGCTGTCGCCTTTACTGCAATTGGCCCCTCCTCCCTTTTATCCACAAAGAAACGCAACACATTGAATAACGAATCTTTGCAAGTAGTTTTGTGAAGACCCAAACGATAGAGATACAATAAGGCTGATATGCTAAGACCAAAGATTAAAGTCTGCCCTTGGGGTATGGAGCGCACGTAGCCCCGCACCTCAGCCATATTCCATAGCGTTTCCGTCGCCAAATTAGCCACGTAGAGTGTGAGCAGCGGCCGACGTGCAGGCCGTTCAACGAGTATCGATGCGAAGCTGGAGAAAAAACAGGGTACGAAAGCAACGGTAGCACAAATGTAGTGGCCGAGAAGTTTACGCAACAAGCAATTGATCATAATAAATGTGTAGCTATTGGAGACGAGGAAGGCGGACGATTGCAAGATACCGAGCAAAGTGCGTTTAAGATCGACAAGGCGTGGTACCCGATGGCGCATAATCAGTGAAAGCTGCAAAAGAAACAAACCAAAAAATAAGAAAATGAAAATTATAAAAATCGTAAATTCGCAGAACTTTGAGCGATTTTTGTTGTTGCAATAGCTTACCGCATAGACCATTGTGTAGATACGTAAGCTATAGGGTATCGAGGAAAGCAATATGCCTGCCGCTGCATTTGAGCAACTATCTGTCCATGGATGGTTGAAGTCTTTGCAGGTGCAGTGGACTGGCAGCAGGAAGCGGCTTAAGGCGTTCGTCATGTTTACTAGTTGCCGCAAAGCGAGCACAGGTGTGAGTTGAGGTCACTTAACAAATCCAAACTGAAATAAGAAAGATCATTTTTGTATTTAAAAAAAAAAAAAAAAACGAAGTAAAGGGGTCAAAAGGCATTTCACAAGTTCATCTCGCATGCAATCGTGATAAAGAGCAGAGGTGAGAGCCGCACACATCAAAAGCACTTATCACTTAATGGGCCTAATAATTTCGAGTTCATGTAGTAAGTACGAGCGCAATTGAGGAGCAAAGCTCAGCTGCAGACCGTTACTTAGCTATTGAGATGAAATTTCAAACTTGAATGGAAACTTTCGATGCTCATTTCAAACGATTTTAAATACTTGTAAAGAAATTGGTTTTTATTTCGCTAATTTTCTGTAGTGAATTCATCAAGTGATGCATTTTTATTTGTTGATTACTAAACGAGTTTATAATTACTGACCTTGAGAATATAATTAGGGTTAGGTAAAGTACAAGGTGAAGTCCAAAATAAACAAGATTCACATCATAAAAATGTGTTTGATGGTGCCATCTTTTTAATAAGTTAGTGCGTTGGAAGTTACATCCCTAGCTGAATTTTCGTGAAAGGTTGGTGACATTCGGTTCAGCGGAAGCGAAGTTATTGCGTCTAAAGTGTCAGTATGTTTGTGTCATCGGTACAAAAATGAGTTTCGAACAAAGAGCTAATATCAAATTTTGTTTTACATTCGGTAAAACGTTTTCCGAAACATTTGAGTTGATGAAAAAAGTTTACGGCGATGATTGTCTATCTCTTGCCAGAGTTCATGAGTGGTTTACGTGTTTCAGAGATGGTTGTGAGGACATAAATGACAATGAACATACGGGCCGCCCAAAATCAGTAATCACCGAAAACTCCATCGAAATTGTTGGTAAATTTATCAAAAATAAATCGAAATCAACGCTGGAATGTATGGAATCGGAGTTGAATATTTCCAAAACATCGATTTAACGCATTTTAACTGATCATTTGGGTTTTCGAAAGGTCAGAGCACGTTTCATTCCGCACAAGTTAACTGCGGACCAAAAATTGCTCAGAATTTAAAATTCGAAAGACCTCATTAAAGAGGCGAGAAAAGACGAGAACTTCCTTTACAACATTATAACTGGTGATGAAAAGTGGTGTTTATAACATGAACCTGAAACTAAGTGTCGAAGGCCCCAGAGGAGCCACCACCCCAAAAATCGCATTTGGAGAGGTCAAAAATCAAGTCGATGCTCATCTATTTTTACGATTCGAAGGGAATTGTCCACAAGGAGTTCGTGCCAACAGGCCAAACCGTCAATGCAATTTTCTATCTTGGCGTTTTGAAGCGTTTGTTTCATCGCATTCGTCGAATTCGCCCTGAATACCGCGAAGGAGGAAGCTGGCGCTTATTGAATGATAATGTAGCATTTCATCGATCCACTCTTGTGAGTGATTTTTTGACTAGAAATCGCATTTAACTATAATCACTCACCATATTCGCCTGATATGGCTCCCTGTGACTTCTACCTATTCGGAAAATTGCATTTGCAGAGCGAAGTATTTTGAATAAATAAAGTCGAAGTTATCGTTTCTATTTTAGCTCTTGTCTTGTTTATTTTGGACTTCACCTTGCATAATGATTTAGTTAGTGAAACGTGGTGGAAATGTTAGGGAGGGGTTCCTGAACCAGCTTTATAACTCCCAAGCTTCCAGAATTAATAGTTTTGCAGTTTATTTGGCTTTAAAAAGACTTCAGCAATTTTAATTTATTTTTTCACATTTTTCAAAACTTCACTTCAGTTCATAAAATATGGAGTCATACATTCGTTTTTACGCATTGTCAATGAAAATTAAATGCAAATGCATTTATGAATACCATCACTTTACAATTTCCAACGAAAATAACAACCCTTTGCAACTGTGAAAAAAAAATGTGTTGCCAGACGTGTGCAGTTGGAAATAAAAACATAAACTAAAAAGAAATATTTCTGTTCAGTGCTAATGATGGGGATGGGGGGTTTCGTGGCTCCATTTTACACACACACATTTGGCGTTTTAATTTGTGGGGATCATTTTTATGAAAAAGAGTTATACACAAAAATAATGCGGATTTACAAACACGCTTCTCGGTAAACTTCAAGGCAATCTGCATACGAACTTCGTTCATTTCAGCTGTCAGGCAGCACTAAGTTTCCGCTAAACTACACAGAACTTGTAAATCCCTGGAGGATGCGGTTTTCAGTTTTACGATAGGATTGCGCAGCTCTATCACCCTTTTAGCACTGTTTTTATATCTCTTGCTCTGCTTTAATTATGTTTAAGTCACTATTTTAAATATAGAAACATATAAACACAACTGGACTAGGATTTGGTGTGGCTACCTTTGGATTAGTGCACCGAACTTTGTAACTCTTTCTGTGAAAGGTTTATTGTTGAGCGTTGTGCGCACTGTTAAACTCAAATGTATCACAATCTCACAGCCACTAAACCAGCAGTAACAAACGAATAAACCGATAAGCCTTAATCGAAAAATGAAAATTTTATTGACACGAATATAATTGTTAAGCGAATAGTTAATCTGTGGTGGCGTGTGGATTAGAGAAGTGGCAATTTGAGAGATTTTCAGAGATACGAGTATTTGTGGTGATAAGCAGAAAAATGTTATATTTAATGCTGATATTCATGTATGGATGTACAATGCACGCATATGCTTAAATATAATTTACAAAAGCGTAAAGATAGGAGTTGATAAGAGGAGGTCAGAGTAAATGCAATAAAATAGAGTGGCGTGAAATAAAATAAAATTAGAAACCAAATTCCAAACAAAGAATGCAGAATAAAGAAAATAAAAATAACACAACATTACACGTCCAACATAAACTAGCATAATACAATCCAATTTAATACAAAATAACAAAACATAACGCAGTGGAATATAAAATAAAATTAACATAGCATAACACGTTATAACGTAAACTAACATAACATAATCTAACATAGCTTAACATAGCAATGTAGAACATGATTTAAAATAAATTTTACATAACATAATACATTATAACATAAACTAACATAACATAACATAATATTGCATAACATAACATAATGCGGTAGAATATGGAAAAAAATTATATAAAATAAATTTTACGTCATACGTAAACTAATAAAACATAATCTAAAACAATATAACAGAACATAACGTAGAGAAACATAAAAGCAAACAATATAAAATAAAGTTAACTCAACATAATAGGTACTTCATAGCGTAATCTAGCATAACATAAGTTAAATTAACATAATATAATAGAGCATAACGCATTAGAATATGGGAGAAAATTATGTAAAACAAATTTTACATAACATAATACGTTATAAGCCGTCTAGTTCACCGTATCTGTAAACTATGATCTGCCATGCCAGATGTGTTCAGACTATTAAGAAATCAAGATCGCTCGTAGTCATGGCACAACGATCACTATCTAACCCACGGGTACCGAGTCAGACACAGCCCTAACCCCTAGAAACCACCCCTACCATACCGCAAGCAAGTGTAGGGGTGTGGTGAGTCAGCATACTTATGCTGTGAGACAAAATTTTAAGGGCGGGGTAAGGGTTTCAGCGTAAAAAAAACATCTTTTTTGTGAATTTTTTTTTTAAATGTGGATTGAGCAAATTTACTAAAACCTTTTGTATATTATTAAGTATACTTTTAACAATATTCTGTAATTTTTTTATGAGAAAATTTTGAAAAACCAGCCGGTGACAAAGCTTTTCCCAGAACGTCTTAAAAAAAAACAATTTGCGGTGTTCACTATATCTCGGTCGGAAATTATCTGAAATCAAAAAGCATTAAAATTTAGTTAAAGTATCATCAAATCCTCCCCCCAACGTTCTCTGATTATTTTTTTTTTCACTTCAAAATTTTTTATGGCCATCTAAAATATAAACTACAATTTTCCGCAAAAAATTCCGCCATTTTGAGGGTGTAAAACACTATTAAATTAAAAAAAAAATGTTAACTAAACGTTGGGGGGAGGTATTTTATATGTAGAAAATGTATACTAAGTTTGAAATGAATCGGTCAAGTAGTTTTTAAATGACAGTGAACACGGACTTTGAAAAAGCAGTTTTGAGAAAAACGCGTTTGAAAGTTTGTAAGCTAAAAAACACCCGTAGCTGCCAGAGATATTCTGATAAAGGACAAGAGGCTAAATAAACAATAACTTCAAGACTTTTGCTCAGATCGACATAAAATTTTAGGAATATATTCTTGAAATGTTTAACAATAAGATAAGAGAAAAAAATTTTTTTATTTTTTTAAAAATACAAACCCTTACCCCCCCCTTAAGAAAAATAAGACTCAATTCAAGAAAATTAGTAATCGACTATATCATGTCTATGTTATCTCAATCGATTTTCAGGTGTAGGAAAATTTAGAAACATGAAAATTTCAAAATGCGATATCTCAGCGAAAAAAAATGATATTTGAGCAAACTCAACGCCATTTGAAAAAAGAAGGCTTGTATTTAAAGATGCCATCCTTTAATTTTGGTGAAAGAAAACATCTGCAAGGCTACATAACCTCAAATATGGGCAAAAACGGTGTTTTTGCACTTTTAGGTTAGGATATCTCGAAAACCAGAAACGATAGAGCAATTCTGAGGCCAGATTTGGATTCAGCGCATCATAAACCTTCGGAAATATATGGTCTGGTTTCTGGGTCTGAATGTTGGTTAAATTTTGTCGGCCTGTGTAATCATGTACGCGCTTCGCTAATGTAATGGTTGCTCCGCTTAGCAGCTCAAAATCATAAGACTAAATAAAGATAGCGAAAAAAACTTATGGACAAAAATGTTCACAAAAGAATGCTCTACAAAAAAGCTCTGATGTATATTTTCCATAAAATCAATAAAAAAAAAAGTTATTACGCTTGAAAAAAATTCATCCCTTAATTTTTCGCGTAATTTTTTTATAACTTCTTTATGATTAATTTTACAATAAAAAGTTTTGAATGAAAGTTGTAGATAATATTATTATCTACAAAAAAGTATTTAACAAAATTTTCGTAACTTTCGAAATTCACGAGATAATCGCAAAAACCAGTTGCACCCTTATTTCCAAGATGGCGGCCGCGGGACACAACCCTCGGCCCCGAAAACTCAAATTTAAGTTCACAGTGATGGGTTTTACATAATAAAACCATAAACTCGCATACTCCGAAAATTACTTAGTTGGCTATTTTTTTTGTCTCTTTTGACTGGACTAAATGTAGCTCATGCACGCCCAATACATCCGACCCAAAAATTTACGATCTAAGGGGATCATGCCGCCAGACTCAACCTTTCTTTCAATTCCATCTGCAGAAGCTGCCAAGCAGAGGGTGTGAAAGAAAGTCTTTTTCACTATTTATTCCAATGTCCTGGGTTTAGCCAGAACAAGACTTCGCTCATTCGGTAAACCTTTCCTACAACAAATTAATGAAATCGCAGACATAGCTTTATCATGCAGGAGATTCTCCCAACACGTGATACCCATGTTCTACACTAGAACGGCATCCTTAGTTCATTACAAGCCAGTCGACAATAGCCTTATATTATATGTGTCGAGTAGTGTTCGATTCCTTCAATAAAGTCCCCATCGTGAGCATCTCCTTGTTGATTGCTGTACGAAAGCAGACTTTTTGAGGAGACACAAAGTATATTCGAAACTATTCACACGCAGTTTCCTTTATAATTGCCCTTGCATTAATGTTAAACTATGCAAGCCCCATTCATAGTTCGAACGAAAAATATCATTCGAAATGCCGCTGGAACATCTGATCAGTACAAAGTTCGACATTTATGAGTGTAAAAAAGTTATACTTAGTTCGAATGCAATGATTTCAATAAAATCAAGTTATCAGCGAAAACGACTCTGCCCATTTAAAATGTTTTATGCTGTACGGCGATAATAACAACAAAGTAATTATTACGTATTAAGCATTTTAGTCATTATTTTATACCCATACACACTTGTGCACTAGGGTTCAATAAGTTGCTTTACATAACTGTTGTTTGCAATAAATGTACGAATATACTTGCCCTAACCACTTTTAATTTGTACCTCTACGTTTACTTCTCATTACACCCCGTAACAAAATTAAAAGCACACCACTATTTTTTCATATAAATATAGTTTATATTACAACAAAAGTTTCAAACTTTTCCATCAAAATTTTGCAACAAAATGTAACAAAAAATGTAAGCTTAGCAAAAATGGAATATGCATCATAAAGGGTTAATTTGTTTGTTTACACTTTTTGACTTACGAGTAATAGTCAGGTATGAGAATTGTACAAAAATACAAGTAAAATACTCTTCTTCTTCCTATCTTTCGACAGGTACCCTTGGTATGAGTTTGACAGGCAGTTAAGTGTGTGATGGTGTGAGTGCTGGGAACTTTTCTTTGAGCATATTGGCAGGGTTGCTATGCCATGTGCCTATGCCTATAACATTAAAAACGATAGAATATCGACAAAATAAAAATAGAATTTGTGGCTTCGAAAATTTTCAATAACAAATATTTGTAATATAAAGGGGTTTTCAATTGGCGCGGGTCGATTTTGGCGCCCTGTGGCAGCCATTTTGTTTTGGTGACATCTGCCAAATCTTTTGTTTTATTATTTAGTTGTTTATGCCAAATCATCATGGCAAGTTACACGGTTGAACAGCACGTTCAAATGATAAAACTTTATTATCAAAATGAGTGTTCATTAACGCATACGTTGCACGCATTGCGCCCATTTTTCGGTAGACGTGGTGGCCCTTCCAATTTCATATGACCCATATTGAACCATATGGGCCTAGACGAGATGTGGTTCCAG
Source organism: Anastrepha fraterculus (assembly GCA_037575425.1). Classification (NCBI taxonomy): domain Eukaryota; kingdom Metazoa; phylum Arthropoda; class Insecta; order Diptera; family Tephritidae; genus Anastrepha; species Anastrepha fraterculus. The sequence goes on from JAYXIM010049341.1 coordinate 278,719, forward strand.
CAGGACAGCGCTACGTGCCCCACAGCAAACGCCATTTTATTCCATTTCAATATCTACCCGCCCTTATTGAAAAACCCTTTATTTCTTAGCTATAATAATGCTTTTATTGAAAACTATCTGCGTTTTTACGTAATTTTTTCGACTTCTTGATACGATTTTCTATGAAATTTATAATCTTTATGCAACCATGTAACGTAAAAGAGCGTTTCGGAATCAGGTGACCTCAGCTGTTGATATTTTTTGACAACCAGCTGGGTGTGTTTTTATTATACTTATGGATCTCAACATTGGGTATGAGAGAGTGCAACTGGGTTGTCAATAATACCTTGTTGAATGTGCCTTGGGTATATAATTTAAACACATATTTTACGGGCCTATTATTTTTATCTGGACTAAACGCTTTGCTATTTTTTTATCGAAGAGCAAATACACATATGTATGTCCGTATATGTGTGTGTATTTTGTGTCAGTAAATTTTTTTGAATAGTAAACTCATTACAAAGACTGAACAATTTTCATCATACATATCGTACATATATATTTATGTATGTATAATACTTTTTTCAGCTCTTCCGTTGTTTGTTGTTTTGTTGACTATGGTCAAACGTATGGCGATAAGCATTTCGTAACTACTGTTTTTATTGTCTTCTTACATGTCCGATTAGAGTGCTGCTCCCAACAGTGCGAAGTTAATGAGTACAATTTTTAATTATTAAATGTTTTTTTTTAGTTATTTCTTAACGAGGGTCATTTTATGTACGCTTACACAGAATTATTTAACTGAAGTGTAACTCACATAGAGTTAGAGAATAATTACTTGAGATGTTTAAAACACGGTAAATATGTACGTACACATACATAAAAGTATAATATTCTAATGAGAAAATGTCCGGCTCATAACTTTTAAGTCGTATGACTCCACTTAATGATTTGCGTTTTTTACAAGTCACAGGAAGTCGGTGGCGAGATGGCAATTATAGAAATACTACATTAATAATTGATTATACTTTTGCGTTTCGTTTGCCAAAAATTAGATTTTAGGGTAGACTGATTATTGGGTGAACATTTTCATTCAGCGAAATCACTAAAATCTTTAGAATCTGTTTTTAGGGTTATTCACGTATATTTTTCGAAATTATTGTTATGGCAGCAGCCTCATAAGCTTTTAAAAAAAGCTGTCGGAATAATGCCCCTTGGTACAGGGAAAGCCACCAAGCCCCGCGTGTTCTCGTTAGATAACCCGTTATCTATATTAGTTAATACGCATGAAGTCTCCCGATTTGTTATACCGTCTAAGGGCTGTTGCACACGGGTCGTATCGTCATCGTAGCGTATGCGACAAAATGCACGCGAGGCATACGCTTTGTTGTTGCACACATGTCCTAAAATGGCGAATCGCACATGGGCCGTCAGTTACCTGGTATCATTGAAAGAAGTATGGAGCATGACGCGTATCGGAGAGTCCTCAAATATCCTGTACGCTTGTAGTTCGTTTTTGATTTTCATGTATTTGGCGTTTTGTTTTTGGGATGATGAAATAACCTTTAGACCCTTTAACTAAAACATTTTTGTTTGCAATTAAGAATTTTTCTATGAACTTTCATCAACAATTTTGTAATTTACAAAAATTGTGTTAATAATTAGGTCTGTTCATGTAAAAATTATCCTTAATTAATTAACTTAATTTCCGAAAATTCTCTCTCCAAGAGAAAAATATCAAAAAAAGTACATGAACGTAAAACCAGTAACAATTTGTAAGTTTGACGAACAGCTGATTAAATTGTTAGCAGGAGAAATCACAAAAATTAAAACTTTTTTTCAATTGAGCTACTTCGTATTAAATAAAAAAAATAATAAAGTAAATAAAATGCTAAATAACGATTACATGATTACATTTTGTCCACAATGCTCCATTTCATCATCGTTTCAGATGAAGAACATTCCATTAGCAAATGACATCCTCAAATTTTAATTCGCGTTTATTTTTATTTTGCGTGAAGCTGTTTTTCTCACTGCAAGTACTTAGAAGTACATTTTATCCAGTAAAAACTTGCAACTTCCCCTCAAAATGAAATGTCATTTTGCTCTCTCACTTCTGCCTACTTTGCAGGTTTTTTTGGGTACATGAACACCAAAACGTGATAATTTGTAAAAATTGTTAGAAACTATTTGCTTCAGGAACATAACTATTATCTACAGATGTTAAAAAAGAAAAAAAATTGCCCAGTGTTTTATAATAAAGGAGTTAAAGAGGTGAGATATAACTTTTGTTAAAGTTTGGACACTGCTTTTCCTAAGGAGTATAGTGAAATATTCACATCTTCATTTACTGCGTCAACCACACCAAAATCTCAAATTTGAATAGCCGGCTTCACAATTTCTACAAGCGGCTTAAAAACATTTTTAGACACCTTGTCCAAAATGTGTGAAATTTCGTGGCAATGAATAATCTGCTGTTTGAGTTTTTCCTAATGTACGCATGCACCCAGGACCTCCTTTTACTTTTATTTTTCCTCCGATGGAGTAGATAATACAATAAAATAATTTCCTCTTAATCGCTAGACATATTGGCAGCTCGTACTTTGACGATAGCTAGTTGCATTGTGTGCGGACAAGCAAGCTTATGTTGTTATTGTTGTAGCAGCATATCATCATCGTCGCTACTTTAAAAAATCATGTAGTGCCGATGACGACACGACCCGTGTGCGAAGGCCTTAACCCTAGCATCACATTGGAAAAAGTTTTCGTAATGTGTACAGCACCACCTTAGCACTTGACGCTGTGCACTCAATTACATTGCGCAATAACCACATTCTTTTTTTTTTTTTACTGCGCTCAGCTTTTTACACAGTTAGTCATAAGATATTGATAACTTTTCACTGCTAGAAGGACTGAAACGGTCATCAGTAACTTTTAAAAATGCGTTCTATGTCCAGAACAAATAAACACACTTTGCCACACTTGGTGCCTCTTTCATGGTTTCCGCTTCCATATTTTGAAACTTCCACACTAGTAAACATTTATTTGATTTCCAAAGCTGCGTTACGATTTTTACAACTAGCTCCAGGGTTTCGCTAATCACAGCAAGGAATAACAAAATGTTCTTTCATGTTACCTGAACATCATTTGCATAGCGAGTAATTTATGCTTATCTTAAGATGTGCATAGGCGGAAGTGGCAGTCACTTTTAAAACCAACTCACTTAAACCGTTACCGATCCATTGTGCCTGCTTTTATAATACCAACCTCACATTCACAACACATGTGCGGCATGCGAAGGTAGCCTACATGATATTAACTACTTCTACACATGCTACAACAACTGGGTATGATTTCGTTGGGTATCTTAACCGCTGCCAGGTATTTTCGAAAACTGTTCAGTGCACTCACTGACAGTTTAGGAATACATTTAGCAATCTTTGGGCTTGACGGATTAGCGTTTGTATGTTAAGTACTTGTACGACATTTAACGAGAGTGTTACCAGGTATGCAGAGAAAGCCCTCGTGATATCTTTACATGCCCCTTTAAACCAATTCTCTTTGGAACGCACAGTTTCAATTGGTTAATACTAGTAACTGTAGTAGATTTAGGAAGTAATGGTATTGCTACTCAAATAAGCCAAACGATCAATCATTTACCAAGGCAGGAGATTTCGAAATTATCGGAACGACCCGGCTTTATAACTAAGCGATCAGGGTTTGTCCCATCAGCCGCATTAGAAATCACAAATATTCTGTCTTCTTGGGAATCACCCTTTTTATGTTATGCATACGAAAATTGTTCCTACTTTGTATTAAATGAGCTCTGATTTTGGGTCTCTATTATTAGCAGAAAATACATTTTTATATATAAATAATTTCTTTAGCGATTTGTAAGGCAAATTTCAATCTTTATTCGATACTATTTAGTGGCGATGATTCGTGGACAGCCAAGTTTTTTTTTTTATCTAGAGCCGAACCCGAAATTTCCCACTACACGCATTCCTAAAATATTAATGTTTTACTTTGTGAGCATGATCAATCCGTTACAACAATAAAATTCTTAACTTAACCCAAATTTTTAATACCATAGCAATTATTTTCTGAAATGCAATAGATGAGGGGATTTCATTCGATAATATAGCACAAATTGTTTTGTTTTGGATTATGGAAATTGAGCTGCGTTAAGTGCATGCAAATGAGCCGGCATAGGAAGAGCTACACCGATCACCCAATACAGCTGCGGGCGATGGAGCAGACGCGGAGGTGCTTATTTTCTCATAGGCCACGCAGCGCAATATGCACTTGCGAAATATGTGGTTGCAAGTGCCGTTGTACCCAACACTGCCGCTGGAATGTTGGATGACTGTTTGATTTAATTACCAGCTCGTTGTTTTGCAATCACATTAGAATTACAAAATCTAGCGTCACACTATCACTTTTTATACAGTTTTCTACGCAAAGGTTAAGTGAACTACAAATTGCACTTGATTAAATTACACTAAAATATGCAAATAAGAAATGTTGCTCGTGTACACTAACTTTTCCCTTGTTGTTATTTGCGGGGTTGGCCAGCTCTATTACAGGCCACCGCGCACACAAGATTAAACACAGCCGCCTTTGTTCTACACAAATAATTAAAAGCACAACCGTTTCAAATTAATTGCTTGCGCATTTTTTCACCAAGCGCACTTTTCTCGCACATCAACCAGAAATTGTCAATTTTAAGTTAATTTACGTATAATCAATTGGACAAATTACGCACACAAGACAACGGGAATCAACAAATTGAATTAGCATTTGTCTGATAGAAATAAAACAAAGCAGCTGTGACAGCTGTTTTTGACATTTGGCTGTTTTGTTTATGCTTCTTCTTCTACTACTAGCAAGCGCGCAATAGTGTGCGTACGAAGTAATAGCGGCCAGCTAACCACCGCTAGATGGCGCTATGTTTTAGCACATAGCTGTTGCAGGAAATGTTTTCTAAGCCCACTAACATCGTTTGAAATGGAAATTCATCTTAGCGTTACAGTCCGGGGCGGACCATTGCCTGCTCTACAATACGTCTCCATTCTTCTCGACAGTCCGCTTTCGCTCTATGTTGTGAGATTTTCATCTTTTGTTTATCGCCTTCTAAAAGGTTCTCCAATAAGAGGTGTTATTTTGATATTCAAAGAAAAATGCTATTTTTTAATATAAATGATCGGATGTTTATTTCATTATAAAGAGGAAGGTATGTCGTTAATAGTGGAAAATAACATCAGGCAAATGACCACCACGACCACGCTTACAGGACAAAATCCTTTTTATGAAATTTTCCATAACCGTCCTCGATAGCCTCACGAATTCCATCTTTGAGGACTTGAATCGACCCTGGGCTATTGGCGTATACCTTCTCTTTCACATGGCCCCAAAGAAAAAAGTCACAAGGTGTTAAATCACAAGCTCTCGGTGGTCAATTGTGATCACCTCTTCGAGAGATAACACGATCCGGAAACTTTTTCCGTAAAATATCAATGGGCTCGTTGCTTGTGTGGCACATAGCGCCGTCTTGCTGAAAAGAAACGTCGTGCAGATAAATACCATCCAATACCGGCCATAAAAAATCGTTAATCATCTCTCGATAGCGCAATCCATTCACCAATAACACCTGTTATTGGAAGATCCTACTCCTTCAGGGTGTGCTTCCAATACTTTTTTGGTCGCTCTTCCGTTGCTCATTCTTAAAATGTCTCCACACCATGAAATGGAAATTAGTGAAAGAAATTAGTAGATTCGTTTTTTAACCTTTTACGATTTACCATGGAAATTATTTTTCTTACTAACAAGACTGTTTTAGAAGAAGTTAAACTTTTTTTTCGCAATAAGGGGGTAAAGTGTTTCTTAAAACTTTTTTATATAGTAAAACCTACAATATTTCGATATTAATTAATATATTTTATTAGTTGATTAATTGACACCCCCAATAAACTACCAGCAACATGCGCACACACCCATAAACAACTTTCCTCACGTTAAAGCTACAACGAAAAACGGTTCAGAAAAAAGTAGGCTTTGATAATGATTTTGTAAACATAAAACCTGAAAAACATTTTTTGAAACTATCATAAAAGCTATGACAGTTTTTAAATAAATACAGACAAATAAATTTAGAAAAATTCAGAGAAATAAATTTAGAGAAATTCAGAAACAATTTAAGTGCTGTACAAAAGGTTTGAAAAAATGTGAATTTGAAAATTAAACAGGGTTTATTTAATAACTTAAAAATGAAGTCACAAAGGCAAGGACATCAAGAATTCGGCTTAATATTGACTTATAGCAAGACCTGCATTTTTTCGATATTAATTAAAAATTAAAAAAAATAACGGAGTTTTTATTTTCTCTGAAGTGTCAGAATTTTTATTTTCTCTCAAAGTTTGGCAACTCAAATGTACCACAAATCGCACGTACATATTTGGTCGAAATACAATTCAAATACAAACGAGTATTTTGCAAAATGATGCCTATCATAGACAAAGAGATTTTTAAAATTTTGGATGAGATCGATCCAAATGATTCTGATTTGGAGGATGATCACGAAGTTCGCAAGACAATGAAGGTTTACTGAGTCATCTTCATCCAGATGACGAAATAATTATCGATCCGGTTAGGGTAGCTTTAAGTAGTTGTTCTGTGGGACACACTCAGGCTCATAGCTCATTGTGATGCCAAGTGGGTAACTTGCCCCTATCTCACCTAAAATCAGTGTGTGCTTTTCAAAAATTTTAGAAGATCCCTGATTTCTGCAGAGCTGATTAAAATTTCTAAAAAATTTAAATTATCAAAAAATTGTACAGGACAGTGTATCCTCTGGTCGTTCTTACCTATTAGGTAGTGTTCCCGTTATAACTGAGAACCTTTGAGGTTGTCGACTGCTTTGTGAGGAATTTTATCGCCGGCAGGCTATTAGTGTAAATGTAGATATCATCCCCAGGTAACGCATCCGACTGTACCAGTGTCACGGCTTTCATTATTGCCATCAGTTCAGCCTGAGCCTACAGTAGTCGGGGGGCCAAAACGGAAAGAGATCCCTAGATATTCGGAATATCTGCGGGCAAAAAGGAAGGTGAATTTGGTTGTAAAATGAAAAATCTTTATTCTTGTAAATCAATTTCATCCCAAACTGCATCGCGCTGAACAACAGCGCAGATTTTCATGAAGAGGCAATAGGATGCTCCATCTCCCGTGAAGTAATACCTAACGGTTGTCCAGCGGGAGGGAAAAGGGGCTGGGTTCGGTTTTTAGTGGGTGAGTCGAAAGACAAATCTCACACTCTTCGCTTTCAATGCGTTTTGCCACCTCCATAAAAACAAAAAAAAAAAAAAGTACCTTAAGGTCACAAATAATCGTTCAGCGGCGATGATTGGAGTTTTAGTGAAATGTGTCCACGTATTAATTGACAATCTTGAATATACGAAAGATTTCCGTTCGTCTTGTCGTAACTGTTCATATAAGTGGTGAAATTCTTCTTCTTTTAGTTTGACCTTTAAATAAAGGATTTCATTTAGAAACATCTGCTCATCTGAAGATGAATCCATTTTAATTGCATTACAAGGGATTGAAATTGCTCCGCTATTCGGCCGGAACGCTACTTGCAAGGAAAGCAAGAAAAGCTCGTACAAATGAACCGCTCAAGTGAGCTGACCAAGGATTTTCTTACCAATAGGCACTATGACTTCTTCAATCACGGAATTATAATAAATCGGATAAACCTAATTAAATTAATTTCATCGTCGAAATGGTCTGCATTTGTTCTTTGGCTAATACGTCACGGATATACTCGTACAAATGTAATATATAATATTATAGAAAAAATGAGCATCTACAACTCGATAGAAAAAATTGCTTGGGGTTTGAAAGGTTACAAAAGTGTATTTTAGACAATACGAAAATAACTTTAATTTGTTTTTCCAATTTGTCATAGCTTTTCGCTTTTTCGGATTTTTGTTTCTTGCAATAAATGAGAAAATACCAAGAAAATTTTCGCCTATACCTCGAAAATGCTTCTTTCAAACAATAAATGAAACTCATTTTCTTGTTCAGTGACCTGAATCAGTCTAAAAATATTACTTTTTTAAAAAAGTACTGGTTTTCGTTTGAATTACTGTAATTTAGTATTTAGATATATCCTATGGCCATTATATATATATATGTACATATAATTGACGCGTACACTCTTTTTGGGTGTTTGGCCGAGCTCCACCTCCTATTTGTGGTGTGCGTCTTGATGTTGTTCCACAAATGGAGGGAGCTACAGTTTCAAGCCGACTCCAAACGGCAGATATTTTTATGAGGAGCTTTTTCATGGCAGAAATACACTCGGAGGTTTGCCATTGCCTGCCGAGGGGCGATCGCTATTAGAAAAAACTTTTTCTTAATTTTTTGATCTTTCACTGACATTCGAACCGACGTTCACTCTCTGAATTCCGAATGGTAGTCACGCACCAACCCATTCGGCCACGGCGGCCGCCAATGGCCATTAGTGTGGCTTTATTTATAAATTTTACGATCCTTATTTTTCCTAACAAAATTTCAGCTTCCTTTTATTTTATTTCCAAATTTATACCATATTAAAAAAAATAACCCAACGTCTTTTTCTATTCTCAAAACAGTTGTAGCGCTCTGTTACCGAAATATACTTCAGTTCACGGGCGTTTAATGATATTGAAGAAAGAAGAAAAAAAAAATAGAGAAATAAATCAAAGAATACAAAAGTAATACAAACTGTTAATATCTCTTACAGATCTTTCAATAACCTGAGGCGAATTTGCTCCAATTTAACCTCAGCACTTATGTAATTGTAATACTAGCATACAGACAGTGGCTGCAGCAATCAGAAACTGTGTGAAAGCGCACATTTTTTCTGTTTACTCCTCTCTATCACATCAGGAATATATTTATATTAAATACTTACATATTCGTACTATATGCGTGTATGTATGTATGTATGTATGTACGCCTACACCACGCACCTGAGAGCAATCTGAACTTACGAAACTTTTGTTTGTCTACCGTTGTTGGCTTCTTTATTTGTTGGCTGACGCAGCAGCATCAGCTATTATACCAATAACAAAGTCAAAGGCAACCCAAAAAGTGGCTGCGGGGTTGCGGAGTTGCGGAAGTCGGATTGTTGAACTGTTGACTCGCTCACTGTACGGAAGTGAAGAGTGGCGATATTGAGTACTGTAAATAAACAATAAAATTAAAACCGAGAGCAGAGATTAAGCTGTAAATTGTACTAGTTAGAGCAGACTTCGATGCTGTGCTGGCATTTCAAGTGCTCGAAGTTGTCTTTGTGGTTAAAGGTGCGATTGCGATTGCGATTGCGAGGGAAGCGAAGTGTTGTAGTAAAATGCTGACTTTGTGTACAAATGGATTTAATTGAACAGAACTGAAAATGTGTTTAAATTGCGGAGCAGCGGAGGTGCCAACTAAAAGTAATGGCAAACAAAAAAACAAATAAAAAGAAAATAAAAAATGACTGATTTAGCGAATTTTGCGAATGAGCATTTACGAGTGCAAAGAAATAGTTTTTTTTTTTGTGCAAGCGATTAAAGTGTTTAAATCAATTTAACGGCAAATTTAGTTACTTTAACCGTTTTATTTTAAACTTTAAGGAAACATGTATTTTTTGCTGATTAGGCCGAATTGCATTACAAATTTCGATTGGCGAATTTGTTACTACATATTTTCTTTCCGAATTCCGACGCCATTCAAGAACAGCCATTACATCCATTAAAAACAACCGTTTGGTGCAGCCTATGGGCTAGAGGAATCATCGGCCCATATTTCTTCAAAGACGAGGCTGGCGCCAATGTAACAGTGAATGTCGAACGATATCCCGCCTTGATAAGCGGCTTTTTGATGCCGGAAAGTCAAACACGTGAACTTCACAAGATTTCGTACCAAAAAGACGACGCTACTTGCCATACAGCCATACAGCTCATGAAACAGTGGATTAACTGCGCTCCCGTTTAGGTGAACAATTTAACTCTCGTCTTGGGCCAGTGGACTGGTCATCAAATTCGTGTGATATCACCCCTTTGTCGTTTTATTTGTGGTGTTATGTAAAGTCTAACTATTTTATGGATAAACCAGCTTCGATTGAGGCATTGTAAGCCAACATTACTAAAGTTATTTACGAGATAACGGCCGAAGTGCTCCAACGAGCTTAGAGATATTTGTTCATATCCTAAAACTACTATTTTAGCTACTTGATTAAATTTACCGTTCTTTATAAGAAAAGTTCAAAAAAGTTAAACCTTTTGCCTTCAATCAACAAATTTCAGCTAGTTTATCAAACCAATAACATCAATTTATGGATCCTCATTCGATAGCTATACTCATGGAGATGCTTGAAATATCAAATTGCTCTCAATTGGTTTTTTATAAAATAGTTCCCCACTATTCCCTTTAAAACTAGTTAAGGTAGCAACTTAATTAAATGTACAGTTAGTTATAAACAAATTAAGAAAATAAAAATTTTGAGGGATTTTGGTCAAGTTCAAAAATTGCGCAAGTCATTCCTTCTTTTTTGTACTAAAGTTATTCACGAGATACCGACCGAAGTGCTTCAGCGAGCCCTTCAAAATTTGTGATTACAGATGGCCGAATTACGGCGACCAACATTTGAAAGGGATTATCTTAAAAAAAATAAATGCCATGAATGGTTCTACTCAAAAATAATAAAGATTGCACAATCAATTTGAATTTTCGTTGTTTTATTCGAATTTTAAATCCGATACCTCTAAATTGATTACCTCTTATAAAGAAATTGTTCTCTGATTTGGTATTTCAGATACACCTGTATAGGATACCAGGAACTAACTGTATAATAATAGTTACATATAAACTCACCCTGCTTCGGCGGTTCCTTATTCTAAGGAGAAATTACTTTAATTAAATTAACACTAATAACTGTGCACTGTGTTCGTTTGGATATTGAATTTACAGTTATCTTTTCCTACTATCATGTCTAAATACTGTCGAATGAAAACTAAAACAAAAAATCATACGCAATCTTACACTCATTAGGATATTACATCCAACGTCGCATTGCCACAAATTTGCTGCAATTCAAACGTCTATGCCACAGTACGGCTTACGGACCCTTAGCCCCACAAACACAAATGCATATACCTATGCACATATGCATGCACACATACTCGTATGTGTGTTTGCTGTGATTTGAAAATGCCGTATCTCAAAAGGATATCATGTCCTTATGTGTGATAATAAAATAATAATTGGGATTGTGCTCAACAAACCGGAAAGTGCGCCGCAGGGTAAGAAAGTGAGAGGAGGTGTGAAGTGAAGGGACTGGTCTGCCTTCAGGGTGGTGAGAGATCAAAAGGTGTCTAAATGTTTTTATTGCAAATTGCATTTGCTGTTAACGCATGTAGGATAGTCTACAATTGTGTGTATGTGTGTGTGTGCTAATGACGTAATTGCCACAGCCGCAAATACACAAACTCTTTCCCATCTCGGTCGATGTTTATACATACCTACATACATGCATACATACATGGGTGAGTAACACAAATATTTCACAAAAGCAATAACTACCAGCACAAAATGCTTCTCGTTTACCTTGATTTTAGCGCCTCAAGTGAGGAATGTCACAATACGGGCGATGCATGCAACACATAAAGGGCAAGTGATGGCAAGGATGTGCACTTAACTCTAAGGTGTTACGGAGCAAATCTACCCAATGCTATTATACATCACACATGCATGGTATACATATGTATGCGGTTGGAGTTTCATACAATTAAGTGCAAATGCCTCGTAGGGAAATAAACTAGTCTGCAAAGATATAGATTTTCAACTAGTTTAAGTGTTGTAGATATTTAAAATTTATGGCTTGTCTTCTATAGTTTCAAGTATGGAGATATTTGTTCATATCCTAAAACTAGTCTCAATTCGCTTCTTCGGAACTAGTTCGCAACTAGTTCCTTTAAGACCAGTTAGCTTAGCTACTTGATTAAATTTATCGCTATTTATAAGAAAAGTTAAAAAAGAAATTAAAACTTTTGTCTTCAATCATCAAATTTCAGATAGTTTATCAAACCAATAGAAGCAGTTTTGGATCCTCATTCGATAGCTTTACTCAAGGAGAAGCTTGAAATATCAGCCAATTATGCGTGTGCATATATCCTTCAAATTACTCTCAATTGGCTTTCTGTGAACTAGTTCCCGACTAGTCCCTCTAAAACTAGTTAAGGTAGCAAGTTTATTAAATGTGCAGTTAGTTACAAACAAAATTAAAAAAAATAAAATTTTTGAGTGATTTTGGTTAAGTTTAAAAAATTGCATCAATCAATTCCTTCTTTTTTGTGCTGGCTGACGTCAAGTAGAAAAATCAAAGATGGCCATTCTTCGTATATCCACTGGATATGTCTCCATTACTTCTATCATTAAATACTTTTTACAGGATTGAAATTTTGAAATTTGAAGAAGGCGAGCCAAGAAGCACCGAGAGAATGGTAACATCTAAAACTCTCAGGCTAAAAAGCCCATTGTATTCAAAGCTCTGGAAGGATAGATAGTCAAGGAGAAAAGAAGGGTAGTGATAGATAGTGACATTGAGGTAGATAGACCTGTGAGAATTTTCCAGGTTCTTTGGCAAAACGAAGCCCATTGTATTTAAAGCTCTGGAAAGTAAAGGGTAGATACCCAAGAAGGAAAGGGGAGAAGTGACAGAGAGAAAGAGATAGGATAGAATACAGACAGAGACAGAGAGACTTTTACAGATTGTTTGGCAAATATGAAAATATCCTCCAGTTTGAGAGAACGAATATTACTCATTCTCATGACATCGGAACCCAAAATTCGTAGACTTGCTCTAGCAAAGGTAGGACACTACAGAGAAAATTCTCAGTGCTATCCCCCTCCTATAAGAAAGACACACAAATCGGATCCTCAATAATTCCAGTGGTGGCCATTTGTTGACCCCATGAGCTGTGCCCTGTAATAATATCAACAATCAACCGAACGTAGTTTCTACCAAGTTTTAGAAGAAAGTCTCAAAACACTTTGCATCTATTTATGGATGACTATTTACATATGGCCGCCGTAGCCGAATGGGTTGGTGCGTGATTACCATTCGGAATTCACAGAGACGTCGTTGGTTCGAATCTCGGTGAAAGCAAAATTAATAAAAACATTTTTCTAATAGCGGTCGCCCCTCGGCAGGCAATGGCAAACCTCCGAGTGTATTTCTGCCATGAAAAAGCTCCTCATAAAAATATCTGCCGTTCGGAGTCGGCTTGAAACTGTAGGTCCCTCCATTTGTGGAACAACATCAACACGCACACCACAAATAGGAGGAGGAGCTCGGCCAAACACCTAACAGAAGTGTACGCGCCAATTATTTATTTATTTTTTTTATTTACATATGTAAATTGCATACATACGTAATCGCTGATCCAATTAATGATTCCTGTAGAACTGATCCCGATTATTGGCTCTGGTCCCTGTGGGGTCATTGCTGACCCGCAGTTGGTTTAAAAGAAAATTTGATACACTTCGAAGATCGTACAACTTTTGTCTTAAAGAAATTTTGATGAAAGAAATACATGAAGATTTGATGAAAGTATTACGGGACTCTGCTCCTCTTTATTCTACAGTTGAAAGATGGTCCAAGGAGTTTATGATGGGCAGAACGTCAACAGAAAACAAACACCATCCAATCGGCATCCATTCATGTTCCATACTGCAGGTAACGTAAAAAAGTTGTAGAAATTGTATTATTTGATGTACTAAAGGGCATGAAATATTTGGTGTAGATCGCAAGAATTTCATTTCATCATAAATTCCTAGAGTTGAAGTGTGGAACAAAAGGCCACAACGAATTTCTCTCATTCGTGGTTGTTTTGCGCCAAACTATCAACTTCATTCTAGCTAAGGTGCATGGCGTGGGTTTCTGACTCCAGCAATCGTCTCCAGGTGTTCGCTGGTCTTCCCCGTATGCCACTTCCTTGGGGTTCCAACTAATCGCGGACCTTAAGCAGAATATGATTGATGCAGCCTCATTTCCTCTTTCGCATCTGTAATATCATTGGCTTCTTCTGTATTCTGCGCCATAATTCTGCAATCGATATATATCTCATTTACCAGCATAAAATCCAAGAAAAATTGTGAGAGTAACTTCGGCTTGCACATCATCGGAGATTCGGCAGCAGAATTCTGCCCTCTTAATTCGCACGGACTCAACCATTCGTTCAATCAGTCATTGTTCAGATGGTAACGAAGTAATATTAACGGAAGCTTCGTAAATCAGCAACACAATCTCAGTTTTTCGTTAACGAGCCGTCATCTCTTGTTACGTCAGCAAATCAGCTGATTTCTTCAAAATCGCTGAGAGGCGGATAAAGACCTAATGTTGGCCACACCTCTACATTCTGCACATCGTGGGTATTATACCCTTCTGAGTAATTGGTGCCCGTGCTGTTTGCCTTGAGTTAAAGTGTAAATTAAAATTTCAACTGCTATGATGTTTTGCAGTTGCCTTGCTATCTTACTTATTCCTGTCTCACGGGGCATTTGCTATTAAGTTGTGTGTTAACGCAGCCTGGTGGAAGTCATCACAGTATTGATCTGTTATTTTTTTGATTACTCGTCATTGCTGTACTCAATTGACCATCAAAGTTACTGTTTCCCTCCTGAAATTGGTGACACAGAGTCCACATTGGCATTGTGTCTTCTTCACCTGCTCTCACTAGATAATTTCGAATATTCTCCGTAGCTGCCGTAAACTCCTTTTCATCGCCACACTCATCCATCAACCGGCATCTGTCACAATCTCCTTCACGCTTTGCTCCAAAATATCTACGAGTATCGCACTTTCCCCCATAGTAGTGCCTTGAGCTACATTAGAATTCTGTTAGCCAACAACTGCTTTTAGCTCATTTAATAAGGAACACACAAAGCGTGCACACTTTGACGATTATTGATTTGTTTGTGTCGTTATTTCCGAGCAGCTGCGTGCATTGTCCAGCCAAGGAGATAAGTTGCCTGCTTAATCTTCTTTTTGGATTACAGTTGGGGGGTGAAAATAATACGGGAAACAATTCCGTTACAGCAAATTTTTCGAAGGACTTATCGCCCCCTAAGTAAAGTTTTCGGTCCGTTCTTGGTTACTCATGGACGAGTATATTCACAATTTATCAATGGATGCTCATAGGATTGAGGTCGACACTATTATGAGGCCAGTTCATGTTTACTTGAAAAAGAAAGAAAAAACGTGGACTAATGAAATTTTTGATACCTCTTATCATTTTGGAATGAATTGGCCACAAAATCTTTCTCAAAGTAACTACTCACATGGTGGAGTTTTGTATTTCATAATAGGAAGACCGCTCCCAAAAATTCGGCTATCATCTTAACAATGGAATTTTGAATGTACTTGCAGCTATAGCCTTCCAAGTTTCTTCCTTTCACATGCGGTACAGTATTGGCACCAAATGGGTTAAATTTGGACGCGACTAAAAAACTATTAGTCAATAGATTTTAGTCCAATTCTGCTGTAGGCTCACTCAATTTCGTTGTGAAAATCGTATTTGATCAGAATGCCGAGCGGCTAAATCGGTTTGAAGTCTTCAACGAATGCTTTTTCGTACATATTTCTGTGTCGCCATATTCAATGATCTCTCTCTTAATCGCACTGGCAGATTTGAAATAAATTTTTGAAGAAAATGTATATACGATTTTTTATAGGGATAACAATGAATCGGGCTATTTCAACAAGGAAGAGAGCCTAATGAAAGCGAGCGCTGCGTGGGTGCCCAGTGAGGGTAGTGACTGAAGAAAGTCGAAAAATTAGTAATGGATTAGGACCATGCAGATTTACTAGTTCAGCTCAAGCGTCTGTAGCCATATAGAAACGACGTGACATGTTGGTGCGCGGAGTGCCGTTTCTGCCAGACAACAGGCTCGCTCACATAGCTCGGGTTGCGAGGCATGACTTAGAAGTTAAGAGATTCGCAAAATTGACCACACAGCTTACTGTCTTCCAATAACTTTTTCCAGTTATCGCATTCAAAACAGGAGTGACGCGGATACAGATTTTGGGACGACAGTAAGAAGAAGCCAAAACCATTTTGTAAAGAAATCTAAATCACGATGTGGAAAGTGCTAAATTGATATAATAAATATAAAATCCGGTCTTTCATTCTTTAAGTATCTTAGGTCGTATTTTGCAAACTCATATATTCAGAATAGCGATACTACTTCAAGCTGCTTTCTTAACACGTCTTGGACCGGTCATTTCTTCACACACCTTTATTACTTTTTTATATCCTTGTTTACTCCGCTCGAGAGAAAAGGGCCTCGACAAGGCTCTCTCATCGTATACAGTTCTGAGCTGTTGTTTTTGCGCCGTCACATGTAAGGTCAGCATCTGCTAGCTCGCGCAACATCGACCTACACCAATTGATTTTTGGCCGACCGCGAGCTTTGCTCCCTTCCGGGTTCCAATCCAGTGCCATTCTCGTGATTTTATCTGGCGATTTCCTGGTGCTAAGCCATAAGATTTAAAACTGTGTACTTCACAAGCCCAAATGACGCCCCCTCCGCGGCATAATTTGCTCAAATCTTTCATGTGAAGTGCTAATCGTGGCATATTGCTGAGCAGCTGAAACAAACGTTGCCCTAGTCCCAAAATAAACCATCGATTCGTAGCGCTCGTCATTGAGGATGATGGCTCAACAATGTCAATATCGAAAAAGCTTGATCCCGTAACGTATTCTGCTCAAAATTCACACCAAACATTTATACTCTTTGTGGATGCATTATCAGCTAGCGTACCGTTGGAGTTCTTCCATTTATAGTAATTTTGCTTACTGATACAAAAATGTGCCTCGTCGCTAAAGCTGATTTCTCATTCAAAATGGGGTCGATTTTTATGCTCGCAACTGTATATACAATTCACATACTTGCGCAATGTGTACCAAGATGTGTAGATTTCGCTTCTGCAACATGACCAGACACTTGACTATTTAGCTTGTTCAGAGATAATTCGTGCACTCTACAAGCTGAGTGTTGTTGCTGGTGCTTTGTTGTGGTTGCTTTCGTTGTCGCATTGTTGCTGCAACATGTCTTCTTACAACGACTTGTCATTTGTTACAATGGGATTTTACAATATCCGGTCATTTATCCAGCTTCCACCTTCCAGCTTCCAGCTTCCAGCTCCCAGTTTCGTTTTCCTTCTGTGACAAATAGAAGTGAGTAAGCAAGCTGTGCGTGTGAGGACATTTCTGCCACATTTCCAGTGAATCTATACTATAGTGATATGAGCTGAAGTGGGGATCAATGTTTGTTGTTGTGGTGTAATTTAATGAAGATAAAATGCAATGTAAACTAGTGGTGTGATGTACTTAAATGTATGCATGGACAAGTATGTGAGTCGATAAAAATACTTACGTGCTTGCTGAGTTCGATAGAGTTCAGGAGTATTATAATGCATGATTATGGCGTAGTACATCGTGGAAGATTTATAATTTTTGCAAATTGTGTCGTATGTCGAAAATGGAAACCTAGTAATGGACGTTTAGAGCATGCTGATGATATGGAATCGTCACTTCTAAAACTTCAAAACTACTAAATGGTGATGACGTAAACACGCCCACCAACGGAGAAGTTGATCTAAGTAGTGCAGTTTCTGATGACGGTATCGACGATCCACCGCCCGACTAAGACGAGGTCTTCACAGCTATTGCCCAGCTTAAGAGCAACAAAGCTGCGGGTGCGGAAGGCCAGTCGGCAGAGCATTCAAGGCCGGAGATGATGAGCTAACGAAAAGCATGCAAATATTCATAGGAGAAATATGGTCGGATGAAAGTATGCCCAGCAACTGGCATCTCAGTAATCTCTATCCAATCCACAAGAAAGGTGAATCGCGCCAACTACCGTGGGATAAGGTTACTCAGTATCGCATACAAGACCCTGTCAAGCGTAGTTTGCGAAAGGCTGAAACCCCTCGTCAACAAACTGATTGGGCCTTATCAGTGTGGTTTCAGGCCTGGTAAATCCCCCATCCACCAGATTATCACCTTACGCCGAGTTCTGGTGCAGACCCAAGAGAAGCAGATCAACACCCACTATATTTTCGTCGATTACAAAGCTACATTCGACAGTACGATAAGGGATCACCTGTATGCTCCTATGTCTGAATTTGGGATTCCCGCAAAGCTCATCAGGCTTTGCAGGATGACCCTAAAAAACACCACCATGGCAGTGAGAAATGGCAAATACCTTTCTGGGCCTTTTGAAATGAAAGGGGGTTTCAAAGAGACGATTTTTCATTACACGACTTTTTCAATTTGATGATGGAAAAATATATTCGCGCTGCCAATATCGACAAATCCTGAAACTCTCACGTTGCTCGCTTACGCTGATGAAAAATAATCGCGACGGGTGGGTCATGCGATAAACGAGGGCAAGACAAAGTACTTTGTGCCAACAACCAACAAGTCTACGGGTATGGGACAGCAGCAGCGCTTGACAAGTACGAGTTCGGAGTAGTCAAGGACTTAAGATTACCTAGGATCCAGAATTAACGCCAACAACAACGTGAACCAAAAGATCCAGCTCATTTGGGCTGCGTAGAAAATTGAAAAGCTGATCCCTCTCCCGATGCTCGAAAAAAACTCTATCAATCACTCATCCGGTCATTCTTCGCAAGATTTACGGTTCGATTTGCGTGAATGATACATATCGAATAAAATGGACTAGGTAACGTTCAGCGAATTCAAATTGAGTTATTCAAAAATTAAATAAAAAATAGAAATAAAGAATTAAAATAAAATTTCGCTACCTTGTCCCTGACAATTTGAAAACCGCACTTCGTATGAAAGTCCTAATTCAGTTCATAGGTTAGTTTAGACCATTTAGTGTCCACGGGGTCGGATTTTGGTGCCAAAGGAAGAGTTTCCCAGTTCTAGCCCTTACCAATCCAGTCTTAAAATCATCCGCATCATATAGCGAATTGAGTCAACACCGCTAGCGTTACTGAAACACGCAACTGTCCATATCGTCGGTGAAGTGGTACTTCAGATATATGAAACGAATTCTTTGAAGAAAAAGAGGAATATGCTGAATGTATCCTATCTTTTTATCTCCCCCGCGGCTCATGCGGATCACCGTAGTAGATCTGTAGAAGAATGTATACCCGTTTTTGAGCATCATATTCTCTTCCATGTTCGACGTACATCAAGTATAGGCCACTGTCCGATTCGCAGAATTTATTCAACAAAAAAAAATGCGGGGGAGCTTAACGTTTCTGAGCGTCTTATCCATTAAGTTTTCTACGAAGCTCTCCAGTATAAATCCTCCGTTATACGCAGAATACAGTTTAGGTTGGAGAAAATACGCGAACAGCGAGTTTTCCGATCAAAACGCCTTCTAAACAAAATTAAACACCCTAAAGCGCCTGAGATATTATGGTTTTTTCTGACGAAAAAGATTTCGACCAAGACCATAAACCCAACCACAACCAACTGCGGAAATGATCGATGGATATGTTATAATCCTACAGAGGTTCCTGTTCTCATGCACACGAAGTTTCCAGCCACTGACATGGTTTTACGTGTTGTGAGCAAAAATAACAATGCCACGGCACTTCTTTACTCAAGAATTTCGAGTGAATCCTGCAGCATTTATTGAGGCTCCACATAGACACAGTAGTGAAACCCTGGATTGTTTGTGACAGTTCATACATCCTTCAAGTAGCCTCTGCTCCTTCACACAAAGCGATGGCGACACAAGATTGGATGGCTGAAAACTTCCAAGCCACTTAGCATCGAACTTAAGGCCGCCTAAGTGCCCAAACTATAATTCCCTGGATTGCTATCCACGTAGTGTAGTTGAGCGTGAAACTAATAAGCATCCTCATAACACCATTTCTTTACTAAAGGCTGCAATTAATACTGCTAAGTTCAATATGAATGAGGAGAATTTCACTCGCTCATGCAAACGTTTCCGGACCCGTATCGAGGAGGTTATAGCAGCTAAAGGAAATCTTATTGAAACATTTTATAGATATAGGTATAATAAGTTAATATATATACATATTAGGCCGGGTCGATTTGTGGGGAGGCAAAAAAATCGCCCATTGCTCTGTGAAAATCATATTTTAGGGATCAAAATAAGAAACTTTGCCGAAGGAACCATACTTCTAAAACGAATTCTGATGTCCCCCAATTTGGGTTGAACTTTTTAGTTTCTTTTCTCATGCAAAGGCCAAAAATGGTGATATTTTGAAATGATTGTATGGAGAACCCCCAAGGGGAGTTCCAGGGGGTGTGCCACTGGCATGGGTGGATCGGCTGTCCAAAGTTAGTGGGGGTCGATCATACATTTGGACTCGATTGGAGCACTCTAAATGGGTCAAAGTGGGATTTTTCGTTCGACCCAAATTGGGGGACATCAGAATTCGTTTTAGAGGTATGGTTCCCTCGGCAAAGTTTCTTATTTTGATCCCTGGAATACGATTTTCACAGAGCAATGACCGATTTTTAAATCGATCCGCCCTAATACATATACATATATAATTTGCGCGTACACCCTTTTTGGGTGCTTGGCCGAGCTCCTCCTTCTATTTGTGGTGTGCGTCTTGATGTTGTTCAATAAATGGAGCGACCTACAGTTTCAAGCCGACTCCTAACGGCAGATATATTCTTTAGGAGGAGCTTTTCCATGGCAGAAATACACTCGGAGGTTTGCCATTGCTTGCCGAGGGTTGACCGCTACTAGAAACAACTTTTTCTTCATTTTGGTGTTTCACCGAGATTCGAACCTGCACTCTCTCTCTCACTCACCAACCCAACCCTACGTCGGTCGAATGCCGAAAGTTAATGCTGTCTAGAAAATTCGTGTATTTTCATTGAATTTGAATAAGTTTTACTCTCAAGTTGCCATCAATACCAATAGGCACGTGTAAAATAATGAACTATGTTTTCATTGGGCGTGGGTTTTTTCGACGGCTGTGCGCGCCTCTGAAACAAAAGAAATTTAAAATCGTAGTCAGAGAAGAGCATTTTACTCTATTCAAAAATTTGACCCTGAAATTGATAAATATTCACAGATAAAATGAAAGATTTTTTACTTAAAAAGTGCATTGGGTTTGACTTAACAACAAACTAGGTTTCCGTAGACCAGAGAAGCCCTATTAGGAATTGAATCCATATTGTGAGAAATGTAAGAAATATTCTTGGTTAGATAAAAAATTTATAAATAGTTCCGGTTTTGTTGTGCTAAATAAAACAAAAACTTTGTGAGCGGAATCGTGAGAAGCTTCTGGTGCCACCTGAAAATAAATAACTTCCATTATAAAAGGAGGTAAAGTCAAAACGGCATTCGTTGGAGTGATTTGTGGGATACTAAGCGAATGCATTTATTTAAATATTCTTTGTATATCCTATTTATTTATACCTAGCGTGCATTCAAATATACTACATACATGCATAGAAATTCATAAATACTGTCACACATCTTCAAATCTACTTGTGTTCATCGAGCAATGACAATGGCAACGCCATCATTTAACAACTGCCATCAATTTAAGCCACAAAATGTGTGCTCACAAATATATACATAGATACATAAATACATCTGTATAATACATACATACCTATATAAATACATACATACCTACATACACACCCACACATATGTAGGTACATTTAAATGTACATTTCTCATTCATGCACACTCGCACAAATTCGTATGCACAAATTTATGACTGGAGAGTAATTTTATCGGCCTTGATGAATTTGCCGAAATTAGCTTAGTTGGCATTTATTGCAAATACAATTAGTTAAGCTGTGTTTTATTTTATGAATTGTCAGGTTTCACGCTTCGGTTCGTTGGCATTCATCAAATTGAGGTTTACTCATTTGAGGATTTTGCTAATGCTCACATTTTTTATTCCACATTAATAAAATATGTAACTATTTACGCGAGGTGGAAGACTTATAATTTTTATAAATGGCGTCATACATCGACTATATTTGACACTTCTGATGTAGGCAGCTGCAGCAGTGGAGCGCATAAAGGTCAAAATAAAGATTTCCGTCACTCATTCAACATTTTTTTTTATTTAGTGGAAAAGTTATTCAAAAATAAAATTGGATGATTAATTTCGAGCCACCTCATGGTAATAAGCTTGTTAAATATAATATCTCTACGTTTCTTTTTGAATCTGTTACGACTTTAAAGTATTGAATTTGACAAATTGCGTACGTCTAAAAGATTTTTAAACTTTTAATTGTAGGGGAAGTGAAAACATACAAGATTAACCCCAAAATAATTGATTGTGCCATATTTTCAATGAACTAGTGTGTTGGAAGTTACATCCCTAGCTGACCTCCAGTGAAAGCTTGGTGACATTCGGTTCAGCCGAAGCGAAGTTATTGCAGCTAAAGTGTCAGTATCTTTGTGTCATCGGTACAAAAATGAGTTTCGAACAAAGAGCTAATATCAAATTTGGTTTTAAAATCGGTAAAACGTTTAGCGAAATATTTGAATTGATGAAAAAAGTTTATTGGGATGATTGTCTATCTCGTGCCAGAGTTCATGAGTGGTTTACAGGTTTCAGAGATGGTTGTGAGGATGAAAATGACCGCCCAAAATCCGTAATCACCGAAAACACCATCGAAATTGTTGGTAAATTTATCAAAAATGAACCGAAATTATCGTTGAAATTCATGGAATCGGAGTTGAATATCTGCAAAACATCGATTTATCGTATTTTAACTGATAATTTGATCAAGTCGATGCTCAATTCTTTTCCCGATCCCAAGGGAATTGTCCACAAGGAGTACATGCCAACGGGTCAAACCGTCAATGCAATTTTGTATCATGGCGTTTTCAAGCGTTTGTTTCATCGCATTCGTCGAATTCGCTCTGAATACCGCGAAGGAGGAAGCTGGCGCTTATTGCATGATAATGCACCATCTCATCGATCCACTTTAGTGACTGATTTTTTGACTAGAAATCGCATTTTAACCATCAATCGCTCACCGTATTCACCTAATATGGTTCCCTGTGACTTCTATCTATTTGGAAAATTGCATTTGGCTATGAAAGGAACACTTTTTGGGTCCGTAGACTTCTACCAACATCCTGAAGCACATTCCGTTCAATGACCTGAAACACTCTTTAGATCGCGCAAAAAAGTGTATCGAGGCCAGAGTGAACTATTTTGAATAAATAAACACAAAGTTATCAGAACAAAGCTCCTGTCGTTTCTATTTTAGCTCAGTCTTGTTTATTTTAGATTTCACCTTGCATTTTCGTGTCTAATGCGATCGCAATATAAATAGTTAGATAAGGTTAGGTTCACCTGGCTGGCTGAAAGTTATCACATTAGACCTATTAGTCCTTAGTGATACCGGTTCGAGCTTGAGCTTTACGTGTCTTGGGAGGTAGACTTTTTGTAATAAGCCTGTGTTATTTGCAAATTTAAGTAAGCCCTGAAGCTTAAACCCCGAGCGGCATTCTAACTTCTCATATTGTAGAGCTCCTAGGCACTTTATTCGAGTTCTAGGTAATGCAGGGCAAGAACATAGAATATGCTCTAACGTTTCCCTCTCATCCAGTTCCAGCGATTGGAAAATCTGCCGTTATCGTTGTTTGTAATTCCTATATTGTATGCATAAGCCGCTAGTAAGTTGTGGCCTGTCAGTATACCTGCCATAGTTCCGCTTTCCTTTCTAGACAAAGTTAGTACGAATCTGGCGATGATGATTTTCGCGGTTTTGCAATTGGCTAGATTGTTCCACTTTCTGTCTATTCGTATTTTCATGTCAGCAACAACGTCATTGTACATCGTATTTAATAGCTTCATTACGTCACTTTTTTGTTCAAATAGTATATAAACAACGCTTTTGGCAATCTCACGTACAATTTGGTTTCCTGCAATGCCTTTATGCCCGGGTACCCAATAGATGTGAAGCTGTCTGCCTGCGGCCAGTCTCTCTATGGCTTCCCTGCTTGACTATCAACGTTGTATTTATTTTGAAAGTGCTCGATGTTTTTGTGAATGCTATTTCCGCAGCCTTTCGTACAGTAACGACTTCTACTTGAAAAATATTGCAGTGATCAGGGAGCTTAAATGTCCGCTTGATGCCTAGCTTTGCTCGATAAATCCCTGCACTTACTCCGTCTATCATTTTCAAGCCGTCAGTAAATATATGAAGCGTATTGGTGGGAGCTAGGTATCTTCTTAGCCTCTTTTCCACCCTTCTTCTTCCAACATATTGTTGTTTGGAAATTCTTTTCCCAGTTGCATTTCGGAGTCTTACGGCAGATTTAGCTGCTAGACATTCTCATTGCCTCCGTAGTGCACAGTGGACCAAGGCGTTGAATACTTTCCATAGGTTTTTTATATGTCGGTTTTCTTAGCGCAGTCCACCACACTAGAGCATCGTAGAGTAATGTTGACTTTGCTACAGCTGAGTAGCAGAAACACATTATAATAGGAGATAGACCCTATGTAATATGATATAAAATATTTATAGCTAAGTAAATATTTGTAAATGTTTGAAATATTGAACGGCTTATAGTTTAACTCTTGGCTGTATTTAAAAAAATTAACATAATTTATATCGATGATAATTAGCAGCGAATGTTAATACTCTGCTCGCCGTGACCGGCCGGCAGAACTGTCACTTCAGCAGCAATCTCCAAACTTTTATAAGAAATTTTTATAATTTTCCAACAACGACTTATTCTTGATGTAGTGAAATGAATTCAGAGGGTGTGGCTAACATTAGACTGTTAACTGGCTTTCAGCGAATTTGAAGGAATCCGCTGATTTGCTGACGATACGGGGATGTCAAGAATGTTAGAAATAAGATTTCGCCCATCAGAGAGTGCGTGACGTGACATTGGCTGAGTTGTGCAGTGTTGCCAACCATTTGCTTTTCGAAATAAATTTAGTGCATTTTTATATATCAAAGTGCAAAAATTTTTAAGTGAGGTGGTTCTTTCTTATTTTAAATTTAAAGCTACCGAAACTGCAAGTTAAAAAAAAAGGCAGGATTGGATTGAGGGGAAAAGCTGCACCGAAGCTTGCACCTCTGACTTCACTGATGGTTCCAAGATAGAATCGGGAGTCAGAGCAGGCGTTTTCTCTAAATCAGCCAATTTTTCTATCCCATTTAAACTGTCGAACACTGCTAGTGTTTTTCAAGCAGAAGTCTTTGCAATCCTGCAGGCATGCAAAAAGCTTAGGGAACGCGGGAGCAAGGGAGATATTAACATTTTCTCCGATAGTTAAGCCGCGACAACGCCATAGTGCAGAACGAAATTAGTAAACTCTTTTAAGAAGGAGATCAAATCTCTTGGGCGTGCAGGTAACATTTCTCTGATCTGTGTTCCAGGGCATAGGAAGATAAAGGGAAATGAAATTGTTGATGAGCTTGCCAGGAAAAGGGACTGATTGGCCTCAGAGACCTCCTGCCCGGCCATCGAAATCCCCCTGACAGTTGTTAAAGGGGAACTGCACAAATTATTTCACAGGAAAGCGCAGAAAATATGGAGCTCCATTTCTTCATGTGCTATTTCGAAAACCTCTTGGCCCCAATATGATATTCGAAGGACTCAGAAAGTCCTTTGGACTCCTCTTCATTCAATTTCCAAACTCGCAGCTGTGTTTACCGGTCACTGGACGATCGGCACACACGCGGAAAAGCTAGGGTTACCATTTAACCTCCATTACAGAAGCGTGGGGACGTTTCAGAGAAGGAGACTGTAGAGCATTTTCTCTGTAAATCGCCGAGTTTGGCACCTAGACTACTATGGTCACGGGGCAAGTTACTCTCACTGATTTACTTCGGCTGCCAAACCTTGTAATCTATCATGCTTGGATTCTTGATTAAAGATCGGCAAAATTGCAAGTTTAATTGTATTGTTTTGCGCAGAATAACAGAGGTTGAGTTGCTGATATAACGACTGATTAGAAGAGTGTAAGATTACGTGTGATGAGCGACTTTTGCTGAATTCTATTCGAGACCATTTTGTTTTTGTTTTTTGCCATTTACTTTAAACTTTAAACTGAAACTCAAGTTGTTGTTTCACAGAGTACAAGATCCCGAATGATCCTCTGGCTTTTTCGCTTCGGGAGCGTATAACTACATCCGTGCTACTGCACGGGGCAACTTTGCTGCCGAGGTAAGCAAATTCCTGTACTGTTCTCTTATTACTAAGAGGAATAGCGCAGGAGATAGAATACATCCCTGGGGAACTCCGCTTCGAACTTTGATTGGCTCCGATAGCTTACCCTTGTGCAGCACACGGTAACTAGACATACATATACTTTGCGTCATGGGCATGTAATTTTATAGCACATTAAGTTATAGTAAAATAAAGTGCAAGCTAAATGTGGATCATAAAATGCATTCGTTTTTGATTATTTTTTTTTGTTTGCTAGCGTTTTCATGCATTTTCCCCATGTCATGAATGATCGACTTTTTTTTTATATGGAAGAAACCACCAAAGACCGCTACTTGAGCCAATTGAAACTTACACACTTTATATAAAAACTCAATGGACTATAAAATTTCATACTCGCAATTCTTCTAAAAACACTGGTAAAAAAATATACATTTTTTTTTAGTTTAGTTGTTGGAGAATGTCATTAAAAAATTACTAAAACCATATAAATCCATGTTTCACATTTCATTTACAAAAAAAAAAAAATACCAAATTTTAATCTCACTTTTAAAGCTGAATTGTATTTGCATTGATTTGTTACAACTTTTTTTGTAAAAAGAGTAATATTATGGAGTACAGCATAATGCGCAACAGAAGGAGGATTTATTTTCCATATTTTTTTATTGTAAAATTAATAATTATTAAAAAGCCATCAAATAAATAACAAAATAAGAGAGATTATGCAAATTTTCAAAATGACTTTATTTTCAGTTATGTTAGTAAAAGGTTTTACTTCTTTTAAAGTCGAGTAGGCATAGGAATCCGACCTCTAGCAACGAACGCTCAAATACTTAAATACTACCCCGATCGTCATAACTTTTTCACAATAGTTTGAGGTCTTATGCGTTTATTTAAAAAATTAGAAAAAAAATATTTACAAAAAAAAAAAAATTGGCTTATTTAAAAACTCTTCAATCAAACATTTTGCAGTAATCGCACAGAGTAATTTTTGTTTCCTCACTAAACAGACTTTTTCAAGTAGTGCAAGAAAAATTTCAAAAAATATGAGCGCACGAGATTAAAACAGAAAACAGAAAGCGAAGAAACACAAAAATTAAAAAAATTTAGCAAAGAAAATGCTTTGAAAAAAAAGCTTCTCTTTTTGTTGGCATTTTGAATTTGTACGCGCATTTGCAGATGATGGAGATCCATTAAAGGCATCCAGTGGCAAGCAAGGCGTGCAATGTGGCAAATAAAAGATTCAGAAAGTAACAAAAGTTATGAGGAGGTGGAAATGGAAAACTATAATAGCAATAATAACAACAAAGTTAGGTAACCAAACAATAGATATTGTACAACTCGTGCAACAACAACAACAACAACAAATCGCACTACTACCTGCTTCCCATAAGTGCTACGGCATACAGGCATACAGCACACATAAGAAAGAGAACTAAAGAAACATTAGAAATGTCTAACTGAGTGTAAGATGTTGCAAGGTGCTCAGCTTCTTTAACACTTGCAATGGCAAGGCAACGGAAGCAAACGAACGCATAAAAGCAAAGCAAATGAAAGGAATGTTGCAACATCAAAGCGCAAACGATGCACAAACACAAGTAAACGTGAATACACCGGCAGTATCGATGTACAGAATCAATAAGTGGGTACACACACACATAGGTACACTTGTGTACATAAACCACTCTGACATTTGAGAAATTTAACTTTCAACAGAGAGTATTTACAAAATAAATGCAAGACGGGGGAAAGATGGAAAATGTGCTACAATTTCAGCAGCTTAAATGCGCCAAAACTGACTACCAACTCAGCAGCAGCAACGCACAATAACGCAATGCAGAACTGTGTTGCTGTGGCATGTGGCGGCAGAGTCATGTTGTAAACTGAATTTATTTGCTGCCACAAAGCGAATTATTGCTGCAAAATTTTGAAGCTTGATAGGTTTAGATAGCAGCCAGCACATGCACACAACTACATATGCACATGCGCACACACATATGAAGGGTGGTCCAAGACAAGATTCTGTTTAGAATGCAAATAGAATTTGAAAAAAACTCAGTTCCTTTTCTACATTGAAATTAACATATTCAGGATCATCCGAATTAGAATATTTTGTTTCCTTTTCTTTGTGTGCTACAAGGACGTTATAATAAGTATATATCTTGTATATAAGACGTTATAATAACACTCACAAGCAATTTGAACTACATTTTCTTTTATTTTAAAAATAATCATTTTATATTTTAAATACATAGGATTTCATCAAATGAGTTTGACATGACTGGTAACAGCGATATTGGTCTACATATATGACAAGATTTCATTAGGACATTTTTCTGGCTTGGATATTGGGCCTTATGCATAATAAGCGAGCATTTGCTCAAACTCGAGTTTTGGAGTAAAAGGTAGGTTTGGTATGCATAAAAATTGTTGAACTCGCTTGCTTTTACTCGGTGCGTGAGATAGATCTCACATGTCGAGTTTGAACTCAAGTCATGAAATGTTCGTGAGTTAGAGCTCACTTTGGTATGCATAACAGCAAGAAGTTGCTCACTTTTTTGAGATCGATCTCACAAAAAGGTGAGACTGCCTTTTAGTTGACTCGCGTGTTTACAAGTATAAAGATGTCCGAATATTTTGTTCCTCTTAGACAAAAAAAAACTTATAAAAGAAAAACCGCTATTCAAAGTGAATATAAAAAAATGTATCGGTTTGATTTTGAGCACGTAGACTGGCTGACATACTATTTCCTCGGTGAAAGTAGTGAAAGAAAGGGTGGCGCGATTCCCAACAGGGAAAAGGTTTTGTGCCGATCCGGTCTTCCAAAGTGGAATTGGGGAAGATGTAGGAGTTCACCAAACCACCGTGCCAAGAGCGATTGGCGAAATGGCACAGATTATATCAGGGAGGGCTGATGAATGGATTTAATTTCCATCCACAGAGGAAGAAATTAGAGCTGCGCAAAACCAATGGGAAACAAAAAATCGTTTTCCGTTTGCGATTGGCGTCATTGATTGCACGCACATTAGAATAAAAAAACCGTCCTCGCAAAGTGATGAGTACATATGTAGAAAGGGCTTCCATTCGATAAATGTGCAAGCAACATGCGATGGTAATGAATGGTTCACCAGCTTGGATGTATCCTGGCCAGGTTCGGTTCATGACTCTCGGGTGCTAAGGAATAGCAGCATATCCACGATCATAGGGAATGCTCAAAGTAATGCCTTACTTCTTGGAGATGAGGGTTATGCTCTCTCTCCTTGGCTAATGACTCCATTTCGAAACCCTCAAGCAGAAGCAGAACTAAACTATAATAGAATATTTAAGAAAGAAAGACGCATCATCGAGCGGTGTTTCGGTCAGGTAAAACAGCGGTTTGCAGTTTTGCAGTACAAGGTGCGAGTAGCAACAAAATTGGTGCCAATGGTCATAGCGAGCTGTTTTGTTTTGCATAATATTGCAAAGTTTTTAAAAGACGATTTTATTTTTGATGAAAGTTATACACCAAATGACTCCCCGCATTTGGAAAGGGACGAATCTGTGCGAACCAATTCTAGAGTTTTGGAAGCGGGAAAAAGGAAAAGACAGTTAATTTCGAATTTATTAAACTACATTTTTACAGATGTACATACATACATACATATATGTACTTGTTATTCCTTTTATTTTTAACCGTTAATCTAAAACTGGCCGCTGTGGCTGAGTGGTTAGACGTGCGCACTACATTCAGCAGCGCCTGGGTTCGAGCCCTGGCTCCAGCAACATCTAAAAGTAAATTGTAGAAAAAAGGTTTTTTCTAAGCAGCGGTTACCCCTCGACAGCCAATGGCAAACCTCCGAGTATACTTCTGCCATGCAAAAGCTCCTCATAAAAAATATCTGAGGTTTGAACTCAGCTAACTCGAGTTCAAGGTATTTGCTCTATCTCATTTTTATGCATACCAAATTGAGCACGAGCTCGGTCGGTTTGCTCGAACTCACCTACTTGAGATAGATCTCACCAGACTCTACTCGAGCAAATGCTCACTTATTATGCATAAGGCCCATTGTTGTAGATAAAAATCTTCTTGGGTGTTGTTCAGTTGAACCTTTTCTATACGAATCCTGTATTTTATTTTCCTAAATTTTTGGAAAGAACAGATTTGTATTTTTTTTTGATAAAAGCAGACTTTTATTTTTTCGGCAACAATAAAAATCATATTTCAGCTGTCATTATTTGACTTTTAAACGCACTCAGAACGTTTTCATATTCGAAAAAATGGAACTAAAACCATGGAGTTAAACCGTGAACATTTTCGTGTGACTATTTTTCATAAGTTTCGACGTGGATTTACAAGACAAGAATCCATCGATGTACCAAAATTTAATATGCGCGTAGTGGCACCATCTTGCAGCACTGAATGCGAAGAAGTTCATCAGTCGTCCAAAGTCAGTTGTTGTCCCAGAAAATATCCATTTTATGGGCGAAATGATTGATCAAAATCCTAATTTCATGTACCGCGAGATTGAGGCCATTAGTACGACGAGCATCAATAAGATTTTGCATGATCATCTTTTGGAAAAAAAGTGTATTCCCCTTTCACAAACGCCCTGAAAACGAGACTAAACAAAGGGCTTCGAAAATTGAAGCGCCTCATACTTCTTCTAATCTTCTAATTCTAAAGCGCCACATATTTCTTCTGATCACGACATAGGTAAGATAATTGTATGAAGCTAACTAACAGGACTTACAGCTGAAAAAAGTTCAGAATACTCTTTGTAGAAGGCGGCCGATTAAAATTGTTGAAAGGCATTGGGCCAAAACAAATGAGCAAAAAGCGAAAATATTCGCTGACCACCTTGGGAAAATCTTAAAAAAACGCGATGGGAGCCGTGTCCTGCACAGTGCTTTTGAGTTGATGTGCGAACTCTGGTGTAATTTTTTCTCTCCTTCCAAATTCCAAAAGTATGGCCTCAGTCTTCGTTTTCCTGATGGCCCTTACTTGATTGACTCATCGTTTGAAATCTTAGCGTGAAGGTCTGTTAGCACATTTGCATAGCTATGGCCTTCTGTGAGGTTTATTAGAACAAATTCTGGCTTTACATGGTGTCTTCGCTGCTTGTTCTATTTGTTTGGATCGCCTGGCTTATCTCTCGGCTTCTTTTGGTTATTTTTCTTAATAACTGTTTGCCAGCCCTCATCTTTTTTCTCTGAGAGCTCTTTTTTGTTGCCACTAGTTCTTATGTTCTGGGTTTCTTACAGCCCTCGGAGGCAGCTGGACTGGTGGCCAACTGCTGCGTGTTTGTCGTTGTGGGTTTGGAAATATCTGCTGTTGGCTAAGTGGCAGTGTTCTTGCGAAGATTTAAGATTGCCCTTTCTTCTTCTGATACCTTCCATGAACATCTATAGTTCAGCGTTACATCTAACACATCAACTTTGACCTCGTTGCTGATGTTTTTTGACGTCTGAACGCCTGCGACATAATATTCATGACCAGCCTACACTAGGAGATCGCATTCTCCTCCATTTTTGTTTATCAGATCGAACCGAGGAGACGTTTCAATTGCGTCAATTGGTGCGCGCTCTTCCGTAGCAGTCGTTTCAGCTGGCACTGTGTTACCGCTTGTTGGGGTGGGACTAGCGAGTTGTTCTACTGCTGCATGAGAGCTGGTTGGCGTTTATTGCGCTGATTGTAGCTCTCTGATACTGGAGGCATCTTTCTTCTGAGCGGTGATGTTTGTATGCTCGATGCCATTTGTAGGATCACCAGCTTTGACGCCCTTGAGCCCAGTATGAGCTGATCCGCTTCCAGATGCATTCAGAATCGGTGAATTCTTTACCGGCGGAGATTTAAGCAGTAGGCTGCTTCTTCTAAACGTCATTCCTGGAATAACACTATCTTCAATTCGTCTGCCTCTGTTTCTGTCTTCTGTTGTTTTCTCGCTTCCCCCTTTTTTTTGTTTTTGTCTAAATTTGACTTCAGCCCGCTATCCTCACACGAAAGTGCATTTTCCCTACGTTTCCCCATTGTTATCTATGCGAGCAGGGAGGGCATGCGAAGATTAACTCTATGCTTCATGAGCAATAGAGTTCATAACCAGGACGGGAGCTAGTCAGGGCTTCTCAACTGAGCATAACCACCTTATTGGTGACATATGAGGAACGTATCCGAAGGCTTGCCACAGTTTTAACAGGACGGAGGCGCTGCAGCATTGACACAGAAGACGTATCAGCAAGATGTCAGTCTTGTTTACTAAGGTCCCAGAATACTACAGCAACCAACATGCCATCTTCTCACTTTAGCAGGTACCAAGCGGGTGCTATGGTTCCAGTATCCGGGGAGTGCCTGAGCTGATCGCAGATGTTGTGAGCTGCTTGGTATGTACGTGCGAGGTTCAGCTGGGCATTACCAGGTTAACGCTGGTCCGACACTTTGCCTTGTAGTGACACACTTAATAAATAAATGCTTGAGCTTGGTTCCAATATACGGGAAGTTCACAGAGATTCTCATAATGGGCCTTATGCATAATAAGTGAGCATTTGCTCGAGTAGAGTCTGGTGAGATCTATCTCAAGTAGGTGAGTTCGAGCAAACCGACCGAGCTCGTGCTCAATTTGGTATGCATAAAAATGAGATAGAGCAAATACCTTGAACTCGAGTTAGCTGAGTTCAAACCTCAGATATTTTTTATGAGGAGCTTTTGCATGGCAGAAGTATACTCGGAGGTTTGCCATTGGCTGTCGAGGGGTAACCGCTGCTTAGAAAAAACCTTTTTTCTACAATTTACTTTTAGATGTTGCTGGAGCCAGGGCTCGAACCCAGGCGCTGCTGAATGTAGTGCGCACGTCTAACCACTCAGCCACAGCGGCCAGTTTTAGATTAACGGTTAAAAATAAAAGGAATAACAAGTACATATATGTATGTATGTATGTACATCTGTAAAAATGTAGTTTAATAAATTCGAAATTAACTGTCTTTTCCTTTTTCCCGCTTCCAAAACTCTAGAATTGGTTCGCACAGATTCGTCCCTTTCCAAATGCGGGGAGTCATTTGGTGTATAACTTTCATCAAAAATAAAATCGTCTTTTAAAAACTTTGCAATATTATGCAAAACAAAACAGCTCGCTATGACCATTGGCACCAATTTTGTTGCTACTCGCACCTTGTACTGCAAAACTGCAAACCGCTGTTTTACCTGACCGAAACACCGCTCGATGATGCGTCTTTCTTTCTTAAATATTCTATTATAGTTTAGTTCTGCTTCTGCTTGAGGGTTTCGAAATGGAGTCATTAGCCAAGGAGAGAGAGCATAACCCTCATCTCCAAGAAGTAAGGCATTACTTTGAGCATTCCCTATGATCGTGGATATGCTGCTATTCCTTAGCACCCGAGAGTCATGAACCGAACCTGGCCAGGATACATCCAAGCTGGTGAACCATTCATTACCATCGCATGTTGCTTGCACATTTATCGAATGGAAGCCCTTTCTACATATGTACTCATCACTTTGCGAGGACGGTTTTTTTATTCTAATGTGCGTGCAATCAATGACGCCAATCGCAAACGGAAAACGATTTTTTGTTTCCCATTGGTTTTGCGCAGCTCTAATTTCTTCCTCTGTGGATGGAAATTAAATCCATTCATCAGCCCTCCCTGATATAATCTGTGCCATTTCGCCAATCGCTCTTGGCACGGTGGTTTGGTGAACTCCTACATCTTCCCCAATTCCACTTTGGAAGACCGGATCGGCACAAAACCTTTTCCCTGTTGGGAATCGCGCCACCCTTTCTTTCACTACTTTCACCGAGGAAATAGTATGTCAGCCAGTCTACGTGCTCAAAATCAAACCGATACATTTTTTTATATTCACTTTGAATAGCGGTTTTTCTTTTATAAGTTTTTTTTTGTCTAAGAGGAACAAAATATTCGGACATCTTTATACTTGTAAACACGCGAGTCAACTAAAAGGCAGTCTCACCTTTTTGTGAGATCGATCTCAAAAAAGTGAGCAACTTCTTGCTGTTATGCATACCAAAGTGAGCTCTAACTCACGAACATTTCATGACTTGAGTTCAAACTCGACATGTGAGATCTATCTCACGCACCGAGTAAAAGCAAGCGAGTTCAACAATTTTTATGCATACCAAACCTACCTTTTACTCCAAAACTCGAGTTTGAGCAAATGCTCGCTTATTATGCATAAGGCCCAATATTTTCCTTTGACTTCTTTATTTTTGAAAAATGTAAAATTTTTATTTTTTTTATTTTGGGTTAATGGAGTTTTGCTTTATTTTTATTACTATTATTATTGTTATTATATTTTTTTGGTTTCTTTTTTCTTTTTTTTGTTTTGATAACTTTTTTTACATTTTGAATCCAATTTCATGAATCCACGTTTGATGAAGTGTCCATCTGTACTTGACCTCACAAGCATTTCTTAAGGATAGTTTTGTGTCATTAAGAAAATTTTGCAAATACCTTAAAAAGTGAATCCTCCTGGTGGGTTGCCATCTCGTCGTAATGACTGGGATCAGCAAGTGCAGTGATCTCGACAGGGCCTCCCAAGTCAGTAAGGGTGGTAAGAACACCGAACCTAAGACCAATCCACATGAGCCAATTCAGGCGCTAGTCCGAATGTAGCGTCTGTCCACAGGCTAGTGGTGGCTACAGTAGACGTCTGCCTTGTATCAAGCGGCTCGCTATACATATAAGTATAAACTTGCATAAATGGCATGCCCATAGGACAAGTAGTAGATACATATATGCTATCTAAGGAAGCAGACCTACCATTGGACTAGAAAACCTTGGCTCATCCACCATCTTTTCAAAATAAACTGCTTGCTGAAACCAGAGGTTGTCTTAATGGAATTCAACACGCTTCCAATTCACTAATTGTGACCAATTCAGTTCAATTGGCTACCTCAATTGCTTGCAGCAGATGTCCGAATTAGGTATTTAGCTCGACGTGACTAGCTCTTAATAGATGATTCCCTTCCAAAGCCATCAAACATTCATCAAAACCTTTTAGTCTGTTAATTTGGATTTGACGATCATTCGAGCCGACTCGTCATGATAAGATTTGGTCTCGATCTTTTTTTGCTGTTGCTCTCGTTTGAGATCCATTTTTAATTGCCAGTTACCATCTCTTTTGAACATTGGTCGATATCCTTTCGTTTAAGCAAAAATCACAAATGTTAATTTGAGCCAAAAGGCTCTTTGTGCCAATTTGTGTGAGCTCCATAGAGCTTCTTCTGTAGATAAGCGTTACACAAATGGTTCAAAATGGTTTTCTGGGGAGCATCTCAGTAAGGGGGGCTCGCAAGAGAGAAATAAATAATCTACGTCTGGCTGACTTCTTTTTCGTTTTTGTGTTCTTTAGAGATGAACGAGATAATTCTCAAGGTCTGGGTGCTGTTATACATAAATAACTAAAAAAAGATAAACTTTTCTAAATCGGTAGGGGTCTGCGGCCCAATATGATGACATGGTCTTATAAAACAATAATAGTGTCAATGATCTCCTGCGCCCTTTTGGTATGATGGCAAAAGTAGACGTAATTAAGACTCAGATAACATTTAACATGGTATACAGCAGAGTTTGTCTGAGCGTAACGGAAGCAATGCGAACCTGCCACACAACAGCTTTAGGAATGGTTACTGGACCCATTCCACTCCAACTTGTAGTCAAAGAGTCGGCAGCTAGTGCAGCCCTAAGCGCAGCCCCTTTGAAGCTAAGTGCAGGCTTCCCAACCGAATTCATCTTAAAGAACCCAATCTTACAGGCCATGTAAGAATTCTGGGTTCAATCCTGAACTTTCTGTGCTTGACGATCAATGAAAAGATGAATATAACATTAAAGTTCTTCAAGAATTTCAAGGTGATCATCAGTGAACGCTCAGCGTGGAGAAATAGTGGCATACAGGTGTAAACAGGTGTGATTTATTGATGGATCCTAAATGGAAGACGGCAGTGCCTGGGCTGGAATAGTCAGGCCACATTTCAAGAAGACAATTGCAATTGGAAAAACGACTTCCATTTTTCAGACGGAGGTCCACGCTTTAGAGCTATATGCCAGGAAATGTCTTCGTAGAGGCACGCGAGGTGCTAACATTCTCTCTGAGAGTCAAGCAGCTCTAAAATCGCCATATAGCTTCTCATTCCAATCAAGGTTGGCGTGAGTGTATTTTAAAATTCTCGATACTCTAGCATCAAAGAACTTTTTTAGACTTATGTGGGTATCGGGACATGTGGGTGTCCTACATGAAGGGAATGAAATTGCGGAAACTTTACCGAAAAAGGGTGCAAACACTCCCTTCATAGGTCCTGAACGACTACTCAGCAGTGGCACCACGCAGACTAAGTTACTTGGAAGCGGGATTATAGATCCAAACCTCCTTGTTGATAAAAATGTAATTTAGTTAGTTGAAAAAGCTAAAAACATTCAATTCTCACTTTCATCCCACAAAAATGGCTCACCCTAACTCACACCAAAAATGTATGCGCACATAAATAGTTGAGGCGAATTTGTGTGAAATTAAAGACTTTCATTATTACAGAATTTAATATAGGCAAATATTTAGCTACAACAGCAAATGCACACACACACACATCAACATGCACCTACTCATGGGATATATATTTCAGAAAACACACACATACATTGACATTTAATTTATAACTCGTTTATTTGCATGCAAAATATTTGCACAAGCCACTCGAAAAAGCTTGACCGGCACATTTGTGATCACGTTGCATCATCATGCTGGATGGACACATTGTCATTGAGATAAATGTCACAGTTTTAGTGGCGCCACAACGTAGATATTTTCATGCAAGTACGAGTATGCATGTATGTGTACGCTTGTATGTGCATATATTTAAATATCCACACTGTCACATTATCAATTGTTAATTTTACATTTTGTAACAAATTTCCGGTCAACAAATGTTCCAAGCGAATGAGTAAGATTCATCTGCAGCCTAAAATATATATCTATGTAAACATTTCCTTAAAATATAGACCAACAAGCACAGCTGGCTGGAAGTCATTTCGATTGGTACCCACTGTGTCTACAGCGACTTGTAGGTATATAAGAGACGTACACAGCAGATTCGGACGACAATTTGTAACATCAAACTGAAAAAGATGTTTATGACTACGAGTCAACTGAAATAGTCAACTTCTTCCCGTGGTTGTGGAAATTAATGGTTAATGAAATGAGAGGTAGCATGCATTGCAAAGAGATTTCTGTGCTCGATGATCAAAAAACTGCAGAGAACACCAAATTTACAAGTATTTAAGAGAAAAATAGTTGAGATGTGAAGCCAAAAATAGCAGAGCTCGTACTCTTTGCAGAGCAGTATGTGATACCAGCTTGGTCTCCTCTCGAATTAATGGATATTATATAATTTTATATCTGTAGTGTGCCCAATGGCCGACACTTCGACCTAAAATATCTGTTGTTTCCGTTTGTGGATATTATATAT
Organism: Anastrepha fraterculus; assembly: GCA_037575425.1. Classification (NCBI taxonomy): domain Eukaryota; kingdom Metazoa; phylum Arthropoda; class Insecta; order Diptera; family Tephritidae; genus Anastrepha; species Anastrepha fraterculus. The sequence continues at coordinate 316,374 of JAYXIM010049341.1, forward strand.
ATATATATATATATATGACGCGTACACCCTTTTTGGGTGTTTGGCCGAGCCCCTCCTATTTGTTTTGTGCGTCTTGATGTTGTTTCACAAATGGAGGGGCCTACAGTTTCCAGCCGACTCCGAACGGCAGATATTTTTATGAGTAGCTTTTCCATGGCAGAAATACAATCGGAAGTTTGCAAGGGGAGACCGCTATTAGAAAAATGTTTTTCTTAATTTTGGTGTTTCACCGAGATTCGAATCTACGTTATCTCTGTGAATTCCGAATGGTTCTCACGCACCAACCCATTCGGCTATGGCGTTGAGGTTGCACTTCCTGCAGTAAGCTGAAAAAGGCTAGAGAAAGCGACCAATGCCTTTTTTTGTTTTTAGTCAGGAGGTGTAAACCAAAATGTTAGAAACATCATCAAGGTGTCGTCACACCAATGGTATATGGGGCATGCTCCCACCAACACTATAACATTCCTCATCCTCGGTTGATTTCCACCCTGGGGCCGCGTTAACATATCTGCAAGGTGGAGCCGCCTTTATGTCAATTGACACAACAGGTTCCTGGTATGGAGACTTTACGCCATCGATAGTACTCGTATTCACTCC